>CM030373.1:29156977-29469477 GCA_003604175.2 Clonorchis sinensis | reverse complement strand
GTGTTGGGCTAATCAATTATCTGCTCCTGAATATTTTTTTATGCGACAGCCAACCGGCGTCTGTCATCACACACCGAGAAATCAGAAAAAATGAGTCTTTTCATCCAAAATAATTTAGAGGGCATCTGGAGGGGATCAGCGACGGACCAACACATGAATGTCTTTTCTATAGAAGAAAATGTTGGTAGCTCATGTAGCGTCGTTGGCTTGTTCTCTGAGTTGGGCAGTTCGATTGCAAACGGTTCATCATCAGTCGAGGTGACACCACCAGTGCGTTGTTAGGAAGCGTGGTGGTGCGTAGCGATGGGTTGGTGGTTGTGCTCACCACCACGTTTGCAATCCAGTTGCTCAGCTCAGCGAACAGGCCAACGAACATGAATGCCTTTTGCTTTGGGACTTCACATTTTATCCATAACCCTAGTTCAGAGAACACGTCCGATCACTCCTTCCTCACAGTACCCGCAGACCTTATCATACAAAAATCTCAGTCGAAGTAAATCAATACTTAGAATTGGGTGGAACTAACGTTCAAGGCATAGACGGGAGCGTTTCTTTCAATAGTTGCCTAATGTGCATGCAGACGAACAATGAATACAAATGTGGAGAGTATATGACCAAGTTCAACCTCTCCAATACATGAGTTAGTCCACGTAAAAATGGTGGTCTCATACAAAGTAATAATTGCTTAGGTTGACTGCCTAATTCACGAGAGCTTAATAGCCCCGGACGTGGGAAGCAAAGTCGCTCACACTCGTTTTATGTTCATTACCATCTGATTGGTCTTCGCTCCTCTGGGCGCTCCTCGTGAGCGACAATCAAAGATCTATGTTATCAATCTTACGTAATCAATTCGATGATCGCAAACAATATGCTGGCGGAAGATCAAGGAAAATCGCTAATGAGTATGACGTCCCTTTTACGCCTCCTGTTCTCATTTTGCACAAAGTCGTTACAGCTCCAAAACACATACACCGACGATATCGTGTGCCTGTGCTCCAGACTGTTCCGACTATTGACCACATCAATTACTCTTGACCGTATTCCTTCCGAGTTAAATCCGATCAAATGCGAGAGGTTGTGCTTATATTTAAGTGTGGACAGCATCACAACCTGTCCTCTCCCAAACGATCATCAACGACTGTCAGCCAGCAAAGGTGAACTGAACCAGTAGCCCATGAGTGTCACGATCTGCTCACGAAGATGTTTTTTTAGGTCTGGATATGGTTTTCACATTGAAGGCAATCATTCTTTCCAGAGCCTTGCTGAAAACTTTCTACTGATCTGTTGCAGTTTTTGGTGGCCCGTTAAAAGCTTAGTTCGCCACCAGACGCCGTATAAAAATGCTGTACTCCCCCTTCTCAGTACGAACCCCTCACTACAAAACTGTTCCCAAGCGCATCTTCAGGAGAGCTGACGTACTTTTGTACAAAAGAATCTGCACTTGAAAAAACTCGTGGTTGCCTCAACTCAAAATTTTGCCAGTTTCTTGAGTGTGGAATCCGGTTTGGCTCAAATTTTGTACACGAGGCCTACTTCACACATATTTACGAGTCCTTGTTCATTTAACAGTACTGTAGAAACACCCACCTGAAAGTTTGTCGTTGGTGACACGTAGACCAGAACTCTTGTCTCAGGTTACTGACTGTCATGTGATCACATCGGAAAGGGGGCAGTTGCTACAAGGGAATTACTGAAGATTGAGCTATCCATCCGGCTCAGCAGTACTCAGTTCCTATTTTCGTTTCCGACTGATGCTCCGACTTTGATGCAGGTCGGCAGCATCAGAAAACACTATCACCATTTGGACCGAAACGAAAGACATGGGGAATGCTCGTAGGAATATCGACATTCCATGAGCTACGCAGGACTCCAGGTTCCCCGTTCCAATAAATGACGCACTACATACTGCTTATTAAATGTGAGTAGTCCAACTGAAGCCGTCAATTTTCAACCTACCTTAGTGACTGTGTCGGAAACAAATGTCAATGATAGTCGCGATTCCGTCAATTAGAAATTGCTTTATTTTCCATTGACCGACTCTCCATGTAAAATAGTGCCTTGTCGGTATGAACTGAGCCTCAGAGCTGACTGAAACAAGTTGCATAGCGTTCCATCCCAGGAATAGAAATTTGAGTCACCACCCTAAAGTGCGCTCTAATTTAGTCTGTGTTAATGTCTGCCCTACTACAGGAAAACATATACTTCGACCTGTATAATCCAGTTTAACATTACAATGAGGTTCGCTGGTAGTCAAATATTATTTATGGAGAAATGCACTAATTTGCAAATCAATTTGGTTTTGCGAGAGACTCACCTGGAACCCAGCTGAATCTCCCGTTTTCTGATGTTTCCAGGCATGAGGTGGCCTGGTGCAGCACATTCACATCTTATGGATCCCTTAAAGGCTCCGTTGCCCCACGTTGGATCGCGTTATCTTTACTTTCTTGCAGTATTGTGCAATTGTTTTGGATCTGCTTGCTAGCGCCACAAACGCTGTTGTTCATATTTAACCAAACTTAAAGAACATTAATTTCGTCATTTTTCCATTTATGATGTTTTTATCCTTATAAATTATTGGATGAGAATGTAACATATATGCAAGGAACTGAAAGACGCCTTTAAGGCAGAAACTGCTGGGTCTGTCATCCGTAAAAGTTTGGTTATTTAGAGCGCAAAGCAAAAGGACAGCTGACAGTATTGACAGATTGCAAACCTTTTTTGAAAGTATCATGCCTCTTGTCTCCTTTTGGGACAATCAAAATGTTTAAGCAACCAAGATATAGAAGGAATTTGTGCACCTTGTTGTTTGAAGCAGGCATCCTCAGGTGAATACATCAGATTTGTGGGCGCATTACGCTCAATTTTCCCTTTGTAAAACATGGTCTATTTTTGCATAGTAGCTGAACATTGAATGAAAAAATGTCTCAATTAGCCACGTACAACGTGATTTTTTTACCACGCCTTTGCAGAAAATAGTACTACCTGCAATTAAAAGGAAAATTACTCAGACTTTATTCAGTTCTGTGTAAGAACCTAAGTTTTCCAACCAATTAAAAGAGAGTTATTATTTGTCGAACGTTACTTGTTCTGGATCGCGGCTGCTTACTGGTTCACTGATTCCCAATACGAATAAGTTAGGAAATGATACTCGCGTGCAAGAGTTACCATGTCACCGCTGTTTGTCGAACGTTGACATTGTATGGTACTGCAGTTTTGGGAACTGAAGAACTTATGAAACCGACAGAACAGACGCCATCAAAGTCAGTTAGCTACTATTTCTTGCAATGTCTTCAGTCAAACGCAGGGAGACTCACGAGGATCCCATCTTAAAAGAAGGACCACACCAACAACTCCCACACTCTTCGCGACTGCTTTCTGCCAATCCACGCGTTGTCCACCTAACAGTTTGCACTATTCTGAAAGTGGTAAGAAGAGCAACACTCTTCTAGAAAATCGTACCGCATGGCCGAGGAACCGCAGTTGATGGTGCCGAATGCCTTCCGCGACTAAAGTGCCTGCCGCACAGGCAACTATGCGTGGTAATAGACAACAACGATCCATACATACTTAAGTTATTAACCCCAAATTCAGACAAAGTGATATTTTGGGTGAGGTAAAAAGAATGCTGGTTTCTTGGGGGAAGGAATTCCCCAATTTGGAGCAAACGCTGACAGTTTGTCAGACCATAAAGGATGAGGAAATGTCTTGACCTTTTGCGGAGTATGACCAAGTCCACCGTCCAGGACAAACAAAATATTCTGAGATGCAAACCTAATCCTTGATGATGATCCTTTCCAGATGTCCTTTCCTCCTTACTATGACCACCCCTCAAATACGACAATTTTGGCTTGAATTTTTCGGGTCGTGGTAGAGAAGGAGTGTAGAATGGGACTCAAAAACGTCGTACTGAGGCTGGTCCAGATATGACTACCCCGTACCAGATCACATTGATACGAAAAGCAAGCCGTAAATCCGTATGGGAAAGGTACGCTTTATGACCGGTACTTATCCATCCAGAATACCTGAATCGGACTCAATCAAAAGTCGAAATTTGGGACACCACCACGTTTATTTTTTTCCATTCCTCCCCCGAAAAACACCATAAGGCATCTCCGGGGACAGGCAACTGTTTCCTCCAACTCTGACAATCCCTGAGTTAGAAACATCATAATAAATCATAGGCAGAAAGCAGGATAGATACAGAGTGAAGCAACGAAGAGTATGAAGGCACGAAAGACGATAAATGGCGACAATGACCCTAGGGTCCTGTGGGCCCAACGTAGGGGGTATGTGTCAGAACAAGTCGCAAACACCCATCAAGGATAAGTGTCTCGCGTTCCATTTTGCACGCCCAGTTCTCAACGTCACCCAACTCCTTCAAAGTTTTGTGGAATTCCCCTACTAGCTTCACCCATCCAGCGACTTGACGTTTGTGAACTTGGAGAGACTCCTGAAGCTGTTTGATGTCAGAATTCAATCGACGTTGATTGTGATAGGCCTGAGAACAAAATCACGATGGGAGGCATCAGGAGTGCTCTGAACAACAACAAAACGTTTTTATTAAAGCATACCAACCAACATACATTTTGAAACGCTGCGTGTGCATCTGCAAAAAATATCAGTAAACATTGCAGAAGTAATATAATATTGGTTATGACAGTTTAAAAATGAGCGTCAATGTTGTACAACAAACCAGAGGGCCTCCCGAATAAGCTACCGCCCATCTGGAACAATGGCCAATCTCAAGTGACTTTTTGACGTTTGAGCCGACCGCCTAGTGTCATTCATGTTGCGTTAGCAAGAGACGAGATGGCTCAGTGGTTGGAGCGCGAATTTACTGACCGGAAGGTACGTGATTCGAATCTGACCTCTGCCTCTCGACCTTCCTGCCTAGGCTTGGGCAACCTGGCACTGTCCCAGTCCTCGTGCTTCCTTATGGTGGAATGATAGTTAAGCACCCAAAGGGTGCTACAGCTGAACGAATTTTTTAGCGACAGGCTTCCAGTTGTGTCAAACTCCGCCTTGAAACTTATGTTAAGCCCGATAGTTAACGGGTTAATCTGACTTCAAACAAAAACTGATACACAGCTTTGTGGTCCGTGCACATAATTTGTCATGTGCACGTTTTGGTAACACTCCACCATATAGACATCCTAATGTGTGGTTAAGGCACACATTAGCGGTGTGCGACAGTGGAATATCCTGACGAAGATGAAATGATGGTCCTTGTAGGTGAGCTACGCGTCGTCAAATTGGTCGCTGAAGCGGTTGGGAGAGCAGCTCCTCAACATCACATGATGCTACCGAATTTTTTAAAGCTTTAGGAAAAATCACCACTGTTAGGGGATTGGTCGCCCTACAGGGAGCATTTGTATGGGGTGACAAACGAGTTTTGTCATCTTATAAAAATAGCTCCACTCACAAGCACCAAACGTTTGGTCCAGTTTGACTTACAACCATGAAACTCAGTACTCGCACGAGAATCAGCTTTCTCTACGTGTTTGTTTTGACACACGGTTATCTGCACATAGTCAGAACGATAGCCCTGCGTGATCTGAGAGAGCATGCCAGTGTAATAGCAATGGTAATAATAATAATAACTACCAATAATAATAATAATTTCGGAGTCGAGCTTCCACGCTACCCAAAGGAAGCATGAGGATAGAGATACTGTCAAGTTGTCCAATCCTAGAGAGAAGCAGTCAACGTACCGGGACTGGGTTCAAAATACGGACCATTCGGTCAGTAACAAGGCGCCTAACCCACTGAGTTATCCCGAGCCAGTGTAGAAGAGAAGCCAGTCAGACGCGGGGTTATTGTTACCAAACATGAAAAATTGAGTTAGACGGGACTGAGGTAACAGCGGAACACTAATTTACCAAGCTCCACGTGGTGCGAGGTATTTTTGGGTTTTTCTTGAGCATTAGCAGAATACATGGCACCAGAGAAGGAGCAAAAGCGAATAAACCAATTAATCCAAACATGATTGTAAACTAACTACAAAAGTAGTATTGAGACCTGCATACTCGCATCAGTAGCATATGATAGATGTAACAAACGGGTGGGTTAATCACTGAATTCTTTTGTAGAGAGCAATGCGTTTAAAAACGGTGCAAAAATTTGGGCTCGGTAAGGGTCAAGGGGGTGGACTGTCCACTTATTTCACAAACTCCCGTTAAGTGTCTGGTCAGAAAGCGTCTGTTACAAAAAAAATCACTGTGGGGAACATCACCAGGAGGCACGCATTGCTTGCTTTCAAATTCCGAAGTAAACTAAGAAAATGACATCCATGGGAAAGGATCTGCCTGAAAGTATAATGATGACTAAGTGGTACAGTTCGTCTGTGTCGTGACCATCGCTTGTCTTGGGGTTTTGGACGGAAGTTTGTTCAATCTGGTACTGTACCCGAAGGAGGGAGTTACTAGGGACCAAAACGAAGCATCAATACATTCATCATTGATCAACGTTAGAAAAACACTAAGATCAATCAGGAACTGTTTAAATATGGATAACCTGTCCTTCGCCAATAAGCGCATCACATGTAAACCGATTTTAGCACCGACTGGGATAGGTACTCGAGATGACTCAGTGGTTAAGGGACGAGCTTACTGTCCTGAAGGTTTGTGGCTCAAATCCGACATCTGCATCTCGACTGCTTCTGCCCAGGCTTGGGAAACCTGGGAGTATCTCGGCCCTCCTGCTTCCTTCGGATGGCATCGCAGCTAGGCACCGAAAGGGTTCTACAGAGGAACCATTTTGCATATTTTTGGGATATGTGCACCACCAGCAAAGGCTGCACCAGTCTAGACAGAACTATGAACTGTGCGTGTATGGGAAGGTCAAGATCTCTTAGACAGTCTGCATGAATAAGGTGGTTAGTAAATTAGCTTGCAAAGATTGGCGAAATACGACGTATTGCGGCCACGGTATTGGCGTTGCCAGACCCTACTTATTCCGCCTCAGTCGAAGAACACCATTATGTTTTCAGATTAAATACTCATCGTAAGTTAAGGGGTTTTTGAGCTCTTCGGAGAAACTCACATATGGAAGTTCACAAACGAAACTCAGAGAATTTGCTCGAAGCACTTGTGTTTTCCGTCGAAATGGCACACGGCTCGTGCTCTTTTCCGTGAATGATGTTTTGTAGCAATTGATTACAGATGGTTGTTTTCTGGTCATCCTGGCGTTAAGCAGGTGGACCCGCAAAAAAGACGACTAAAATCATGAGACTATCGAGTAACCATAAACCTACATAGTTATGATTGCTGTCTAGACCATAACTCGCGACCATTTGGTAACAGGTGCCAGCCAATCTTAAGGAACCAAGGTTGCACTATCCCTAGGTGAATGCAGGCTTCCCTGTGTAATTGTAGTCTCAGAGTTGCAGAGTGGGAGTACTAAAACTAAACTAAACTAAACTAAACTAAACTAAACTAAAGTGGGAGTAATAAAACAATTACAATTGTCAGGTCAATCTGCTAACACCGAGAAGTGCTCGTCAGGTGTTTCATTCACCAAAAGAATTTACGCACTGTACATAAGGATCGCTGTTGGTGACCACTGCGATGCAGTTTTTTATTGTCAACAAAAACACTATTACAATGCTTCCTCGATGAAACAGTTAAACGACGCCTCTCAGCTTTTCAGCAGCCTGACCGACTGATGTGCAAAGTAAAATTCACAGTCGCAACAATGGTTTGCTAACAAACAACATAGAAAGCCAACCATACCTTTGAAACCTTTTCATCAATCTGGCATAGAAGAGTGGTGGTCAGTTCACCCAGTGCAGTCAACATCTGTTGTTTCTTGAAAGCAAGCAAAGCCTTGTGGCGAGTCCGTGCGGTTTGATGCTCTTTTGCAATTGAGGACAACATGAGGCATTTGAATGTTTAACGCGCCGACCAAATTCCAGCTACAAGTGCAATGAAAATACAATGCATATATTGTGGAGATGTAGAGAGCTCGAAAATTCCCTCAAAAGAGGACAATCAACATCAATGGGTCATGTGACCGCAGTTAGATGTATTAAGGAATATAAATGTCTGACACGAAAGCAAAAGAATATAGTTTAGGGCAACCTATCACGAGAAGTGAAAGAGAAATCCAAACGGAACTGGTGTTAATCTGTCAAAAAAAACTACGAATTGTCAACACAACCGACAGTGAGAATTCTGGTGAAATTGGATAGTCGCCATTCTGTCCAGCGTCTCGAACCAAGTGCAGACGGGAGCATGTGGACTTCAAAATTGAATGTGCGTCTTTAGTACTGGTCATAGCGCTGATGCTCACGAAATTTTGAGATCTAAAGAGTAATCCCTGCTGATCGATTTAGTGGTCAATTTAATTGACCACAATGTGCACCAGATGTTCGAAGAACTGAATTGATGTATGCATGCCACCTAACACAAAGACACACGACATGAGTATTGTAACTGAACCGATTGCTAATCGCTCTCTCCCAGGTTCCGGCTACAGTTCTGGTGATGCGGAGCCCTCTTAAGTTTGTGTATACGAAAGGCCGAATGAACAGAAGAACCAAAAGTACAGGAAATGTCCACAGATCATCTAGTTGATTCGTTCGACAAGTCGTCCGAAGCCTCCAGTTAGTGGAGCAAGCAAAGGTCACAATGACTAACATCCACAACAGGACTTTGAGATCGTTCGACAGGATGTCTCAAACGAAATTTCGCTCGACCACCTTACAATCCGAACTGTCGGCCTTTGACAGGAACATGGACCGTGAATATGGAGGTACGAGATAGCTCAGTGGCTGTGACACCAGCTTACGAACAGGAAGATTCGAAATCAACCTCAGCATCTCGACCGCTCCCGACTAGGATTGTGCAACCTGTCAGTATCCCAGTCCACGCGCTTCCATTCGGTGGCATGGCAGCTACGCACAGAAAGGGTGCCAAAGCTGAACGAATATGGAGGCCCCTTCAGTTCCAGAAGTCTCCCAGTGTATATCCCGACTAACGCGTCGCGCCTCTCGTCCCATGGACCTGTCATCGGTCCTGTCGAAAGACAGCCAGTGTCCTTCTAGTCTAGTATTCTTTATCTGGGAAGAATAAACCGTGCAACAATTCTCCACGTTCAAAAAGACACTCACAGTAAATGTATCAACCATGGAAGCGTCGGCTTGACTCCACCTGTAAGGCCTTTGGGGGAACCCGAAACACTGTAAACTAAGCTAGATTTCGACATGGTAGAGGCTGCGGCGACCACAGTTTTACTCCGTCAGCTGATAGGGCAACGCCATATGTACAATCGACCTGCAAGCGTCGTGCACCTTGACAGCGCTGTGCCTATTCCCTGAGGCTCACAAAGCCAGTCTCGTGATAGGCTGCCGACCTGCTAGTTCACCAGAAAAAGATCGTCAAACGCATCTGACTGATGGCGATGGCGCCGTCATTTCTTCCAAGTCAAGGGGATAGCTCCCTCAAATAGGGAAAGCTGAACAGCTCCGTAAGGGGCTATTTTATACCAAAGAGCGAACTATCCTAAAACAACCTTAACCAGAGAAAAGGTAAGAATACTATAGCCGTGTTCATACATCCGTCACAGAACTGCTCGCAAGACCACACCAGGCTCTTAGCGGCGCGGCGAGAAGCGCCGGACTGGTGCACGATTTTTATTGCTCCAAATTCTGACCAATCAGAGCATGCCTATCTCTGGTCTGTTTTCGGCTCGCCGTGCGTTCGCACCGTGGGGAGCCAGAAGTAAATCTTTGTAAAGAACCGTACCATTTTTATCTCTAAGGCACCATGAGACTGCGAATCCAGATTTTAGCATCTAATTAACTTTGCCACGCAGGGACTGGAGATTTCGCCCAATACTGGATGGTTCACCAGCATCATCCATGAGCTTCCGCTCTCCTGAAAGCCGCATGTAGTATCTCTGTTTAAGTTCCCAGCTCTGTGGGTAGGCCTGCTAACGCGATGCATCAGTCCACGGATTCACGGATTCATTAACTGGTCCCCCAGAATCCACATCTCTCTGAGTCCTGCTTGCGAGTCCAACAACCGTCTGACGAAGGTTGCCGCGCGCATAAGTACCACAGATGAGGAGAACTGTTGTCTGGTAGAGGAACGCACCGTCTAATTGAAAAATTTACAAAATCCCCACCATGTGTTGATGGGTAAACGGTAAGAAAGCTATGGTGCTCGATCAAAGCGTAAGTAGTAGGTCCGCCATGAGGCGACGATAATCTGCTAGAGTAATTTCTAGAACATCTACATGTGTTTCTTAATCAACGGATCAGAGGCAGGCGTCTATTTTTGCAACGGCAAGTTGGACACGCTTAGTGAGGGTTACGTCCTTGTTGCGTTCTGAGCCAAAAACTGCTTGATGTATCCTGGGAGCGGTCTGACATTGACTTCCATAAAGTACCTGGAAATCCATGAGAGCAATAAGATGCATCATCTAGAAGAACCACGAATACCTTTTCAGCCCATTTTTCATGGTTAAATGAAAGGTATATACTTGAAGAGAGCGAGGTACCCGAATCCCTTTTTGGTATCTATCCTCGTAATGTCCTCTGGTCCGTTAGCATGTTGCATGACAGACTTTCGTTAAGTTTCCGCCGGGTGACATGTTGGCACACGGTTCCCCACTCACAGCGGCCACTGCTTTGCGGCGCCTACATCCATTTGGAAACGCATGCGTTGTAATTCCAGGATTACACATTGTCCTCAAAAAGTCCTCGTTGACTTGAAAGAGCATATGGAGGGTTGTCGAAGTAAACCGGAAATAGAAGTGCAACCAAAACAGAGCTTTAAGTAACTCCAATGAAGTCCGGTACAGAAGAAGAGTAAGTCGAGCCTATTTCCACTAAGAATCTTCTATCTGACGGGAACGCCCTTATCCAGCGTAGAAGTCCCCCTTGAATCCTGCAAGCCTTGAGTTTGCGGGGCAGCGCAATATTTGGGATTCGGTTGAGTGCTTTTGGAAATCCGAAAAAATATCGTATTTTATGCGAAACTTTCGTTTTTGGCGTGGGTTAAGCTTTCCATTTATACGGGCATGTTCGCCACGCAAGAACGATTTGAGATGAATCCGTGTTTCCCCTGGGAAACGGAGTGGCTGCTGCCGAGAAGATCTGAGATGCCCCGCCTCAGAAATTATTCCGGCACTTTACACGGCATCCTAGTGAGGCTAATATTATTTTAACCTCCGGATGATATGGAAATCCGAAAAAATATCGTATTTTATGCGAAACTTTCGTTTTTGGCGTGGGTTAAGCTTTCCATTTATACGGGCATGTTCGCCACGCAAGAACGATTTGAGATGAATCTGTGTTTCCCCTGGGAAACGGAGTGGCTGCTGCCGAGAAGATCTGAGATGCCCCGCCTCAGAAATTATTCCGGCACTTTACACGGCATCCTAGTGAGGCTAATATTATTTTAACCTCCGGATGATAAGTGTCACCAGAGTCGTAGGTTTGCCTGACAAGAGTATCACCAGAGTCGTAGGTTTGCCTGAGAATATTCATTTGAAGCAGAAGCCACTGGCGAAGCATTTTGTTTAACCGCGACAGTATATTCATTTGAAGCAGAAGCCAGTGGCGAAGCATTTTGTTTAACCGCGACAGTTCCGCGATGGTTTTCTTATGGCCCCAACGGGTTGAAGTGTTTGCGTTATGCGGGTTGACGAGCATCTTCCTCGGTGAAGATCGAGTTATTTACAGGCCTTCGTAGTTACACCTTAACAAGGTCGGATGTAATGAGTTTTGTGGGGGAAGAGTGCACGCCCGCATATTATTCTCTGTAGGCTTCATACACAAATGCTGGATCACCTGTGGGTTTTCCTTTGCTGTCCCTTGAGGAGGAGACGGGCGACTCATTTCTTCGGGGCCTCTTGTGCTGAAGAAGTAAATTTTTGAAGGTGAATAATGACATCGTGGCCTATTTTCGTATGTTGCATTGTTGGATTTCTGATTCAGAGTGGTCTCTAGTTTTACGAAATTCCAGCTCATGTTATGTCTCCCGTAGTTATGTTTTTAAAAGATACTCAGGATCACGTTTCCAAAGACGCCTAGTCATTTGGGATATATTATGCTTGGTTTGACTGTGCGCTGTTTCCTCTGGGACGGACATTGTTTCGGCCCCGTGAATTTTCTGGACGATGATCCTGATTGTCTCCTCAACTGAAGCCTTCACAGTTTAAGCTGGTCAAGGAAGACACAGGTTTGTGAGAATCCTTCACGGCAGAAACATCGAACCTACACTAGGGGTTTTTGGGTTCTGAGCTTCTTGACAGACAGAATAAAAAATCAGCATACAATAGTCACTATGTCCCAGCGGAGCCTTACGTAACACAAGACCGACGACGTTTCGTTCACTGGTGATAACCAAATACACTAGTCAGACCAGTTGGCTTCCGCGGTATCTAATGGGTTCGTCGACAGGCTAAAGCAAGGTACTCCGTTGCACGACGTTAGACATTGCCTGTTCAAAATGTTCACTAGAACCGACATGCTGGAACACCATCCAGGTAGCCCTGGAATCGGTCAAGGCACCCACCGGGTTTAAATGTCCAGTGGTAAATTGGGAATAGTTGCTCTAGGATCATCGCGCTGCCGGGCTCACGGAACAGTGACGAGAACATAAAGAACTGTGACACACCGTTTTCTGCTTGTACGTTTCAGGTGAACAAGTTCCGGTGAACGCCGAGGGCAAGCACGACCCAGGAAGCCTGAACGTGTAGTGGTCTGGCTACCCAATAAGTTGCTTCACCAGGAGTGTGTGGCAAAGAAATAAAAATAACAACGCTAGGTTGGGTATACAGTAATGAAGAGGTCAGATGGAACAGACTCACCAATTATTGTTCTCTTTAAAATAGTTCGTCGTTGGCCCAGGTCAGCGAATAAACAATAATCCTATTATGGTGTTCCAGGGGCCTTCTTCTGAACAGTTCCCACAGATAATAGATTCCGAAGATGGTCTGAAATGTTTTGATACCAGAGACATAAGACTCCCATGAGACTCGCATATGAGACTCGCAAATGACCGCTGCAAGCGCGAGCGAAATCAGGAGAGTCGAAGCACGTGACCACGTTTGTATTGCGTGATATTGTACAAGTGCGCGTTTTTGTAGTTTTTCGTATTCAAACAAAAAACGATTATGCGATTGATGAAATACGTAGTGTTATAGTGAGAGCAAAATAAAGGTACAAAACGCCACAAACGAGAGACACGATCAAATGCATCCATCCAAGTCTACGCAAACTCCGAGAATATATCTTAAAGCTTGGAATTCGGATGATGACTTCACGAATGCGCCCTACTCGTCCTATGCGGGATGTTCACTTGTCAGAGTTTTGCTTCAACCCGAGAGTCACAGTTTTTGATTGCCTGTGGGTATACCACATTTTATCAGATGCTAAGATCTGCAGTCGTACTCTCAAGGTGTCCTAGAGATAAAAATGGTACGATCCTTTACAAAGATTTACTTCTGGCTCCCCACGGTTTCAGAGGATCTTTGGTGTGCCTCGAAGCAAAAGCGATATTTGTGCGAACGCACGGCGAGCCGAAAACAGACCAGAGATAGGCATGCTCTGATTGGTCAGAATTTGGAGCAATAGAAATCGTGCACCAGTCCGGCGCTTCTCGCCGCGCCGCTAAGAGCCTGGTGTGGTCTTGCGAGCAGTTAGTTCTGTGACGGATGTATGAACACGGCTATAGTATTCTTACCTTTTCTCTGGTTAAGGTTGTTTTAGGATAGTTCGCTCTTTGGTATAAAATAGCCCCTTACGGAGCTGTTCAGCTTTCCCTATTTGAGGGAGCTATCCCCTTGACTTGGAAGAAATGACGGCGCCATCGCCATCAGTCAGATGCGTTTGACGATCTTTTTCTGGTGAACTAGCAGGTCGGCAGCCTATCACGAGACTGGCTTTGTGAGCCTCAGGGAATAGGCACAGCGCTGTCAAGGGTGGTAGCTATACATTAGTACTCTGATTTTAGGACGATGGGAAGTTTTCAACTGCGTGACCATAACTCGGCAAGTTCAAAATCACATTGTTCAGACAGTCATTTATATGAAAAAGCGGTAGAAGCCTCAACATGATATTAGACACTGACCTCAGTGAATTACAATCAACTACATTCAGATTGCTCGTATACACTAGGCCTGAAAGATGTTATATATATATATGCTGTGAGTGCAACGTTGCCGCAGAGTCAGAGCAATGAATTACGGTTCGAACTTACAATCAGGTATAGGAAATTTCATATAGTTCCCAGCCTATAATGATGTTTTCTGCGGCGAGCCCGGCGCTCTTATAGAAATCAACATGACTTAGCCTTGGCAGCACATAGCGATGCCAAAGTAGATAAATAGAACAGAAATAAGCAGTGGACTTTATAAAATTTAATATTTGAATTAACAGCTATTCAGCTGCTCCATAAAACTGTGCATTTTTTCGATCCTCCGGGTTTTTCCCTCTTGTTGAGAAGAGACCACTTTCATCAGGTCTTACGGTAGTCCCTGTTGAGAAGCCTTTGCATACGATTCAAATGCTACGGAGAATGCTTTAGGTACGCGAGGTGCTAGCAAGCCACATAACGAAGATGGACTACAGCCCGAAATTGTTCTCGGTTCCCGAGCGAGAAGACCGGTATTTGGGTTCCCGAAATGTAATGTCGCATGTGGTCCCCTGTTTTGGCGTGTGTTTTTGTATCTTCAGGTGCAAAACCTTATTTCCGTACTGCGCACCTTCGTTTGCTACTTCGAAAATCCAGAATGAGCAGCTTGTGTCTGTTGATCATCATCACCATCATTGTCAGTGTAAGAACCGCGTAC
This sequence comes from Clonorchis sinensis, assembly GCA_003604175.2. Classification (NCBI taxonomy): domain Eukaryota; kingdom Metazoa; phylum Platyhelminthes; class Trematoda; order Opisthorchiida; family Opisthorchiidae; genus Clonorchis; species Clonorchis sinensis. The sequence continues at coordinate 29,454,678 of CM030373.1, read as the reverse complement.
TTATCGTACAGTGGTTGTAGCCGCCACAGTTTTGTCCACCGATGATTTGGGGAAGTAGGGGAAGTAGCTGCGCATTGAAGGCGGGAGCTGATAAATTGATGCGTAGATACAGCACTGTCAGTGGACTGTTAGTTGGGGGTATTGGGAAGGGAAGCTATGCATTGAATGCAATAGCTTGGATGCACGAGTGCCTTTGAGGGCGCGACTGGGCCATGTTTGACAATATCTCTAACCATTGATGTGGCCCGTCTCGGGTTCCCCATCTAAGAGGACGGCAGTGACCAGCGCAGCTGAGTTTGCTGGTAATGGCTTTTATACTTCACTGCCAAGTCATTGTTTGACCGCTTCCGATGACCGGCACGTTAATGTGTTAAACCTCAAAGGAGCTCCGGATTTTGTGTGCGCCAGTTCGCAAGTTCGCTCTGTCAAGTAACAAGTTTTGAATTCAAGATCATATTTTCGCATATTTTCATAGTTGCAGAATTTCGATACTAGCACATATGGAAGAAACATAAACGCTCATCAATTTGACTTGTAAAGCCGATCTCCCGCTGTGGCAGTCTCAGTCCGCGGCGGGGAGTGTCTTCTCGTCCATACTACACGTCCAACTTCGGCATCTATCTGCCAACTTTTAAAAGGCTGAGCACAAACATTTCACTACTAGAAGACAACCTCGTGTCTGTAAGCTTCAGATGTCAGCCAGTGACACGTAGCTAAGAGGGTTGTGCTGGTAATACCCGCACGTGACTCTGTCCATTTTTTGATTGTTTCAAGCAATCCGTTTTGATTATAACGGCTTCTATACACCGGTTTAGGAACTGCTGATTCCAGGCGGGATCCCAAAGTTCACATTGACCTAAATCAAGGTGACACCAAGATAGCGAACCGCACGCGTTGATTTAAACAAGACGTGCGATGACAAAGTCAAAGAGTGGTTTACGTTCAGGTCAAAACGAAAAGTGAAATGTGGTATAGGTGCAAAACGGAAACAACCAAACGGGGAATCAGATTTTACACTGTCCGAAGAAAAGCAAAATTTTCACACTCTTGAAGAATGCATGTTTGTCCTTTGACTTTCGTATGTTGTCTGCCCAGGTTCGTCACCTAAACAGAGTATGTATAATAATACGATCTCTGGTTTCGTCAGCAAAATCCAGTCACACAGCTCAAGCCAGAACACGTTTTCCTGTTTAGACGTCTTGAGTCAGTTGTGTTCAAAGTTCGCTCATGGAGTAGTTACAGTACACCCAACCCATATATCAGACGTCGGAGTTCGAAACTCAGAGCGGTCAAGGAAATGCAAAAAAACGTTAGTCCTCTCGTTTGCCCAGGCAGAAGGGGTGACTTGCGGATTCTCACCTTGAATATTTTGACCAATGTTCGGGGAACTTGTCCCTAGCCTCTAAGTCAAACCTCCGAACCGTCAGGTAGAATGCATTGAGTCCACTCCCGGATCCACTTGGCTGCGAGCGACTGGCCTATTCCAATGGCACGAGAAGTAATCAATGACTGTCACACTCTCAATGAGGCTGCGCACAACGGGTGCATTTTGCATCATCATCAAAGACAGCAATGTCAGTGTTGGCACTGATGCTTCACTGCCGTACAACCATAAAGTTCGTCTAATTTCATATATATATATATATATATATATGTATATATAATAAAAGTCCCAGAGTGAAAAGAAGAGAAAAAGAGTGGATGAGGGAGGGGACCTAGTGCTGGCCTATGTCAAGCATTCTGAGGTGCCTACACCTCCACCCGCTCAATCAGACAATCTGGAAAGAAACGGACAGCATGAACGCCACTGGCATCGATTAGCCGCCATTTTTTGCAACGTTTTCAGCCAGTACAGGTGGGGTCACGAGGACCCCATCCTGGAAGGCGTACAACAACAACAACACCCAAACTTTTGGTGATCTCTTTCACACCTTCCTGTCAAGTCATGCGTTGTCCAACTCGCGGTTTGCGCTATTCTGAAGGAGGCGCGGAGAAAACACTCGTCTCGGTAGACGGTGTTTCGGCATGCGTAGCACATGACCTAGCCATTTTAATCGGTGATGCTGAATGTTTTCCCCAATTGAAGTACCTGCCACACAACCGAATACCCGTCTTCTAATCAACTCTCTACTAACATACTGACGCCATCCAAAACCAGTCACGCTTCTGAGACATCGGTGGTCAAATACCTGAAGACGCCTCACATCATTTGTCCGCAGATGCCACGTCTCGCACCCATACAACACAGCCTTCACTGCAGCCTGGTACAGGCGACCCTTAGGGGCTAGTGATATGCCTTTTGACGCCACAAGTGATGCAAGTTAGCAAACGTGATTCGAGCCGTTGGGATTCTCGCACTGACTTCATCAGACACATTTCCGTCAGAGCTAATACAACTACCGGGGTATGTAAAGTTTTCCACAATTTCCAGTGATTCTCCTTGAATTTTAGGGGTTTGTCCGGAGACTGCACGTTCTGAAGCATGACTTTGCACTTTGAAGGTGCAAGGCGCATGCCAAAAGATGGTATGATGGTGGTCAGTCTATTCAACAGGGCTTGTGCTTCACTTTGGTCTTCAAAGATGAGGGCGATATCATCTGCGTACTCCAGATCGACAAGGCTCTCACCAGCAACAATTTGAACACCGGGGTTTTGAAGGCCTTCCAGCGTTCGCCTCATTATTTCATCAATAACGAAGTTGAACAAGAATGGAGAGGTAAACAAGAATGGAGAGATGTACTAAGAGTAATCGTGCCACGAGGCGGTCTGAGGGTAAATCGTAGTGACCCTAATTTTTCTTCCATTACGGAAAACAGGATACAAAACCCTTTGTAAGAACTACCGTAAAACCAGTCTAATTGATTTTTCAGTGAAGCTGTTTGCTTCGTTTCTGATGCACTGCCTCGTAAGCCTGAGTTTCGAAGTCGAAATGAAACCAGGAGCGGCTTCTTGCAGCATGATAAGAGCCCGGTCAGACTGTTGGCCTTCACTAGAAGTTATTTTGTAATACCAGAACGCTCATCCACGTATACGAAAACGGACAGCCACATTTCGGGTGTACGCCTTGCTATTCCCCTGTCATCATTGTCTAACTTCCCAACTAAAGGACTGTCTACAAAACCATTATGAGGGTAGTCCTACTGTATGGGCTTGAACCTTGTACTCAATCAGCCCCCTCATTCTTCCCATATTTCACTGGGGTGTTCTTTCTCTGTAACTCCATGGCAATTTCTACTACCGGTTGATTGGTGTTCGTCATGATAAGGATGGTGGTGATGATGACGCCGTTGTGTCACCCGGAGTATATCGTTTCCGAATCAACCGTGTACACAAGAGTAGCATCGAGATTAACTACAGATAGTAACCTAGTGGAACGGTTGTCGAGCTTTCTGAATTGACAGTCTACCTCCAGATCTCACGTTTGGTGCTGGATTCCACTTCCACTTTGCATTTGGGACATACACACACAAATGCCGCAAGCCGAACCATCACTTATTCAGCAAACCGATGATCGAAGTCAGCCACTTCACATATAACCGCGAGAACAGCAGTCAGGCGCCCCGTTCAGTTATTCAACCTTGTAAGAGTACGTTGGTTCGGTTTGTCGTAACCTTCGGGCACTGGTAGCGTAAGATGAGAGAGGCAACTGAAGTCCATAGGGTAGGAGGGAAAACAGCAAGCAGTTATTTGGGTGCTTATTACCCCCTTACTTGTCTTTTCCCGCCAAAGATGATGCGGTCTAACTTACCCCATTCTAATGGGTCATCCCTCTTGTGTTCACCTATTTCACTCCCGATTTTTCCGTAGCTTTGGGGCCCTGAACCATCATCTGTTGCTTCACGGGTCGTGCTGTCCGTTTATTTTGAAAATTCACTCAAAGGGATATCTGGATGTCACGCCCGAAGGCAGGGTCTGACTGTTTTACTGATGCGCATGCTCTTTATTCGGTGGACACTAGTCGCGCAAAGGACGGCGTTTGGTTGGTAAAAGTGCCGAAATATCTGGCGGAACTGTGGCGCAAATCTGGGCCAGGGATGGAAACAGTTGACAACGCTAAAAGTGGTAATTGCCAGTTCACCAGCACCTGGCCAAGCCGAAGGAAACCGACGACCTGTAGGTTCCCAAGTCACTCTAGTCACTGATCCGGATCTCTTGGCACATGCCGGTGAAACTGGAGACCTTATACCAAAAGTGAGTGAGCTTTGAGGTCTAACCCTTCTGTTTTGTTGCAACTCTTCTGCTCTCCGTTGTTCACATCGTTTTCCTTGATTTTATTTGGGAGTCACGGCAGTTTATTCTCGCCAGTTATACTAATTCCCCCTACACTGACACAAGCGATTTCCGAACTGTTTTAGGGGGTGTTCTGTCTCTTCTAAGCGGAGATTTTAGACTAAATTGTGGCTTACAGGACGTACTACCGTATTCTTTAGAGGTATTTTTCTTGAGAAGTCACAAAACTTGAACCCGGAGATCTAAGAAATTGAACCGTTTAACGGTGGCATACTTTCGGCGCCTATCTATCTGTAGACCGTAGGAAGTGTGTAAGAGTAAGAAGGTGTAAGAGTCAAGAAGCTGTGATATTTTCAGAGCATAGACAAGAGTATTCAACACGACAGATCAGAATCTAGATAGTATCTCACACCATCATTGTCATATTTGACAATGTCACTATTAGAACAACTATGCTTAGCTACCGGGGCGAGACGGCTCAGTGGTTAGAACGCGAATTTACTGACAGAAATGTCCGTGGTTCGAACCTTTGCATCTCGACTCCTGTTCAGGCTCAGGCAACCTGGCAGTATCCTAGCCCTCGTGCTTCCTTCGGGTGGCACGGCACCTAGGCATCGAAAGGGTGTTACCGCTGAACCATCATCTACTATTTTCATTATACTTAGCTATCCGTTTTCTAAAAATAAGGTTCTACAATGAAAAGAGGGGCAAATCTGAAGCAGGTCTAGTTCTAGCCTACCAAGCATACTTCAGGTTCTTACGCCTCCAAACAATTCGGATGGAAATTGACAGCACGAACATCAATGGCACTGAATAGCATTCATATCATGGAGCTTCTCTAGCCCAACAAGGGGAATCAACTGGGTCCCATCCTGAGAGATGGCACCACCGACGATTTTTCGTTGCCTTTGTCACTCCCGCAACATCGTGCTTTGCGCATTTACTGGCCTGGAAAACCATGCTTTTTCAGTAGGTAACTCAATCTGCGTTGCACAGTGGCCGGTCCATTACAGCTTACTGTATACTGTATGCACTCCATAAGCGAGGCACCAACTATCTGTTTCCTTAGCATGTCGTAGAGACTTCCTTGGCGCCAGCCTATTCCAGCTGTTGTTCTATCGTTCAGCTGTAGCACCATTTCGGTGCCTAGCTGCCATGCCACCCGAAGGAAGCACAAGGGCTGGGATACTGCCAGGTTGCCCAAGCCTAGACAGGGGAAGTCGAGAGGCAGAGTTGGGGTTCGAACCATGGACCTTCCGGTCAGTACGCTCGCGCTCTAACCGCTGAGCTATCTCGCCCCCAGCTGTTGTTCTGTGAATGATGGTCGAGGAACTGAACGTGCCTCAGACCCCTCGCAGACAGTACTGACCAGTGACCGCACCACAGCACACTCATATTCTGTTCTCCGGGCCTCGCGACCCTTGCCACCCTAGGTGGCCTTTGAGATTCGTCCGGAGAGTTCATCTGTCATGATACCATCAGAATTAATGCGATCCTCGTGGTACCTAGAGCTTTCTACGACTTTCGGAATCTCTCTTTGGATTGCAGTGCGCGTGTTTGTAGACCGGGTCGATCCTTTTGATGGCGTCAGGGACATGATGCTGAACAGACTTGCTCTCATTACTGTTCGAGGGTTTAGGCACTCTCCCATCTAAACTCAGACAAGCTGGTAGTGCTTCAGCTCCCGTGCTTCCTTCGAGTTTTACAGTAGCTATGCACCGGAGGGATCCCACAGGTAAACGAGCACCTAGTTCTTGATAGTTTGCCTTGGAAACATAGGGCTTTTCATACTAAGTCCATATCCTAAATGACCACAACAGTAGGTGCGCTTTCAGTCTACTGCAGTAGAGCGCTTAAGAGGTAGCGAATGCTGTCTTTTAGAATATCAGACAGATGTAAGCAAAGAATGGCAACACAGCGACCATCAGCACGTTCGTGGAATGCCTTCGCAGGCGTCGCCAAAAGAGTTGCGAATACCCAGTGAAACAGATCTTTATACTTGAAAACAATACCTGTTGCCGTGGTCCCTGGATTACTACAGGCGAAAAGTGACGCATGGAACTTCCATTTTGACAACGGTAGTCAAATATTGTCTCTGCGTTTCAAATAGAGAACACTTATCGATGGGGAGTCATCCCCAGTAGATGAGCTGCAGGTTCCTGCTGTCCAGCGTGTTCCGGTGTGTGGACTTTAAGCACAGCCGGATGACTTCCCCCCGGGATCGGAGATTGATTTCGAAGTGCGTAGAGACCACACCTTACGAAAGATCGATCCGGATGGAGTCATTACTTTTTGCGTGTCGAATGTGGTTGGGAAGAAAGAGGGGAAATTCGCAAGAAAGCGAAGGGCGGAATCAGAAGTAGCCTGTTCTCGCCGATGCATACAGTAAGTGAGATGACTTCAACTGTCCTCAATGCGAGACGGACAATGTAATCTGAGGTTGCCTGTGGTTGTGGAATTCATGGTTTTACGTGAAGGTACCACCAGATCGTCAGAACTAGACGGGAGGAAGTTTATGGTCTTTAGCCAAAACCTGACTGCGAACCAGCAGTGGTCGACATGAAACTACCATAATCCAACTTTTAGGACCCATATCGCTAGCCACGCATTTCAGCTACTCAACTCAGCTTCTATCCATTGACTAGCCTGGCATGAGGCTCGGAGTTTTATAGGTACTTCCCGGTACAGCTCAGTGGGTTCCGCATATGCATTAATCGTCTAGTCTCTAGCGGTACGTATCTGACTGGGATTGCAGTGCCATCGTAGTGCCTCGTGAGGGTTGGGCGTAACATGATGCACTCATGGCGCTGCCGTAGCATGCGGACCTTACTCCCAGTTCTATTCTCGATACCTGACCAAAAGAGGAACATTTTCTGTTGTTGAAATGTGCAGGCTACTAATCGGAGCATGCATTCCTACGACCATTTTTACTGTGAATATTGACAAGGTTTTCATCCTTTTTGAAACATATGAGCATTATATACTGCTGGTTAGCTCACTAATTCGTTGATCTGTTCAAGTCTACCTCATAGAATACGGCTTTGTGCACTCTAGGGAGTCTTTTTTAAAGAGTTCACAACAACGCAGGGTTCCATCATTCGGTTTCAATCAAGCCCCCAAATGTCAGGGTGAGAATACAAAAAGTGCACATTCCATAGTTTGCAATGCGGGCAAAATGGATAAGAAGTAATAATAGATGCTACCCCGTTTGGATTTCCTGAAGATAGCCTGGTGAGCCGGGGCGAGATGACCCAAGTGGTTAGAGCGCGAATTTACTGACCGGAAGGTCCGTGGTTCGAACCCGACCTCTGCCTCTCGACTTCCCCTGTCTAGGCTTGGGCAAGCTGGCACTATCCCAGCCCTCGTGCTTCCTTCTAGCGGTAGTGTTTTCATGACCAAATTTTAACGCAAGCGGGTTCCAATTTGTCATGCAAACTTTGCGAACTACAAGAGTGTCGACGGACGCAGCCAATTCACAAGACAGCGTGAATAACGTTAGTCACTACAACACAGTCTATTCAGTTGCAGCACCCTTTCAGTGCCTAGCTGCCATGCCACCCGAGGAAAGCAAGGTTTATGTTTGTCCTTTGTGGGCCCAATGTTGAAACCAAAACGACGTTTTTCCGTAAGTTTCCTCAACTCGTCTAACCCATCGAACAAAGCAACCGGTATCTGCTAGTCTTGTTCAGTCAACACCTAGTTTTGAGAGCGAGTTGATCTGGCCTCATTATCCTACAGACTGGAGAACTTGAAGATATTCCCATATCTGTCATACGGTTCACTATCAACGTTTTACCGTCCACTTTATTCTCTGCCGTACCCATTTGCTTGTAGGAATAGGCTTGTAGAAAATGAGGTCAAGGTAGCTCAACGGTCAACGTACTGAGAAACTGACCAAAAGCTCTGTGGTTCAAACCAAACTCTGGCTTTTTTCCTCCTGTCCAGGCCTTGGCAGCCTGGTAGTATCTTAGACCTTGTTTCTCCGCGCAACGCAACACGTGAGCACCAAAAGGGTGACGCAGTTGAACTATCTTTGTTTTGTCTATTTATTTTTACTTACAGGAACATCAGTTCTTCATTCAGACTTCCGCGTCGACGTCGTCTGCGGCAAGTAGTCGGCCTGGCCAGTCGTCTCAACGTCGTGTAAGCGCTTTGTCTGGGCAAGAGCTGATCATCTTAGCTGAGGATGATTTGGCGGTGGCCGGTCCATCTAGCACTGGCACAGTGTGCAGTTCAGAAACAGATACTTCTGCTACCCGTCCTTCCTCGCCTTTCTCCAATTCCTCGTCCGCCCGTTATTCCCGCCGTCTTTCCTTATTTGGACGAGTGAATAGCCGAGCTGAATGCAGACCGCCTCCAAATACCCGGTACATGATGCTGAAGGCACAACAGGTATGTTCTATCCTTCAGGACTGTCGTTTGTTGCCAGAAAGGCATGTTTTTTATCGCAGGATAGTTGCATGTACTCTTATTCTTCAAGTCGGCCCATCCACATATGAGAAATCCCCTCAATAAAGACAAAGGTTGTTCTAAATCCGAACCACTCGGGAAGACTTCGAAAGTTGGCTACAGTACGAACATATGTGTGATGTCATATATAAGTGTTGCGGGTTGCCTTCGGAAGCAGGGATGAGGCATTGTTTCCATCACCGAAGTTATCATGTGGTCTCTTGTGGGGCGAGATAGCTCAGCGGTTAGAGCGCGAGCGTACTGACCGGAAGGTCCGTGGTTTGAACCCTGCCTCTGACTCTCGACTTCCCCTGTCTAGGCTTGGGCAACCTGGCAGTATCCCAGCCCTCGTGCTTCCTTCGGATGGCATGGCAGCTAGGCACCGAAAGGGTGCTACAGCTGAACGACGACTTATGGCGATAGAAGAGGTTCTTCCTGTATGGTTACACCTACCTGTTGTCAGGTTTTCGGGTCTGCCTCTGCACACAGACCATTGGATAGAATCCTCTTGGAAAGTCCGGAATTCAGCAAATACCTACGTAGAAGTATCTGCACCATTCGACAAAGGTGTACTCCGTCCTGCACATACACGCGAAGTTCGGTTGTACATTTCTGCGGAAGTCTGAACTTTTATCCGACCGTTTGCTTTGTTTGAATGCTTGCTTGGAGGCCTTCAGTGGCACTATAAAGCCAAATAACCCGTAGTCCTAAATATTGGGTCTCGAGGCGTACCCAAGAAGGTCCATCGCATGCATCGATCGACTACTTTACTATATGAGGTCCTGTCGCAGTTAAGTACCAAGCCGATGTGGTACTAATCAAAATAGAATCAATTGCATCATCATCATCCTCGACATCACCAGTAACAAGTACTGGCGTTTAACCACCATTCAGTCATGATAAAAATGCTCCAGTAACTAGGGGAAAGAAAGGGAAAGGGGCAACTTTATCTTTCTGTGGAATATGATCAAGAATAACATACCCAGAACAGTAGCGCGGCAGATCATCTGCGAATCACAAGAAGTGAGGAGCAATCGATAGAATTAACCCAACTTCCCTTACGGACGTCACTTTGTATGATCTAGCTAGCTCTAGCTAGGCAGTCCGGTCTGAAAGTGGCAGCCTGATCTCCACCAGGATATGTTATTTACCGTGTCCTCTAGAGTTTCCAACCGCGTGTAAGGAGACTCACGTGGACCCCAACCAAGAAGGCGGATTCATTTCCAAATCATGGAACATCCCCGCGGTCCATTCGCCAACAAAAATTCGGATTTGCACAATACATATTCCAACCACCTCCACTTGACTAGTTTTAATTGATGTTCTAATGATCCTGATTCACCACCACATGCTCGCTGGCGCACAATTTCATTACAAACGCACTGGTACCAGCTAACGTCCTCTCTCCCTTGCTGTGAAGACAAAGGTGATCAAACGCTTGAATTCGTACAATATCCTTCGATCGGAGAAGCCGCGGAGCTCGACTGCTCTTCCAGTCGTCTATTCAGCTTCAGTGTGATTCGTTTATGACGCCATGACGCAAGTTCGCAAATATTGCTCGCGCCCTGGTTATGCGCGCAGACTTCTCTGTTGTGGTACAGCCACGGGTTATGTAGCTGTTCAGGTAGACCAACCGGTCAACAACCTCAATTTCCTCTCCCTGCAGTTTCAGATCGACATAGCATGACCCAAAATCTCAGATCGTTACTTTGAAGATGTGAAACGCATACGGAAATTCCATCTACGGTAGACTGTGAGGACTGATCATCGTCACATAGCAAGACAGTGCCGTCCGCCTTTTAATTTCTCTAGATTTAATTTCGATAAAAAGAGCTCCGATCTCTGGAAGTTTGCATTCCATGAAAATGTCGACGTCAGTTTTAAACTGGAGTGGAGAGAGAGAGAGACGGTCTTGTTGAACCCTCTTAGTTGTATGGAAACTTCTGAACAGTTCGTTGTAAACTCTTACACGGATATAAGTTTGCGACTAAATTGCACTGCTCCTTGGTCGTGCCGGGGTTCGAACCCCAGACATGTGGCATGCCAGGCGAGCGTCTTATTAATACTGCGCCAGCGCACATTGGACCCAGCAGGACAGGCGGAAAACTGTTCGAACGAGAGCGATGTGAACTATGTCATCTAAACGAATAAACAGCATACGACTGGATATCTATATAAAACGGTTGCCTTGAATAGAGCTCAATTTCTGTGGTAGTTTCCAAATGATGAACGAACGACCGATGAAGTAGGTTGTATCCTCATCCGATCGCGATGGGCAGCACAGCTGAACTTACGCTTGGACTTCGTGCCGCTGACGGGTTCAGTCCAACGCCTTGCGCGTCAAGACAGCAACAACGACAAACTCATACCCACTATTCCCATGTCGATGACTATGTTCCTTACCCGCAGAATGTACTTCTTAACTGACATTTTTTCAAAAAACGCATGACTAAAGTAAAAAAAATACTCGGCTGTTATAAAAACTCAAAACTTCCGTCCTTATCTGTTGAGGTCTGCGGACGCAAACCATAAAATGTATTATTATGATTGACTGTGGGTCGTTTTCACCGCCACGCTTGGAAACTTTTATGTAACAAGTACGGAGTTCATACACTGCTGGATTAGGAATTTCAAACCCCTTTAAAATGGTTTTTAACTTAAAGCCCATAGAGACAATCTCGGCTGAAAAGTGTCAAGACCCAAGCAAAGTTTGACGAGTTATTTAGTCATCTGTACGGAATTTTCAGGCACGATTTGTCGTACTTCCACCACCTACAGTAATTCGTTAGCCACTTGCTAACACTGCTTCGGTCCTTTTTTCGTTTTGTCTCTCCAGTTTCGACCCTTGTCCTTACATATATATGCATTCTACTGTTTCCGCAGATGAAAGAAATCAATCGCCCAAAGCATGAAGTTCGACTTTTATACGAACCTGTTAGAAACTACAAACCGGTTGCCAATCATATAAGCAATGTAAGTTGGTCTGTTCTCTTGCGGCGTTTATTCAGCATGATTTGACTCCATTTTGCATTCCATTTTCCGCATCATGGTAAGTACTCAATGCAGCTACTCCACAACCTACAAGGGATAGGTGTTGAAAGCGTACTTGTTGCGAGATGGCTCAAGTGGTTAGAGTGGGAATTTACTGACCGGAAGGTCCGTGGTTCGAACCCGACCTCTGCCTCTCGACTTCCCCTGTCTAGGCTTGGGCAACCTGGTAGTATCCCAGCCATCGTGCTTCCTTCTGGTGGCATGGCAGTTAGGCACCGAAAGGGTGCTAAAGCTGAACGACTTGTTGCGGAGTTGATATGTGGTGATCCCTTAGCAGTCTCCTTGCATCGGGAACAGATGTAACTACAATTATGGTCCCATGTTCTTCACGAGAACTATCTCTCCGGATTATTTGCAATTAAGCTGAACATTTAGTCGACCGTATCAGTCTACGTGGGGTGTATTTTACTCTCGAGGTTCCATTGTAAACAGTCCAGCACATGTTGACGGGAAATAAACTACCGGTTTCTCCATTTTTTGACCCATTAGCCACGTAATGATTAGAAAAGCGCACAAACATCTCTCCGTGCAATTGATTCCACCTTTCACCAGCGCGTAGACGAGCCAGTCAGAACTTGGACTTGTGTTAGAACTCACCTATAGAGCGAAGTTTGGGGTTTCTTATCTCTGCCACAGGCGTCGTTTTTTCTCGTCATACTACAGCCGACGAACTTGCTGTGAGGGCGCCTCTTTTCTCTTCTTCGTTGGTTTTAAGCAGAACAAGATATAATCTCACCACCACTTCTGAACATTTGTAGGTATTCAGCTTCTTATGGCTGATAATTGCCAAACTGCATGTCGGCAAAACGCCCTTCCAAATGAATGTGAACTGATTATAGGGATAAAACTCGATCGACCCAAGTTGGTGAGCAGTAATGTGACGTCGATCGATTGGGCTGTTGTAATCCGATCAGTTGCATTAGTTGAATGTCAGGGTATCCAAATACTGGTAGCTCGGGTGCGTTTACTGGTGTTTGATCAGACGGCCATTGATATTTTCACCGAGCGTGACTAGCTTGCAAACGTTTCTTCCTCATTCGAGGAGGCACCTTCAGTGCACAGTTGAGTGGGTACTTCTTCCTGTCTGCGTTTATGTGACTTTCGAAGAGTATCAAATATCATCTCACGTGTTTGGCTAATTGGCACATACTCTTCTAGTAATCCTATTGGTCCGTTCGCGATTTACCCTGCGTTGTGATCTGTATATCTCTCACTCCATTGGTTTATTGGATAGCTCCTTTAGGGGAGGGGGTTAGGTCCGCTTTCGGACGGTCCCGTCTCGGTTCGTGTTGCGTCATGACCTTTATTCCTTGAATTTGACTGGTTGCTATGGCGATGCAGGGCAAATAGCGAACGGGCCAATAAGGTCACAAGAAGCGTATATACCAATTAGTTGGTCACATGAGAAGATATTAGATACCCTTCGAAAACTATATTAACATAGAGAGGGGGAAGTGACCATTTGACTGCGTATTGACGCTGTCTTCTCGACTGGGAAAGAAGCGTTTGCAAGCTAATTGCCAAGCTCGGCGAACAGATCAACGGCCACCTGACCAACCACCAGGACAAGTTGATTGGAAATCTGATGGTTCATCTCAATAAGGTTTGCAGACACACCACTAGCCCCGTATAACTTGCTATCTAATCAGATCCTACAGGGTACGGTAAAACTGATGGTAAAGCGGAGTTCCCCAAAAAGCATCGTCATCAACATCACTATGGGCACTGATGCTTCACTGATGTACAAATCGGAAGTTTATTTAAGTATATTTAGAGATTTAAAGTGGAAAGAAAAGGGCGGATGAGGGAGGAACCTACCGCTGGCTTATCGCAAGCATTCGGAAGTACTTACACCTCTGAGCGTCCCGACCTAAAGCTGCTACCTTGACGTGGTGGTCGGGCTTGAGTGCTGCAATGATCCCGCGGGCTACACTGGCTGGAACGTCGTTCCACAAGGTGCAACCATGCCAGGAAGGCCAAAGGGGAGCAGTCAGACCAAGAGCAGCGAGACCCCGTACTACGAGTAATCGTGCTACGAGGCGGTCTGGGGGTAAAGTCGTACTGTCCCGACAGGAGTGTGAAGGCAGGTGTTTCCAGGTGACCAGCATGTCCATATTTATGGAAGCAGCGATGCTGCCTTCCCCGAGGAAGGACGGGTTAGAAAAGGTCGGCCCTAAAACCGCACACTGATCGCCCAACGGTTGACCGTGACCGCCGGCGCATTATCCACTACGGTCGAAATACTTTAAAACCAAAGAGTCCGGTGCTGCTCAAAAGCACCTGCTGTGCAGCCGCATCAGGAATGAGACAGTAATGCCTTATTCCCTGCGCCCTCGGGTTAGGCCAACCCCTGCAGCCGAGCAGGTCAGACTATTGAGTCATCGGCTCCGGGCAGGGTCCCCAAAGAAAACCCTACTGTCCACTGCCTCGTGGGTCAGACTTTTAAGTCAGAGGCTAGGGCAGGGTCCCTGAACAAACCCTACATCCTCCACTGCCTTGTGGGTCAGACTTTGAGTCAAAGGCTCAAGGTGGGGTACCTCAACCAAAACCCCTTCGGCCTGGGCAACCGGGAAGTATCATTTGCCCGCGCAGTTCTGTGTCCACCGATGTCCCTCCCCAACCCCTTCCACCACACAAGCAAATGTCACTGGGTCACTTGACTGTCAGTTATCTGACCGAAAGGCCCTATGCCCCTGCTGCCTATTAACAGTAAACAAAATAACACCCTTCTAAATCCACGAGATCCTTTCTATATAGGAGCTTTTAACGTCCGTACTCTATGTCAAATTGGCAAACAGGCAGAGCTTGCTGAAACTTTATACTCCCTTAAAATTGATGTATGCTGTGTCTCCGAAACACGCATACAAGACCCAAGCGTGGTTATGCATCTCAGAACGCCAAGGATGAACTCAGCTCTTTCACATTTCTCCTCCGGTGACCCAGAAGCGATGACTCGTGGACTATATGGCGTGGAGTTGCACTCAGCCCCAGAGCTGAACGCGCTTTGCTGGATTGGATCCCAGTGAACAGTCGGCTTTGCGCCGTCCGGTTATCCAGTTCAATCAAGCTCAATGCCTCTCGGCATAAAAAGCGCTGCCTGTTTGTAGTGTCGGCTTATGCCCCAACGGACTGCAGTTCTGATGTTGAGAAGGATACCTTTTATCGAGAACTATCCGGGCTCATTCGTCAGGCAAAAAGCACTGATATTGTGATCCTTGCAGGCGATCTGAATGCTCAAGTGGGTCGTCTGAGCTCCTTGGAATCACATTTGGGCGGTCGATTTGGAGTCGATGCTCGCCGCACAGACAACGGAGATCGACTCCTTCAGTTGTGTGCTGACCATGAACTGTTTCTGGCAAGTACGAACTTTCAACATAAGCGTTCGCATCGCGTAACCTGGCGGCCACCAACTGCAAATCAACCGTGGACCCAGTTGGACCACGTGGCCATCAGCTACCGGTGGAGAGCCACAATTCAAGACTGCCGTTCCTTTTGGGGCACTCCACTTGATTCCGATCACGCCATGGTGCGTGCACGCCTGACAGTTCGCTTCCCTTCAGGCCCTCGCAAACTAGAAAGAAGCATGCCAATCCACTATCTTCGAAGATCGACCATAGCTCAACAGTACCGATCTGAGCTAGCCCAACAACTCTCCACATGCACTGGCAGTGCGAATGTAGATGAAGCGTGGCAAAATGTGAAAGAAGCCATGTTAGCGGCGTTCAGTGCTGTCTGTCCAACCTCCCCGATTCGACCACAAAACCACTGGATATCGGCGAGGTCGCTATCCATGATTGATGCCCGGAAATCCATACCAGCAGGCAACGCGTACGACGGCGCACGCAAATCCCTTAAACGCCAAATAGTGAAGAGCCTAAGGAAAGACCGAGAGCTCTGGTGGAAATCGAAAGCTCGAGAGATGGAGAAGGCTTTTGCCGGGAAACAGCCGTGCCCTATATCAACTGATACGATCGACTGGTCCCAGGAAAACAACGGTCAGCGAAACGATAAGTGAAAAAGACGGCTCATTAATTCACTCCCAAAACGTCGACTGGAAAGATGGGCCGAACACTTCGAAGAACAGTTCAGCTGGCCTCCTGCAACACAGCCTGTGGAGATAATGCATACGGGCGAGTGGAATGTAAACCTTGATCGTCCTTCGGAAGAAGAAATAAAGTACGAAATATCCGTACTAAAACGTGAGAAGGCACCAGGACCGGACGGTCTCTATCCAGCCCTCTTCAAAGAAGGCGGAGAATCCCTGGTGACCCATCTGACAAAGCTTGTTGCTATATGGAACGAAGAGAAGGTGCCTGCAGAATGGGGCATGTCGACAGTTATCCCTATTTTCAAAAAGGGTACGCGGACGCTGTGCGAAAACCACCGTGGCATCAGCCTGTTAGCTGTGGCATCGAAGGTGCTCTCTGGTCTTATCCTTCGAAGGTTGACTGAACACAGGGAGAGACAAATCCGTGAAAACCAAGCTGGGTTCCGTCCTGCAAGAGGATGCATCGATCATATCTTCACCCTCCGACAGATTCTTGAACAGCGACACTGCTTCCAGCAACCAACAATGGTTGTGTTTCTCGATCTGAAAGCTGCCTTTGACTCTGTAGACCGCCAGGCACTATGGCAGTGTCTGTGGAGCAAAGGTGTCCCCTTAAATTCTTGACCCTTCTTAAGGCGCTGTACGCCAACCCGCGGCCGTGTGAAGGTCTACGGGAAGCTCTTCTGAGTTCACCACATCAAGTGGTGTCAGACAGGGCTGTCCTCTTTCACCTTTCCTCTTCAATTTCGTCATTGATGATCATGGAAGACTCACTATCAGCCTCTAATGCCTGTGGGTCGAAGTGCTCCCGGGGCGTCCGCTCACAGATATCGAGTATGCAGACGACATAGCTCTTCTTGGATCTGACGCCGTGGTAATGCAAAGAATATTAAATAATCTAACTAATTCCGCCTCACGGTTCGGCATGCGCTTCACACCTGCAAAGTGTAAAGTGCTAGTGCAAGACTGTGGGCCCGAACCCTAGCCTCTGCTTGCGGGTGAACCGATTGAGGTAGTAGACAAATTTGTCTACCTGGGCAGCTGTATTAGTCCCGGTGGTCTCGCGAAAGATGATATTTCCATCCGAATTGGGAAGGCCCGAGCAGCTTTTGTGAACCTGCGTCACCTGTGGCGTAGGCGTGACATCAGCTTATCCGTCAAGGGTCGAGTTTATAATGCTGCGGTGCGCTCCGTATTACTATACGGATCAGAAACCTGGCCGCTGCGCGCCGAGGACGTCAAACGACTTTCAGTGTTTGACCACCGATGTCTCCGGAGCATTGCCCGAATCTGGTGGGAACACCGGATCAGCAATGCTGAAGTACGTCGAATGGTATTCGGGAGAAATAACTCACCCTCGATAGATGAACTGATCACACTGCATAGGCTGCGCTGGCTTGGCCACGTGCTGCGCATGCCAGTCGACCGACTTCCTCGAAGGGTTCTTTTCGCACAACCACGTGAAGGGTGGAAACGAGCCAGAGGCGGTCAAACAATGACTTGGCAGCGAAGTATAAAAGCCATTACCAGCAAACTCAGCTGCGCTGGTCACTGCCGTCTTCCTGGATGGGGACCCCGAGACGGGCCACATCAATGGTTAGAGACATTGTCAGACATGGCCCAATCGCGCCCTCAATGGCGCTCATGCATCCAAGCTATTGCCTTCAATGCATAGCCCTTCCCAATTCCCGACTTAACAGCCCATTGACAGTGGTGCATTTACGCAGCTCGCGCCTCCAATGCGCAGCTACCTACCTCACCTCCCCAAATCATCGGCGGAAACTCTGGCAGCTACAACCACTGTACGACAAGTACACGGTTTCATACAGCTGAAGAAGATGATGATGATGATGAGCGTCCAATTGGACAATCTGGAAAAAAAACTGATAGCACGAACGCCACTGACACCGACTAGTCGTTATTTCTTCCAATGTCTCTAGCCAAACGCAAGCGGGACTCGCCAATGGTCTCCGTGGCGGTTTTGCCGTAGTTGTTGGGTACAGTAACAGAATTTTTAATAAGATTTCGGTCGTCTTCCGTCTTCCATGTTCTCTTTGTGCTCTGTTGCAACTGCGTCGATTCGTTCACAACTACCTGGTGGAGACAGCAGGTGAGGGAAGCAGGGTGTCGTCAGCAGGTTTGCTATGAATCAAGGCGACACTTTCGTTTACTTGTACCTCATCCCCTCTTTCAGATTGAATACGAAGCTAGAAAGCGTGCAGAAGGAAAGAACTTGCGGCGTGAAAAAGATGACGTGATGCAAGACCTATTCAAAGCTTTTGAACGACATCAGTATTATACAATCCGTGACTTAATCCTGTTGACCAAGCAGCCAGTGGTGAGTTACACACAAATTCCTTGCTGTTGTTGCCATCTCGTTCCCATCGTCCTATCGTATTAAGAAATACCGACCAAATCGATGAGATATACTGTTCATACGCGAACCAAGCGTTTAAAGACAAACCGTAAATAAATGTGAAAAACATTTGAGAATTGTGGCTCAACCAAAGGAAAACAGGGTTGTGGTCGTTCGGGAAGACTCAATTAGTTCGATCCTCCCTTCTTCGACACCCTCCATAGTGTTCTTCGAACGATCATCATGTTACGTTCTTGTGTTGCAGATGTACGCCTTCAGTCACTTCACCATCTGTCTTGGTGTGTAGCTTTCACCTAGTTGATTGTTCATTCCAAGATTGTGGGTCCTTCCGTAGGCGTCGTGGAGAACAGAGCTGGAACACTAGTTGGATTTTAATATACGTGAGCTTCCATCTACATGAGCATGGGCGTTTAGCACGAACTGGAAAAGTCACTAAGCCAATTGGCTGTGGACAAGTGCGTGATCCAAGTCCACGGAACTGTTCTAGTGATCAATATCCGGGGCTCGGTACCATGTTCCCAAACGATTTTAACAGTGTGATTAGCATACAGTCGCATCAACGGTCCCCTATTGCCTATGCGTTCGCGTTCAATCCCGACGATCACTTGGTTGGGCCTCGACGTGTTCCTGTATGTCTGCTTCACGCTCACATTACAGACGACCACTTTGATTTTTGCCTATCGTAACATAGTGCGTACGGCGCCATTAAACTTATCTATGGTGATTCAGCGCTGCGAGCACTTATACTGCAAGCAAACAGTAGACAGGCATCCCCCGAAATCTTCTCAGGCGTTGCAAAACGAATCGCATAGAGGCATTCACTCAAGCGGAGATGCCTCCACCCAGTGATTTGGTACAATACCGATCCCGGCGCACATAATCAAGGTGCCCTCTATCACCATTGGTTTTATTTACAGTGATTTTCTTCTGGAAGAGGTTTTATCGGCTTCATGGATATCCCCAGCAAGCCTGAGGGACGGAAAGCTATCGAGTTCTCGTGGATTACACGAAGACGGGAGAAAGCGATCAGGTAGCCGGTGCAATCGTAGTACCTACATGTTGGATCTATGTTTATGGCGTACGTTACTGTGTAACGATTCTGACATGGAACATTCATTTGTTTTTCGCCTATGTTTATTAACCAAGCAGCAAATTGGTCTGCCGCCGGGCGTAGATCCATTTCCATACGTGATCAGAATCCGAATGCATTTTTGCGCTTGGAAAATTCGCTTGTACTGCGTCCAATGCGATGGTCAGGCTAGGCCCATATTTCGAGTACTGTTCATCCAATATCCCCGTTGCATCTGCATCGTCACAGTATGTTTTCACCTGTCAGTTTTACTGACAGGTAACTGTGATTTATATACAATGGTTGGCACATGTTTTCTGCACTCTGTTCCAGACCTACCTCACTGAGATACTGAAGGAGATCGCTATATTCAATCCTCGTGCCCCGCACAAAAACATGTGGGAACTCAAACCAGAGTACAGGCACTATGCACCGTCAGAGTCCTCGAAAGTCCTCGAAGAGAAGAGCTGAGATAATTTCATCATTTGTAACTTTACTGAATGTAATAAATAACCTTTTTTCTACTTGTTCCGAGCCACATCGCCCATTTCTTGAACGGTGTGGTGATCACTGTCAACAGTGACCTTGTGAACATCACGTTTGGTACTTGTCAGATATCCGCTGGCGTGGTAGCCGCCATAATCGAGTTTCATTTGTTAGGTCATGTGTCAAACACGGTTGAGCCATGAAGTTTCCTTTTACGTCAGCGTTTCCGAAACATAAGGCAGACTTTGTGAAACACATTCAATTGAAGAATATAACAAACCAGTGGTTCGCTTGAATCCCTCGTGAATGTAATGTAACGTAATTTGCAGACGAATTGCGTATAGTTTGGAGTCCGAGAAGTACACAAGGTTGATGAAAAATTGGGGACTACGCCTACCTGATGAGCCCCCTTTAGAAGGACAAGGTTGGTAGTGGCCTGTCGGCGTTTTCATTAGCCTTATGAGTAGTGTGTTGTCCCAGATAGACATGTTGTCAGGACGGGTGTCTGCAGCCAATTAGGAGGCGCTGGCATGTTTCTCAAACCCGGGTCATCGAAACGTTAGTCCACGGTCTCAACCAGAGAAGATTGGTTCAACCGTGTCCGGCATCTGATACACGCCTGTGGGAGATTGCGGATTGCACGCCTAATATGACTGACCTTGCACTGTAACACCCTGATAGGTCAGTGTTTCCTGACGAGAGTAACGCTAACCACAGAATCAAGAGCAGCTGGCATCCGGGGCAGATCTGTCGATTGACGATTGTCGCACTACTTGGACCCTAAACATGTCCCGTGATACAGACTTCTCAAGGAGCCGAAAATCGAAAAACGTACAGGCCGGGCAAGATGGCTCAAGTGGTTAGAGCGCGAATTTACTGACCGCAAGGTCCGTGGTTCGAACCCCAACTCTGCCTCTCGACTTCCCCTGTCTAGGCTTGGCAACCTGGCAGTATCCCAGCCCTCGTGCTTCCTTCTGGTGGCATGGTAGCTAGGCACCGGCAGGGTGTTACAGCTGAACGGTTTACAGGCCGCTGAAGTCCATGTAAGCCAGAATGAATAAGATCACTGAGTGGGGACAGAGAACTATTGAGAGCCGACCCAAGCGAGCCTGGGTGAGAACAGGTGTTGCGTCATGTGAATCGGAATTCGATGAAAAGAAACCTGGGAATTGACCTGCATCAGCATGAGTGCGATCAACTATAGTGTACACCCTGGAACAATCCAATGAAATCCACATTCAGTTTCTGCTAATGAAAAGAAAACGAAACAACCATGCCGGGAATTGACCTGCATCAGCCTGAGTGTGATCAACTAGAGTGTACACCCTGGAACGATCCAATGAAATCCACATTCAGTTTCTGCTTCATGACAAATTCGACCGCGTTGCCCTGAAATTAACAATGGTTGTGGGCATACTCCTTGATTTAATCATCTGTTTGCTTATTCGGACCATCAACAGACCACTCAGAATTTTCCCTGATTTATTATTGGTACTCGCGCATGACCTGATGAATATCACGCCATTAGAGTGCATTTGGTCGGATAATATCTCGAAGACCTATCACACGAGGCTTTTTGTCCTTATCAGCACTCATCCGGTAGACATAGATGGATCGGCATGTGACATTGAAGCCTGTTACCTTCCGTCATTCTAAGACGTGGCAGTAACGTCACGCAAGTCAGTGACATAATTGACCAACACTTACAAACATTTGGAAGGTTGCTAAACAAAGTCCTTGGATTGTCCACAGTCTCTATATGATATTTGAAGTATATGGGGTCTTCCTGGGCCGACCACAAATAGCTTGCTGGACTGTTACTGTGCTACCCCTGACGTCCAGAAATAACACTCAAATCGTTCATGTTAGACTTCATTAGGTTGAGGCCACGCCGAAATTTAGTTGAGTTTCCGTGACCTTCTGGGCATATTCAAAACCGAGAGTAGAAACTCCCCACAGTTCACCATGACATTTTTCGCATCCTGATAGGCAAACTTCGGAATACCATGAAACTCAGCAAAATCAATAAAAATATGTGAAGTGAATACGGTTCGCTTTCAGTCTAACGTCGCTCGTCGGGTGGGCTTATAATAAATGATTCCGAGGCGTAATAAAACACGCACAAAAAACAAGGAACAAAGATACCCTTAGTTACTGTAACTAGCATGGTAGGGTTGTTGGAAATTCATTGGTGAAAATTAAACTTTGATTAACCTCACCATACTACTTATGAGGAACAATACTTGGAATCCTCATTATCAAACTGAACGATGCGTCAGGTGGCGTTTGTGTGAGACAATGAGTTGAAGAAAAACAACGAGGCGTTCATTCAAATCTCCTCTGTGAATATCTCGTTCGTACCAGTCGGACAAGTAGTTTTTAATTAAGGTCTTTTCGCCGTGTTCCACAAAACGGAATAAATGCAGTATTCCTTCCGAACAAGGGTGATTCGAGGCGAGGCCTAACTGCCACCAGTCTGAAAGGGAAGTCTCCTGAAGGAGCCGAACAGTACCTTTCAGCAGTGTGGTACTGATTGGGTGGCGTGCGCCACGCTACCTGACTGGGAAGTCCTGATTGGCGGGTCAATCGATCGTCACAACCAGGACAGTTACTGAGTCGTTCGTTGAGTCGGGCACACCAATCACATCGCCCAAGCGTGAACGCATTCGCTTGTTCAACCGTGTTTGTTCACTTGAGGCCAGGAGGATGGTTGAGTACTGGTGACCTACTGCCTCATGTGCCATTTGTTCGAAGTTCAAACCCCGACATGACCAAAAATTTGCTTCGCCGGTGGATGAGCTCTAATAAGAGCGAAACTCGAGTCCAGTGCCTCTCTTTGGTGTGGACTCACCGGAATAATTACGCCAGAAAAGGAGGACGACCGTTCAAAGGAGAGTGGTGTGAATATGAACAAAATACTTTTAAAGCCTTAGAGTGAAAACAAACACTGCGAAAGTTGGGATTGCACCTTCAGGAGGCTGCCAACTAGAATCGCACCTAAATATCGCCGCAAAATTATACGACACTGAGGCCAAAGATGTGCTAAACTCCGAGGACACCTTCCTTTAGGCGGCGTACGGTGTTATATTCTGGAACGTGTTGGTGTGCATGCAACTCGTGACAGAAAATCATTACAAAAACTGGCGCACTTTCTTTTTAAGGACCATCATCTGGATTTCATCATCATCATCGACGGCATGACATCAGTGTTCAACACCGATGCTTCGCTGCCGTACAACCATGATTTATTTGAAAGCCTTATTGTGAAGAAAAGAATAAAGATGGACGGGGAAGGGACTTAGTGAAAGCTTACTACAGTCGTTCCGGGGTGCCTACACCTCCAAACACTCATTCAGGCAATCTGGATAGAAACTGACAACAAGATCGCCACTGACATCGGTTGGCAGCCATATCTTGTAGTGTCTCCAACCAGGCGCAGTGAGGATCACGCGGTCCCCATCCTGGAAGGCGAGTAGCACCGACAGCACCCAAACGTTTCGTGATTTATTTCATACCCCTCTGCCAGGTCAACGGTTGGCCACCCCTCTGCTTCCGGCACTCTGAATTGGGCATGGAAAACAGCATTCTCTTCGGCAAACGATGGTTAGGCATACGCAACACCTGTCCCAACCAACGCAGCTTCTGGTGCTCCACAGATTCTTCAATGGAAGTACCCGTTGCACAACCCAAAACTTGCTTTCTAACTGCCTCGTTACGGATACGCCGACACTAACCCACACGAACTATGGTTCTGAGGCAACGATTATCAAACACCTGAAGACGTCTCGGTTCCACTGCTCGAACAGACCAAGTCTCACAGCCATACAACAAAGCAGTTCGCACTGTAGCTTGATACACACGTCCCTTGGGATTCAGGAATACACCACTCTGACGCCATAGGTGTCTCAAATTAGCAAACGCGACCTGGGCCTTGCAGATTCGTACATTGACCTCATCTGTCACACTACAATCAGAACTAATACAGCTTCCAAGATACGTAAAACGTATCCGCTTTCAGTCGGTCCCTCAAATGTGATTCTTGGGAGATGACGTATGACTTCGTTATTTTAAAGAGACAAACCTCCAAAAAGAGATTTCAACAGTAAGAATGTGAAGGATGGTTTTCCTCTTTTTGAAGACCGACTGCATGACCCATCAGCGGTCTCCGATATTTGGTCTCTTCTAATAGAAGCCTAGCTGTTAGTACTCACAAAGGACCAACAACAAATGCTCTGTCCAAGAGGGGCCTCTACGAGGGAGGGGAATCGATGTGGTTACGTGGCTTACGAATAAAATTCATGCTACAGGATCATGGCTTTTATGTCATTGTCCAGACATCTAATTGGTGTAAAGGCGGATGAAAGCCCTGTGCACAAATTCTGCACTTTGTTCTTCTTTAAAAGGAGCTTTCACACCAAGGGGATACTCGGAGTGACCTTTGTTGGGGGTCGGGGAGTGGTCCGTCAAAAAGCCCCAATTGGGGACAGCTTTTCCAAGAGACTGCTATAATTTTATCAGTAACTTTGGGCTGAGTGCGAGTGACCGAATGAGGACAGTCTAACCGGGCAATGAAGTATAAAGATACTAATCAATAAACTCAGTCGGGTTGAAAATTTCCGCCCCTTGGATTGAGACCTCGGGACTGAATTCATCAATGATTAATGTCACTAGCAGACATGGCTCAGTCACACACTCAGTGGAGCTATCGCCTTCAGTGTGCACCTGCCGTTTTCCGTTTCTTCGGACGACTAAAATGATGCGAAAGTATCAGGAAGGTCAGATTCCTGAAAGCAACAACTGAATGCCCGAAATCTACTGAGACCCTCAGCTCTGCTAGATGTTGACCAGATGGACAACGCCTTCTCAATATACAGCGCTTCACAGCCTAGTATCAAACCCAGACAGCGCGAGTCAGCGTCGATCAAGGTCAGACAACGCCCCCGCAATATGCAGCGCGTCGCAGCCTTGTGCCAAGGCCAGACCACGTGCGTCAGCATTAGACCAAGTTAGACAGTGTCCCTCCAATGACTAGCTTGAGACCGTTCTATACTCGCACTCGCTTGTTCGGAATGGAGCTGTTGGGTTCCCTTCTGTGAGTCTTTTTCCGGCACTAGGCAAGGCAGCGGGTCAGCAGATTGGCGAATCAGCAGACGTAACAAAAAGAGACTAAATGACCATGCCACCACCTCAAATGCCTGGCTATATTTCCCCTGCACTTCCTTTTTATGGCGACTAAAATCGCAGCAACTGAAATCAGCGTACCCTCGATAGAGTTTATACAGCTAGTAAACTCAGTTGAGTTTTCTGCGACAACCCACTGAGGGCGTTTGTTCTCACCTTCGTTTAACCGGGACCAACTGACGAAACGCTATTATTCCATTAAACTCACTGAGGTTTCAGCTATACACGCAGTCATCATAAGAGTGAACAGAAAACCCAAGGTCACCTGATGCGCGACATTCCAACCAGTGAACATGTTTCTGACATGCGCAGATTTCGGACCCATCCCACAATCCTCGTGTTCACATGTGGCGTCAAGGTACACGAAAGTGTAACTAGTTAGTTTAACAAGTAATGAACCGCGGGTTGAGGACAATGTTGACGGCTGCAGGAACCACAAATGAGGGAGGAGGGACCGGTATTTACAGATCCGGATTGTAAATTCCTTATTACAGCCGCGCGTATCTTAATTGAGGTGCTACCGCAATAACTAAGCTGTTACTAATACTATTACGGAGGCTATTATGTCCGAATGGGGGCCCAGTGATCAGGGCGCGAGTTTACTGACCTAAAGATTCGTACTTCTAACCCAGTCTTTGCGTCTCAACTTCTCCTGGCTACGCTTGGGCGACCTGGCAGTATCCCAGCCCTCGTGCTTCCCTCGGATGGCATGACGACTAGACGCAGCTGAACGATTTACTATGTCGGAATGGTGCCCTGAACACTAATCAGCCTTGTCTACAGCACGGCAAAGTTACACTTCGCGTCGCTGTCAGCGATGCTAACCACAAGGCAAACAGTGAGTCACAGTAGAAAACCGCGAGCTGCTCATACAGCCGATCAGAACGGGTAAATATTTATTCAGCGGCATGATCACGTGTCTATCAGATGAGGGGTACAATAAATCGGGTTATCACAGCTCTTATCAAACAAACAAAATGAACTCAGATAAAAGCAGTAAAATCAAATCGAACCCGGGGTGTGCAAAGCAGTAGTAGTATTCTTAACAGTAGTATAAGTAACGGGAAAACGCTGACACTAGCAGACCTTCATCGATTCATCCGCATTGTCACGTGGCAAGAACGGAGCCTAAAGAGAAAAAATCAAAAATGCAGTTGGGTGGATGACAGGGGGGGAACGCTTGGACGGAATAGATGCCGATGATGTCGTGGGCTCGTCCAAACAAGGAGGCCATGAGACCCAAAAAAGAAAACATGGCAACGTCTGACACAGAAGCCTAGCGGGAGTGAACTCCGAACATTCATCGCCGTCCAAGGCGGACTGATGTGGCGAACGGCGCACGTGTGCTTGGGCTACCAGATCCACCGACAATCGCATCCAGGTGACTGGTACTCATCAACACTGGACGGGCTGGTGGGATGGTAGAATGGCTTTGCACACTGCCAGAAACCGTTGTAGTGGAAGTCTGGTCCAAATCCGGCTCATCTTGTTCAGATACAATCGAAGGCAGTACATTGACAGGATTTCCCACAAACGGGGCGGTGGCACTGCCTGACCCGCAATTGGCTTTTCTCATTGCAATATCTCTGAGTTCGGCATCACTCAGACCTCGGATATCGACCGAGAGTAGTGACAGCATTTCTTCGTGTATTCGCGATTCAGGAAACTCGACCTACAATAAGAAAAGATAATTAGGATGAGAGAATATGCAGATGTGAACCAAGGTTGTTAATCGACTATTGGATATTCGGGCAATTCTTCGTGTGCCAGCACATCATTAAGAGAGAAAACCGTACTCCGTCTGATCGTACGGTGCTGAATACACTGCGCTCCCGAAAGGCATTTTGGAGAAAAATTTGGGCGAGTAGTCAGGTAACGACCAGTCCTACAGTCCTACATGGAGGGCCAGCACGAGCTGACTGACATCCAAGCCATCAGGTCGATTCAGTTGGTTGAGCGGAACAAAATCAAGTGTGGTTATCCCACTCTAGAGAGACCAAAGGTGGCCTTTCCGGTGGGCAGACCCCTTTGGTGTGGGACGATTGCATATTGTACAAATAGCTTTTTTGGAAAAGTAGGAGGCCGATTATTGATCGTCTTTAGGACCACTTCGAAATGTTGATGATAACAGCTCCAGCTTTTTGCGCACTTACTGGATTCGACCTCTTTGAACCTCATCGTCTTCCGCTACTCACTTGTCGTTTGACGGCTATCAGTCAACTTATTCGCTCAGAGAAGATTCCACATGTCGCTCGTTTTACCAGAAGCCGTTACCTTTCACATCAGTTAGTGAACAGGTCTCACAGATTTGAAAGTTCCCAGAAAAAGGAAAATGCTTCATTGATTCGCAAAGTGCAAAACGATAGGTATTGTGGAAGATCTACCAGCACTCAGTTCAGCATAGCAGTTGCAGCTAGTCAACTTGATAAGGGTGCGTACAGCGGCCTGGGTTGGAACAGCAGATTGTAACATATGTGAGAGCAGTCGTGGTGTACATCAAGGACCGTATTTTAGAGGTTGCCTAGAACAACAAGGTATTAACAAACCTCCGGTGGGGCCAGATAATAGCTCAAGCTGCCGCACACACTCAACCCACTCCGAGTGTATGAAAGCGGCCTATCTACACTTTCGAGTGTATATTATATTTTGCTGTAGTAACTTTTTGTATGTAGTAGTGATTGGTGGAATTCGGTTTGGATGATATGATTTGTTTGGGAGTTGGAACGATTTGGATCTGACCTGTTCCTGTACAATTGCTGAGACTGTGTACCAAGTTTCGTCCCAGAGTATATCGTATTTGGAGGGACACGGATTAGATCCCGCCATCTCTTGAAAACGTGTCACCAAAGAGATTCAAAATGATCGTTCTAAACCAAACCTGGAATCCGAACATTCATCGCCGTCCAAGGCGGACTGATGTGGCGAACGGCGCACGTGTGCTTGGGCTACCAGATCCACCGACAATCGCATCCAGGTGACTGGTACTCATCAACACTGGACGGGCTGGTGGGATGGTAGAATGGCTTTGCACACTGCCAGAAACCGTTGTAGTGGAAGTCTGGTCCAAATCCGGCTCATCTTGTTCAGATACAATCGAAGGCAGTACATTGACAGGATTTCCCACAAACGGGGCGGTGGCACTGCCTGACCCGCAATTGGCTTTTCTCATTGCAATATCTCTGAGTTCGGCATCACTCAGACCTCGGATATCGACCGAGAGTAGTGACAGCATTTCTTCGTGTATTCGCGATTCAGGAAACTCGACCTACAATAAGAAAAGATAATTAGGATGAGAGAATATGCAGATGTGAACCAAGGTTGTTAATCGACTATTGGATATTCGGGCAATTCTTCGTGTGCCAGCACATCATTAAGAGAGAAAACCGTACTCCGTCTGATCGTACGGTGCTGAATACACTGCGCTCCCGAAAGGCATTTTGGAGAAAAATTTGGGCGAGTAGTCAGGTAACGACCAGTCCTACAGTCCTACATGGAGGGCCAGCACGAGCTGACTGACATCCAAGCCATCAGGTCGATTCAGTTGGTTGAGCGGAACAAAATCAAGTGTGGTTATCCCACTCTAGAGAGACCAAAGGTGGCCTTTCCGGTGGGCAGACCCCTTTGGTGTGGGACGATTGCATATTGTACAAATAGCTTTTTTGGAAAAGTAGGAGGCCGATTATTGATCGTCTTTAGGACCACTTCGAAATGTTGATGATAACAGCTCCAGCTTTTTGCGCACTCACTGGATTCGACCTCTTTGAACCTCATCGTCTTCCGCTACTCACTTGTCGTTTGACGGCTATCAGTCAACTTATTCGCTCAGAGAAGATTCCACATGTCGCTCGTTTTACCAGAAGCCGTTACCTTTCACATCAGTTAGTGAACAGGTCTCACAGATTTGAAAGTTCCCAGAAAAAGGAAAATGCTTCATTGATTCGCAAAGTGCAAAACGATAGGTATTGTGGAAGATCTACCAGCACTCAGTTCAGCATAGCAGTTGCAGCTAGTCAACTTGATAAGGGTGCGTACAGCGGCCTGGGTTGGAACAGCAGATTGTAACATATGTGAGAGCAGTCGTGGTGTACATCAAGGACCGTATTTTAGAGGTTGCCTAGAACAACAAGGTATTAACAAACCTCCGGTGGGGCCAGATAATAGCTCAAGCTGCCGCACACACTCAACCCACTCCGAGTGTATGAAAGCGGCCTATCTACACTTTCAAGTGTATGTTATATTTTGCTGTAGTAACTTTTTGTATGTAGTAGTGATTGGTGGAATTCGGTTTGGATGATATAATTTGTTTGGGGGTTAGAACGATTTGGATCTGACCTGTTCCTGTACAATTGCTGAGACTGTGTACCAAGTTTCGTCCCAGAGTATATCGTATTTGGAGGGACACGGATTAGATCCCGCCATCTCTTGAAAACGTGTCACCAAAGAGATTCAAAATGATCGTTCTAAACCAAACCTGGAATAAGTTGACGGTGACCGGGAAGCGGATATTCTGTGAGACACACAGTACCGCGCCCGAGGAATGCATGCAGCATTGCGGAGGCTAGGCGATGTGCCACACATACCGAGTTATCGTCCATCGCGAACAGCGTTGTTTTCCACGCTAAGTCCAGAGTGGCACAATCAAGAAGTGGACAGATTATGATGTAGAACAGGGAACGGAGACCGCTGAAGGTCTGGAGGCATTTGATGCACTCTACCTTTCAATAACGGAGCAATGTGACCCTTCCGAGGCTGGAGGTTATGCCAAGTGTGGCCGCCAACCGATGCCTTTGACGTTCCCGTTTTCAGCTTCTGTCTATGCTACCTAACTAAATGTTCGAAGGTATAGGCACATGGAATGTGTGTGATAGACTGTTCCTCCTTTTTGGTCTTTCTTTCATTACACAGTGCTATTTAATTGAATTGACATGGTCGTACAACAAGTGAGCACCCGTGTTCTCACGCTGGTCATCAGCGTCAATGACGCTGATGACGGGCTTACGCAGAAACGCTCAAAGGTCTTGTCCAAATTTGGAGACTATAGAGATCTGATATCAAGAGAGCGCTTCTACTAAGTGCAAGCAGTACAATAAGTCTGCCATTGAAACGAATGTTGATGAACCAAATAGCATCGACGACCGTTGGTTTGTTCGCTGCACTGGTACGATGTCTTAATATGGTCGGGAAGTTTCAATCATCCGATTGCTCTCCCATCTTTGTCGTACGCTTGTAGTGGCTTCAAAAAACTCAACAGCCTAACGCAGGACTGAAGCGACAAACCGAACAAGGTTCCTACGGGCAGTGTAGTGGTACCACCCAGGATGACAGTGTACACTGCGGTGGTCCTGATCACGTGACACCAAAATTTGTAATTTTATGTCTGTTCGACGTGGATTGGCATTGATCTCACAGTTTGACTGTCACATCGAACTGTCGATGCCGGGGTGAACCGCGTAAACTCACAGAATAACATAAGACACGCTAATGAGGTGCGAAGCGAGGGTACAAGGTAAGTGATGCGAAGAGACGGACTGGTTTCTTGCAGTCCGTTATAGTTTCGAACTTCGTTCGTTCAGCTGTAGAACCCTTTCGGTGTCTATCTGCCATGCCACCCGATGGGAGCACTGCCAGGTTAACCAAGCCTAGACGGGAGCAATCAAGGTGCTGAGTTCCGGTTCGAACCACGCACCTTCCGGTTAGTTCGCGATTTAACCACTGAGCTACCTCGAGCTCAACATGAGCTGCTGGGAACGTCTTTGGTCCTAAGGCGAAATTCACATGCTGTCGGTTACCAACAGTAGCTTCGGTAACAATTCAAAACAATCAAATCGTTCAAGCGTGAACACATTTGCCTCTTCGGATGTGATGATTCGGTTGCATTCAGTTTGCGATGACGGAGTAGCGGCAACACGCTCACCTCGCATGTAGGATGTCTGGAGTTCAAATCCGGGCGCCGCCGAGGATGAGGTCTAAAGAGGGCGAAACTCGAGTCCGGGGCTTCCCGTTTTTGGTGTCAACCCGCCAAGAACGAGACTGATTCGAACGTAAATTTCCCCAAATCCCACAACCTCCCACAACCAGTCCAATAGAACTGCCAGCACTGACGAGACTTTAAACTGGTGGTGACGACAGTATAAGACAGCTTGTGACTTGGAACCCTCCTACCCCGAGGATCTTGATACGAAATTGGTAAGCATCCTGTTAGATAAATCTGCTGACTCTTCGGGCTGGAAGTGCAGCATGCGGTCACGTGTTTCATTAAGTATAGGCCAGTTTGGTACTCGCGCTAACGACTATTACCTGGTCCTCTTATCCCAGCTGACAGTATACTAGCTATCACACAAACATTATGAGGACGGATAAATGAGTCTTTCGATCTTCCCTACCAGTAAAGTTTTCCATCCTCTTCAATTCCCCCCTCCCCCAAGTGACAATGAAGCGCGAGTCAGCATTGCTAGTGTCATGCTCTACAAACTGATTATGAGGATGAAAATGATGTACTGACGGATTTTATACGTCGATAAGAATGGGACTGCATCAGTATCACTTTCGGTTCCCGTCTTATTCGGATTTTCGGTGCATACGTCTGAAGGCCAGTCACTGTTAACATCACGCTGATTGGACAAATGTGTCACGTGCGGGCTACGGACCAAAAGAAGGCATGCATTCATTGGTCAGAATGTCAGCCAATCAGGATAGAGTGTTCATGGCTCGGCGCTACTCGCCCCCTCGCAAAAATTCTAGCGTGACCTTGTGGAACATTCGGCGATAAAATTATAATTACGGTTGTGATGACCTTCCTTTGTTTCCATGACGGGCTGTCTCAAGCTACCGTGCCTTTTGATAGACCACAGTAGGTGGAGCAAGAAGCCAACAACCGACACATGTGTCGCACGACCGTCCGCAGAACACAGGAATAACTTCACTGCAAACAGCTGACATCAAATAATAACTGTCACTTTCAGTATTCACATATACATGTTTGAGGCCCATCTTGGGGGGGGGGTATGTCTCTTTCAGTGAGGTTAAGAAAAGAGTTATACAGGAGATTTCAGCCTCATAATGTGAAGTGGGGACGTAAGAGAACGACCTTGTTCTCCAGTGTATGTATGGGCTTTAAAACAGGTCAGAAACGCATGCATTTAGGAAACTTATAATTACGGAATGACCTCGCTCTGTAGCTCTTCAATCAACCAGCTCAGTCATGCGCACGGAAAAATCACGACCACAGTCATCATCATCATTGCCAGCTGTAAGAACCGTGTACTTGTCGTACAGTGGTTGTAGCTGCCACACTTTCGTTCGCCGATGATTTGGGGAGGTGAGGTAGGTAGCTGGGCATTGGAGGCGGGAGATGATAAATTGGTGCGTAAATACACCACTGTCAACGGACTGTTAAGTGGGGAATTGGGAAGGGAGCTATGCATTGAAGACAATAGCTTGGATGCACGAGCGCCATTGAGGACGCGATTGGGCCATGTCTGACAATGTCTCTAACCGTTGATGTGGCCCGTCTCGGGGTCCTCATCCAGGAAGACGGCAGTGACCAGCACAGCTGAGTTTGCTGGTAATGGCTTTTATACTTCGCTACCAAGTCATTGTTTGACCGCCTCTGGCTCGTTTCCACCCTTCACGTGGTTGTGCGAACAGAACCCTTCGAGGAAGTCGGTCCACTGGCATACGACCACAAAAGCCCAAGCTGACCTTTAGTCGTAATAATAATAATAATAATAATAATAATAAGAGTAATAATTATAATAATCAATAATGATAGCTTTTCAAATTTGCAACAGAAAACCAGACCGCATCAATCCCAGTTTGTGGACGATGGGAATCATGCTCGCTCACCTTAATCAAGCGCTTTTCTGATGAGTAATGAATTGCGATGCAATCAATGCTTTTCAACCGATGTCCCCGATAATAGTAACTCCATTCGCAAATTTCATTCTGCTCGCTCTTGTCGCGTACATCTTTGACGAACAGCACCTTGTCAGGGAACATCAAGGCGTATTTCTCCAGACACTCGATATTGCGCAACAAATTGTCATGTGAGTTGCTGAATGAAACGGAAAAAAAGCAAACTAGTCTTTCTCTGAGTAGGCCGTCACAACAAGGGACACAGGAATAAGTGTTCATATTGGTGTAAGCCTACATGAGACTGAACGACTATTCACAGCATTGGCTACATAGCCCTTCGGTAAAAGTGATCAACAGTGAAGGTTAAACAAGTGTTTCACGTGGTGCAAACTGATCGATTTATGAAACGGGAGTAATAACTCAAAATCCCACGCCAGGCTGAGGTGGTGCATACCAACAATTAAGATCGTTCAGCCATAACACTCCTTCGGTGCCTAGCTGCCATAGCGCTTCACCCGAAGGAAGCACGAGAGTTGAGATACTGCCAGTTGCCCAAGCCCAAACAGGAGCAATCGAGATGCCGGGGTTGGGCTCGAACCACGGACCTTCCAGGCAGTAGGCTCGCCCCTTAGCCACTGAGCCATCTCGATTGTGTATACAGATACACGGCGAAGACTGATCACTACGCGCAACATATGACACGTAAAAAGTCATACAAGAGTCCACGGGGTCGGAAACTGATTTGATCGATAGCTAGTCTGGAAAAGGATCAATGCTTTCTGAAAATGGCAACTCAGAGGAGAATCAAGATATATCTGTGCGGTTCCTGATTCATCTGGGTAATTTGCCTGTAGAAGTCTAATTGAGGGACCGGACAGCATGATAACCCGTGAAGACCAACCAACTCCTCGAAGAGGCCCCCGTTCATTATCGGTCGGCCATCACATGGAACACGAAGCAACAACGCACACCGCGTACAATGGGAACACAAAGCGAAGCTGGGTATAGAATCAGTACACCACACGTTACAAGACTAACTTTGGGTGTCGCTGCTTCTCGGATCTGATAAGACCTTGCAGTTGAAATAAGCTAATCTGGACTTTGGAGTCTTGGAAATGTGATGCCAAAAACGTGGTCACATTTCACAAATTAAAATGATCGTGCTTCCACGATATATATATATATATATATATATATAAGAGCAGTGAGTCAGGCTGGATGAGTAATTCGCGGGTCGACAATCAGTCGCAAGCCGAGACTCAGACAACGCGATCGAATAATTTGGTCTGAAACCACGCGTGGCGTCGAGGAGCCACGGATCAAAGCTGGTTTGATCGTGTGAGTATGATGCTACAGACCACCAAACTTCCGAGTATCGAACAAAATCGGTAATAATAAACAGGCGATACGGTGTTAGAAAGGGAGGTATGGGCAAGTGAGCAGCTGCGTTCAATTCTGTGAAAAAAAGAATATCAAGAATTTCGCCATCGAAGTTACTCAACCCACCGGTGGGTGATTCCTCAGCCCCTCACCCTGACAGATAAGTAACTATCCCTTTTAGAGAGACTGTGAGTACCCTGATTAGGGAGTTTGTCCACTTCAATCCCAATAAGATGAACATGGTGTCTCCAAATGAGCTATAGAATCTACCGTGATACCACTAAACTACCAATGCAAAAAAATACAAAATTACAAATGATTCCGCGGGTATTTCATTAAACCGTAGCCAGTTTGTCAACTGTTGAAGGCTTTCGACTCGTTAGGATACAGCTGGGTGTCCACTCTTCAATACAATGCTTTGGGGTCAAGTCCTGCCTTAATCCGAAACAGCTAGTCAGTGATAAACGAAATATTAGCATTATTTCAAGCGTGTTTAAAACAATCAAAGTTCGATAGAGTGAATAAACAGATATGCTAAGTGCTTCTACCACCCGACTGGACATCAAGTTTATCATACAGGACGACAGTCATGGTGCAGAGAAGGGTGGATCCAAGTGTAACGGAATCTCATGTAAAAGATCAAGATTTTTCACCTGTAACAGTCTTTTGGTGCCTAGCTGCCATGCCATCCGAAGGAAGCACGAGGGCTGGGATACTGCCAGGTTGCCCAAGTCTAGACAGGGAAAGTCGAGAGGCAGAGGTCGGGTGCGAACCAAGGACCTCCCGGTCAGTAACTACTGAGCCATCTCTCATGTAAAAGTATGAACAGAAGGAGTATACCATCTCAAACACCCAATTCAGATGATGTCATCGATCTAATCTAAGGTTCGAGACGGTCTGTTCCAACTGCTTGAAGAACAGCGACCAAACCCGCGTGCTTGAAATGGATAATCACTAAATTCTCTTACGTTTTCAACATCCGAAGCCTTTTACACCGGATGGTTCGTTTTCTGTGGAACGTTTCTAGCCAATGGATCACAGCCTTGAATTCTCAGTGGCTCGAGCCTTTCATGAATTACACCCAACCTGTTCTTGTAGTAGGTTTCGGATGATCATTCAACGAGCTTGTAAAAAAACACTGGTTTATGTTCGCCTCCAATTTCCCTGCATGAACCCCTTTATGTGCCTCCATTTACTGTGGCGGAACGAATGAAAGTTGGGAAACGTTGATTCATCAGCGGTGAATACAGTAACCACAGAGGTGTTAGTCTGACTCCTGTTGTGAGAAGGCTTCTGGGGTCATTGATTCTTCGTCGTCTTACGGTGGCATGCGAAACCTTGACTTGTGAGAATCAAGCGGGGTTTCGAACCCCGCGACGTTCCGGCCAATGATTGAACTGTTCGGCCACGAGCGACTGAACAGCAGTGTGAATAGCTATCATTTGGACAGAATATATATGTGGATTTGACGGACGATGGTATTGGGACATCGACTAGTGGTAGTGAAACGCGATCTGTCGTGTGAACGGCCTGACTGCATAATAAGGCGTTTGCGTCGTAGCTATCTGACGACGCCATCGTTGAAGTTGACCCATTTGAACGATAGGTTACAGGTCATGTCAAGTTTTGGGACAGTCCCGACGCATCCCAAATTGGAGGTCCGCATAGTGAATTTCTTAGTGAGCACCTCGGAATATCTATTAGGCTCGACAGTATGTCTAAGGTTATTGAGCTCAACTAGGGGCGACAGGGCTCAGTGGTTAGAGCACGAATTTACCGACCAGAAGGTTCGTGGTTTGAACCCGACCTCAGCCTTTCGACTTCCCCTGTCTAGGCTTGGGCAACCTGGCAGTGTCCCAGGCCCCCGTGCTTCCTTTGGGTAGCATGGCAGTTAGGCACCGAAAGTGCTACAGCTGAACGATTATTATTACGACTATTAGGGGTGTGTCATTAGTGCAAATTTGTCGAGCTCGGTAGTGCAATGTTTTGTCCAGACTATGTTTATATCGCATTCGCACGAAGCTGGTGATGTGCAAGTATTGTCCTGTCCATGTGTTCTAGCGAAGTGCTAACTTTTGAATAGTTTTATCGGTGGTATGTTGCACCAGAATATCAGGAAACGGAAAGTTTCTGTTTGTTTTATCTCCCAAACTGAGCTCAAGGTTGACTTGTAGAGATTTCAGCGACTCGAGTAGTGTTTTGCGTTTCCTCTCGTGACTTTCCGTTAACTAGAAAACTGTCGGCGAAGCGTTTATAAGGGGCAAATCACAGTTTCAACTCTGTCTATGGCTTATCATGAAAACGCCAGCTGACCCAAAGGATCTCGGATTGAAACTCCATCGGTTTGCATATAACAAGTACCTTGAAAGTTAAGGGCAGGATTCTCTGAGCACAACAAAACCAGTCGTTTGAAGTAAGTAATAAATAATATATCTAGGTGCAAAGACATTGGATTCACATAACCACAAATAAAGTCAAACATTTCGTGGAGTGATATATCGCTAAACAACAAAACGATATCCACGTCGGGAATTTGAAGCTGTATCGGATTCACAACCTGGCTTCAATGCACTCAATGACCAATCTAGGCCAGCTTGTGTTGTGGTGGACTGCATGCACTTTATTGCAATGACTAAAACTGTAATCTGTGGCACGCGCCTAAGCGTAGATAGCAAAACCATTCCGGAAGATCTTTCAGAACTGCACTGTTGTGTTCCGTCTTCAACTGCTCGCTATTAACTTAAAACTGAAGGTATGCAAATCAAAACCCCACTGTTTCATACGTCCCCGAAATTGGTGTGATCCCAAGTGAAGGGGGCAATCAAAGTTTACAACTTTTGCAAGAGATGGCGAGATGGCTCAAGTGGTTAGAGCGCGAATTTACTGACCGCAAGGTCCGTGGTTCGAACCCGACCTCTGCCTGTCGACTTTCCCTGTCTAGGCTTGGGCAACCTGGCAGTATCCCAGCCCTCGTTCTTCCTTCGATTGGCATGGCAGCTAGGCACCGAAAGGGTGTTACAGCTGAACGATTTTTTTTGCAACCACACAAAAGGAGTATGAATGTGGACTCACCTGGTGTAGGAGAAGACATTGTTGTATCGGTTCATCGTTAATTTCACAACCGGCTAAAATGTGGGGTGGGGGAAGTAACACAATGAGAGTAGGTATTTTCAGAGGTCGAATCCTAAGCTGATGATACGAGGGTGATGAAAACCGTAGACAATGTTTTTTATTAGGTCGTGTGCTTACCTATCACTGCTGGAAGTCACTCACACCAAGGCGAAACTCACTGATTAGCAAGGACAGTATGCTTTAGTTCGCTGAACAATAGTGCTGGACAGGATGGCAAAAACGGCCGATCCATCCCCAGTCTCACGTTAACACTATCTCAATTGGCAACTGGAGTTCTGTTTCCACGGATGTAGGTGAGGTAGTAGTCGTAATAAGAACTGAAGCAACTGAAGGCAACGGATATATCTTCGTTTCCTATCCGCAGTGCCCTAATGTACCACCATGAAGTGAAAGTTAAGACGGAAACCTCTAAATGACGATATTGACGTTGTCCGTGCGAATCTGTACAGTACCAGTGAGACACACGGTTCAGACTGCAAATTCTTCAACGTCAGTGCTGATGGTCAAAGTGGGCCTAATCCACTGGCCCCAAGCGTAATCTTTGTAGTGTCAGCGCTTATATTCCCTGATCGAATCGACGAGTTTTCGCATCCGTCCGGGTGGAAGCACTGGTGCGTGGGGATTCGTGGCCCGTAATACTTTTCTTCGCGTGAATAGACGAACCTCCGTTAATAGAGGAGCTTAACATAGAGAGTCTAGTAGGAGATTCTTTTACGAATAGGACCTATTGCATCCACCTGACCTTGGGTGGACGAAGTTGTGCTTGACTTGGATCAGCTGACTCACAAGCTACTTCACCTGTATAGCTCAGTGCGAGTAACCAGTTGTGGTTTGTGTTCTGGCCAGCATCGTCTAACTGCACCGTGTGCCGCGTATATGTGATGCCTACCATAAACAATCGAGGTGGCTCCGTCTGTAAGCCCTCAGTCGAAACTGAAATTACCACCGTCACCATCACAGACAACACACTGATGCTTCAGTGTCTTGATAAGGATCACGCAAGTTCAGGAGATATCTGACGTTTGTAGCCTTTTTAGTACCAGATGACGTAATATCAGCGCAGAGGTTGGGGACAAAAGGTTGCTGGTCTAAAAAGAGCACTGAAATGGATCTTACTCGGACCAAACGTAGGTGTTTTCTCCGGCTATATTTTTTCCGGGAAGTTCGTTCCTCACATTCTAATCTGGCATATGCAGGCAACCACATACGAAGTGGTCCAACCAAACGTCCGATGAGTGAGTGTGTCCGGAAACTACAGATGACCAGACCGATACTATCAGTCTGGAGCTCAACAGGTTGATCAAACAAACGGTTATTTAGCGCAATACACTCATTTGCAAACCGATTTGGTATTGCGAGAGACTCATCTGGAACCCAGCTGAATCTCTCATTTATGATGCTTTTAAGCGACTGAATGTGCTGCACCAGGCGGCCTCATTTCTCAGTTGGTACGATATTCGAGATATCACAATAAATGTATAGACGCAATACATTACTCATAAGGTTAATGAAAACTCTCCGACAGCCCACGACCGGTTTCGCCCTTCTTGGTGCTCATCAGGCGGGCGCAGTCCCCGAGCTTCCGTCAACCTTAGGTTCTCATGCAACAAGAAGCAAACGTACCTTCTTTGTCGATGAAAGCAGAGACTTCGCCGCATTCGGACATTTCACAATAACTATTGTGGCACGGTTTTGGATGTCTTCATCAACTACCATGCGAGCAAGTGCGTCCTCACATGCTTGTCGTAGACCGTCCACGCAGAAGTATCTGGCCTCAGCAAGAAGCTCTTCCATATCACGACGGGTCTCTGGTAGTGGTACACTTCCATCGCGCATGTAGTTTAGTATGGTGCCAAAATGCTTGCCGCTTCTGTCAATGAGTACCCAACCTGAGGGGTTATAAAGTGATAGGTCACAATCATTGTCAAGACGAACAAACGATAATTCTTGGGTTCTCTCAAGCTCACATAAAGTGATTAAAATATGGGTATGAAAAAAAAGTAAATATGGTAGACAAAATGGTCTGTCGATAACCGGACTGCTTGAACACACCATTACTTGCAAACAGTGTGTAGTAACTGTATTGTTCTCAGCTTAGTTCTCGGTCTGAGCCCCCCAAGCAAGCGTTCACGTCAAAACAACCACCAAAGGTGTATAAGGTATATTAACGCCCAAAACGAAGTCAAGAACACTGATACAGCGCTTCATATATGTAGCGTAAGCGACAACTTTCTGGAAATTCTGACGCGTTCTGGATGCACCATTGGCAACCGACATTCGGCCAATACTGGGTCATTACTGGCCGTTGGGTCCATACTTTCGACCAATCAGATCTCGGTTTGATGCCGGATACTGCTTGTTGATCTGTTTGCCGAGCTTGGCTATTGTCTTGCAAACGTTTCGTCACCATAGGAGGAGACATCATCAGTGTGCAGTTGAGTGGGACCCACCCAACTCACCCGAGCGACCAATAGTTCGAATTCAATCCTGTTTTTCTATATCGCACCAAGAGCGAAACGACCCATCTGCAACGTCAGACCACACCTTTTACGAATACCGAAGATCATTTTTTCCACTCGTTATTCCACACGACGTGACCTTCTCTCCACTTGGCGCTGTGATTCACGTGGATTCTAGTTAGACTAGGAGTTTCCGTCCTCTGGGTTGTTTTGGATGGTTTGTGTAATAGTAACCGGTCTGCTTGGTCAGGCCCTATTCATCGCCTGATTCGGTTTAATGCTGAAGTGATTGTTCTATGTCAAAGCGTAGTCGCTGAAGAGCAAAGTACCTCATTTCTGGTTAGCTGATGGAGTTAACTAGGCACGCAGCAGTGTTTACCGTGAAACGAGGGAGGATATGCAAATTAGTGCGCAACTTTGTACAGTTCATTCAATTCAGGAGCCCTGTTTCTTCATTTCGTCGGGAACGTATGATTTTTCCATTCATTGACGACGATGAGGATTCGTAACTCAGCTAACTTACTACGATGCACATACAACGAGCACAACTCCTCAGTGGGTTCTAAACACGACCGATGGCTAAGCTAGTGTGGTCCTGAGTTATCGCAAGTTGAGTGCGTCGGGCACGTCCAATACGGCTTAAGGGTTGTGACCGATCAGGCTGACGAAATTTCATTGGTTGCGCTTCGCAATACCTTGCCAAGTAGTATGATACTTTTTAAGAATTCCATATAAGAAGTAATAATCAATGCAGTAAACAAGTAATGTTTTGGAAAACTCAATGTGGAGGCACGTAGAGAGACACGTAGAGAGAGGGAGTGCGTAGTGATTGTGTCTCTTCGATTGGGGACGAAACGTTTGCCAAGCCCGGCGAACCGACAATCCATTCGAAGCATTTTCCTTCAGAGAAATTAGTTACAGTGAAATTGACGTTAGCCTGTCGTCAAAGGTGAAATTCCAAAAGGTCACAGGACGACCAGTGCCGTTATATGTATCTGAAACTGATACGCCATTCGTAAAAGACGGAAGTCGCCTATTTGTTCTTAAATTCGATGTCCGCACATTGTTGCGCAAGCAAGGTATCTGCAAAGAACCCGAGTTGCAGTCAAAAGGATCCAAACCAGCCGTGTCGATTATCGTTTGTCAGCACTCAAAGACAGTATAAATAAACTAGTCTAATTCATCCTATCAGGACGTGTCGAGAACACTGTAAGGCTACAGGGTGAGCGGCTAAAACCTCATTCAAATGTCGGTTACAGACTGATCGATCGAGACGAGATGGCTCAGTGGTTATAGTGCGAATTTACTGACCAGA
Organism: Clonorchis sinensis; assembly: GCA_003604175.2. NCBI lineage: Eukaryota > Metazoa > Platyhelminthes > Trematoda > Opisthorchiida > Opisthorchiidae > Clonorchis > Clonorchis sinensis. The sequence continues at coordinate 29,413,647 of CM030373.1, read as the reverse complement.
AGGTCCAGGGTTCGAACTCGACCTCTGCCTCTCGACTACTCTTGTCTAGGCTTGGGAAACCTGGCAGTATCCCAGCCCTCGTGCCTCATTGTGGTGGCATGCAGTTAGACACCGAAAGGGTGCTACAGCTGAACCACTTTTTTACACTGATCGATGTGGCCAAATGAAGAGGCCAACCTTAACCTCTTCTTTTCTTTTTTTGGCACTTCATTGCTGTTACTCGATAACATATGCTTCTGGCGGACAAATCTAAAGCAATAATGTTCCATGCGCCCAAGAGTGAATCTTCGGCACACAAAATACAGTGACAGTGAAACCCAGGAGTGAATACACAAACGGAAACTCGTTAGAAAAAATGGAGGGTTAGTCAAGAGAAGATCCATAACCCTGCCATCGTTGTGTGACAGCGACTATGAAATTTTTGTTGTGGTTGAGTTCGAATCCATCGACAACAAGCATGGAAGGAAGCAGTGACAGTGAATGGCTAATTAAGTTGGTTTATTAAGTTGTTCGGAGGGTTTATGTCTGGTAAATTAACTGTAATTTTGAATATCTCCACCTGCCACATACTACGTTCGAACGCTGAAGCTCATTACAAAAGGCGTTCTGCAAAAAACACCTGGAAAGCGAGTCACTTCGAAAACAAACTTCAGCCGACTTCGTTCAATTGTGAACAAGGAATGCTGTTCCGTTGCATTATTACTACTACTGTTACGATTATTAACAGCACTAAAGAGAGTGACTCTGATTCGCACGAATCATGTTTCAATTCAGTGACTGCATCTAGATTTTGGAAACTCCGAAAGGAACTGATTTTTCCCAAGAAAAAAAAAGAAAATCGTTCAGCTGTAACACCCTTTCGGTGCCTAGCTGCCATGCCGTCCGAAAGAAGCACGAGGGCTGAGATACTGCCAGGTTGCCCAAGCCTAGACAGGGGAAGTCGAGGGGCAGAGGTGGGGTTCGAACCACGGACCTTGCGGTCAGTAAATTCGCGCTCTAACCACTTGAGCCATCTCATCCCTCAAGAAAAACAGACGAATCGTTTACGACATGCTAAACTGACAACTTTGTAGGACTCAGCGACACAAATAAAAAGTTGAAATGTTAGAGAAGAATGACTGGATCCGCGACTTGTGCGAAATTTTAAAATTTCAAAAGAAACTCTGATTTCAGACCTTCCATTTCAAATCCTGTTGAAAATTCTGTCAGGAAGTTGGCAAAAACTACACCATCTCCTAAATGTGGACTACAGAAGCAAATCCAGCAACAGACTTGAAACCTAAATGAACGATATTCGGCAGTTTCGAGGCTCTTTTGAGTAAAACGTAAAAGAAATTGAACTAGAGTTGCAATCAGATGGAGTTTTCTAATGCAGGGATGACAAAATAGACTTGATTAAACTTTTCGGATGTCTACCGGCGGTTTCAGAAATCTCTTTGTGGTACAATAACCATGTCAGGAACCAACTCATTGTGCGAATAAGATTCCAAACGTCTAACATTGTCTAGGAAAGGAAGAAACGAATGGAACAAAGTGCAGTAATAAGTTCTACTTTTCAACAACATAGTTAACTCGAAGATATCGAGATAACTCAAAGATTAAGGTGCGAACTACTGAGCAGGAGGTATGTGATTCGAAACCAACTCCGAAATCCCATCTGCTTCCGTCTAGGCTTGGGCAACCTGGCAGTATCTCAGCCCTCATGTTTCCTACGGGTAGCGTAGCAATTAGGCACCGAAAGGGTGTTACAGGTGAACGAAGGAGCAAAGTGGAAATACTAAGTTGCCAAGACATATCATATAACGTGAAAAATGGAAATCGAAATAAACTTATGCGGCAAGACTATGGAATGCACGGCTTTCGTTTGTAGTGCCACTTCGGTGCATAGCTGCCATGCTTTTCGAAGGAAGGCCTGAGATACCGCTAAGTATCCGAAGGACGGGCTAGAGTAACGGAAAGCTAAGATTGGACTCTAACCACGATCGCCATGCTGTCTCGAGCTCGACGTAATCTAAACGACGCATGAGGGCTCAATTACTGCGAGCAAAGTCCTGGTTAAGACAATATAAATCCCAACAGAAACATAAAAAGGCTCGAAGGAAGTTATAGGCAGGGTAGTCGAAATGCGAGTTAAAACCAGTCTCACCTTCATCGTCCGTTTTCACCTCCATTCTGCCGCTAAACATGGCGTTTAGCATTGTATTGCCGCGTAGCAAAGTGCCGATTGTCGTATAGAACAAAGTACCACCAACGTTCAGTTTGACATAACTGTTAACGCTATCACCACAATCCTCGGTCGTCATTGCTGGGATTTTATAGATCTGTGGTTAACCACCGAAGCCATAGAAACTGCAACCAATAACAAAAAAAACAGGTGAACTATGGAAACACGGTTATATGAAGAAATGTTCAGCGGTTTTACCCTTCCCGTACACCGTTGAAAAGTAACCACAGGAAGCAGGAGGGTTAAACACAATAAAGGAACGCCGTTACCCTCAAACCGCTTGTCATGGAGACTAGATCCTACAGTCACTGAGCTAAACTGAGGAGTACGTATGAAACACCGAATCGTCTAGATTTGGGGTTGGAACACATGTGGTGACTTGTTCTTTAAAAATACAAACTGCTCAGTGGTTAGGCTTTCAAGTTAAAGCCTTTAGTCGATGTTATATCAGTATCCACACCCACTCACAACCAAGAATAACTTCATGCCACACAAGCCGTCGGGTGACGCCATCAGTTGGGTCGCCTTATATGCCGCACACAAGAGGGCGGTTAAGCGAAAACAGCCCATCACTGATTCTTCCCTTCTTTTACGTATTCGGTCGTCTCCTCCCCTGCTGCTAGCGAAAATTTCTTATGTCCATCATTAAGGGCTGGCAGACCAGCCCGCCGTCCATTACTGCTAGCTATAAGATTTATGCCGAATTCGATAGCCATAACCGTGAGTACTTCGAAATCATTCTTCATATCCCAGCACTCAGGTGCCTAACTCAGAAGGAATCACGAGGGCTGAGATACTGCCAGGTCGCCCAGGTCTAGACGGGGGAAGTCGAGAGGTTAACATGGCAGCTATTAACATTTACACAAAAGAATACTCTTGCCGGTGCGCTGGAATCGCTTTCTATTGATGTATGCTGTCTTTCTGAAAAGATGATTCGAGACACAACAGTGAACTAACTTCTTCACAGGTTTTCTCTCGTTTTCGGTTGTGCACCCCTGGTGATCCAGAAGCCGCTGTAGCTGGTTCTGACGAGTTAGGTATTGTTTTAAGCCATCAGGCTGAATGGTTTCTGCTTGAATGGTGGTTCGCTGATAGTTGTCCGTGTGCCGTTCGTTTGTGATGTCTGTGAGGGTAACACAAACGCGCCAATAGTCACTTGCTGTTCATTATGTTTGATTAAACCCCAACAGAAGGTAACCTCGGTACTCTCAAAATTTTTCTAATGCTTCAAAAGCTCTTTTACGACAGACTAAAATCTCCGACACTGTAGTTACCGGGGTATGTGAACGCTGATGATTGCTTGGGTGGTCGCCTTTGATTGGAATCGAGAGGTACGAACAAGTGACGCCTACTAACTTTACGTGCTAAATACAGGCTGTTTCTGTGAAGCATTGAAATCCAAAACTAGCCTAGCCAAATGGTTCCCCCACAAGCGGACCCACCTCGAACCCAGATTGACCACATCACCATCAACCATACGTGATTCGGGTTAGCTATTAAATGCTAGTCGTTCTGAGAACCTACGTAGATTCTGATCATGCGCTCGTCTGTTGCTGTTTCCCGTTGCGCTTTTCGAGGCACGCAATGTGCGCACACCTCGCCTGATCATCAAATAGCTCCAGGACACAAGCACGCTTACCGAAACCATCCACGGAAGTCTCTCCCAAAAACACATCTTCGTGAATCGTCTCTCACTGGAAAGCAGTACCCGCGATCTCTCAAGATCCTGGATGGCGCAACCACATATAAAGAGTGGGTCACGAGAAACAATCGAAGCTCGGGCATGTATTCACCTAGTTGAGAGTGCAATACAACCCGAAGAACCGTCCGTCAGACACCACGTGAAAAAGAGCCTATGCGAGGATCGAGAAGCATGGTGGGTCCATAAATCTGATAGGACGAATGAAGCGGGAAACACTGACTGTGCGATATGTGCAACAGGCCCAAAAAGGCCTCTGGTGAGCGAAAAGATCGCTGCTAAAAACGGCTCGCTAATCTCTGAAAAAGAAAAACGCCTAAATTGTTGGGGTGAAACTTCGAACAATTTAACCGGCCACTTGAAGTTGCCTAGCCGGATTCCAGACATGAAACGCCGCTTTGGACAGTGAACTTGGAAGCTGCGACAAATTCGGAAAGAAGCGATTTCCTTTTCTTCTCCAAATGTCACCAATTTGCTGGTCCTGGCGAACTAAAACCCGCTCTGTTTGAGGGTGAATATGAAATCCACAGTTGATCCTTGTCTACTTTATTTGCCAAAAGATAGTCCCACCCAACTGGGATGAGTCCATATTAGTGTCCATTTTTAGAAAGGACGTTCGTTAAGTGTGGCAATCACAGTCTCCCGTTGGAACGACGCTCTGTGCGTCACTTATTTCACGTCGTCTTGTGTGTCTCGGAAGTTGAATTAGTTCCAACGCTAGTGTGACCGACAAAGTCAAAGCATGGATCTCGAAAGCCAGAATTTCTTTCGCCATCTCACTGCGTCTCAACGGACTCATGTATCAGACTACATTGCGGGACGAGATGGCGCAGTGATGGGAGCGCCAGTCTACTGACCGGAAGGTTCGTGGTTCTAAACCGGCGTCTACATCTCGAATTCTCCTGGCTAGGTTAGGCAACCCGGCGGTATCCCAGCCCTCACGCTTCCTTCGCTTGGAATGGCAGCTAGGCACCGAAACGGTGTTACAGCTGAACAATCATCCTTTTTATTTTTGACCTACGATGCAGGTTGTATTGCTATACGGTTGCGGAACTTGGCAACTTAGTGCGGAGGATATGGGATATTTTCATGCCTTTGACAATCGACGTCTCGGAAGTATAGCTGGAATCGGCGGATACCAACGAATTCGCAATGAGGTGAACAGGAAACGGGTTTGTGGTGAAGCAGACGGTACTTCCTCCAAAGGATGCATCCAGTACTGTAAACAAGGTTGGCTGTTCTGCATGCCCACTTACCGCCGAGATGGGTGCTGTTTTCCAGGCCTGATTCGGAGCGGTGCGAATCTAGAGGTGGAGCGAATTTGACATGGCAGAAGAGAAAAAAGGATGTTACGAGAGGTATGGTTTTTTCCCTACCAGGGTAAGGTCCATATCACTTTCCTTGTGCTTAGCTGAGGATACTGAACGACCTGGCGGCCAACCGATGTCAGTGGCGTTCATGCTGCCCGTCTGTATCCAGATCGCCTGAGTGTTGAAGTGTAGGCACTTCGGATTTTTGTGGTAGTTCCTCTTCCATCTACCTATTTTTCTTTCTGTTATGAGGCTTTATTGAAATAAACCGGCATGGTTGTACTGCAGTGGAGCACCAATGTTCTCCGCATGCGTTGTTGTCATTGAAGATGACGATGTTTCCCATATACACCATCATTCTTGTGTCTCTCGGTTCTGACCCCCTAACTCCCAACCAAAAACAAAAGTCCGAATATGTTCAATCACTCGCTCAAAAAAGCAGTACTTTATCAGATCTGTCAACAGACTTCGTTCGTGCATTCTTTATCATCCATGAAGCTTGACGTGCATTGTATGTATGAAAAACGCCTACAACACCCCATCAGGGTAGTGTATCTCCGAACGGCTCAAACGAGCCCTCAAGTTTCACGCCATACTCCTCGGGTACCTAGTGAACGTGAGACTGAGTTTCGTGGTATCCGGAGTGTAGGACTGCCTCTGGGATCTAAAAACGAAATAAAAGCCTATTCATGACGGACCTGTCGAAAGGTATCCGAGTGCCGTTGCCTTATCGAGGGAAAGAACACCCACATCAGGGCGACAGTTTGAGGCTACACGAAGATAAAAAGGTGACTGCCCAAGAGCCTAAGTAAATGACTGTGAGATATGGTGGGTGAGAAGAGCTCAAGAGATGGTATAGGCTTTTGCCGTTGAAAATAGCCGAACCACACTTCGGGTGGTTAGGAAAACCGGTTTAAATATGCTTATGGCAGGCGAATTCATCGTTTATCTCTTCATAAAGTCGCCGTTTCATCATCATCGTCATCATCATCACCAGCATCACCATCATAGACAGCATGACATCAGTTCTCAGCATCGATGCTTCACTGCCGTACAACCACGAGTCATGGTTGTACGCGGGCTGGGATACTGTCAGGGCGCCCACACCTAGACAGGAGGATAATTAGGGTCCTCAACCAAAGCCTTTGGCTCAAAAGCCTAATCGCAAGGCAGCGTGTTTGGCGAGAAATACAAATGCATTACCATTTCTATGGAACAAGTTCTCAGCATCGATGCTTCACTGCCGTACAACCACGAGTCATGGTTGTACGCGGGCTGGGATACTGTCAGGGCGCCCACACCTAGACAGGAGGATAATTAGGGTCCTCAACCAAAGCCTTTGGCTCAAAAGCCTAATCGCAAGGCAGCGTGTTTGGCGAGAAATACAAATGCATTACCATTTCTATGGAACAAGTCGCCACATATTCCAACCCCAATCTGGAGGGCCAGGAGACTGTTTGTCAGACCTCTAACCATTGACTAACCTGGTATGAAAGACTGAGTGTCGCGGGGACAGCCCCCGGTATCGCTCAATGGGTCGCTGAGGTGCGCAAACCGTCAAACCACGGTAAGGTCCAGTGTCTTCGTGACGGAGATATTGAGTGGAACAGTAAACATCAATTCAGTTGGTCTGACACTCCAACAGCAATGCTGGCACCAACGGTTTTCAGACTGGAGGTCGGCCGCTTGGATCCTCCTGAGGAAGAAGTCCTTAAAGAACTAAAGCTCACGAAAAGACTCTAATATGGATTCTCTCTCGCCGACCATATTCAAGTATGGTGGAGCATTAGTGCGCACAAATGATATCTCTCTCCTCGCATGGTAACGGAACGTTGTCAGGCTCCGCCAACAGATTAACTGCCACCTGACCAATAACCAATATGCGAATGGCATCGTGCTGCTCGTTTCGGACCCCCTCCAAGTTGAAAATACGATAAACAACTTAGTCCCCCTAGTTAATGGTTTGCATTACTAAAGTGCAAGGTTCTATATGAACATTGGACAAATACTCCACAAAATCCGGTCGTAACGGCTCAACCATTGAAAGTACTTACTACGTAGTTGCATAGCCTCTACTGACAGTATTGCCGACGAATTGGCTCTTGGGACACAAGTTCGCTAAGTATTCCACTAACTTATACACTCATGGCATCGTCGGAGTGTCAGGCCGTTAGTGACAGAAAGTGTATAAATCCACGGTACAACAGGTACTGTTGTGTGGGTGTGAAACTTGGACGCGGAAGATAGAAGACGACTACTTGGTCGCGACCGCTGATGCTAGCGCAAAATTGCACACTTGGTAAAGTACCGTATTCTCATTGCTGGAGTACACCACACGGTAGTTCACAAGCAGCTTAGTGAACTCTCGATTGAAAGTACGGTCACATGAATCACGCCAGTTCGCTTATGCGTTACGCATGGCCAGACGAGCCTTACTTGAACTACAAGGGCTTGGATAGAAGGAACCAACAGATGGACAGGCCACGATGAAGAAGAGCACGTACCAAATGCTTCATACACAGTCTTACGTTGGTGCATGTCACTGGCCAGAATGAGGACCTGCGGACTCACCCGTCATCATCATCGCCATCAAGGACAGCAACATCAGTGTTGACACTGATGCTTCACTGCCGTACAACCATACGGTTCGCCTAATTATATTTAAAGCCCTAGAGTGAAAAGAAGAGAAAAAGAGTGGGGTGAGGAAGGGGACCTAGTGCTGGCCTATGTCAAGCATTCTGAGGTGCCTACACCTCCAACCGCTCAATCAGACAATCTGGAAAGAAACTGACAGCATGAACGCCACTGACATCGATTAGCCGCCATTTCTTGCAACGTCTCCAGCCAAGCACAGGCGGGGTCACGGGGACCCCAGCCTGGAAGGCGTACAGCACCAACAACACCCAAACTCTTCGTGATCTCTTTCACGCCTTTCTGCCAAGTCATGCGCTGTCCACCTCGCAGTTTGCGCCATGAGGCACGGAGAACGACACTCGTCTCGGTAGACGGTGTTTCGGCATGCGTAGCACATGACCGAGCCATCGTAGTCGGTGGTGCTGGATGATTTCCCCAATTGATGTACCTGCAGCACAACCAAATACCCGTTTTCTAATCACCTCGTGACTAACACGCTGACGCCATCCAAAACCAGCCACGCTTCTGAGGCATCGGTGGTCGAAAACCTGGAGACGCCTCACATCATCTGTCCGTAGAGGCCATGTCTCGCACCCATACAACAATACAGCCCTTACTGTAGCCTGGTACACACGACCCTTAGGAGCTAGTGAGATGCCTTTTGGACGCCACAAGCGACGCAATTTAGCAAACGTGATTCGAGCCTTTGAGATTCTTGCACTAGCTTCATCAGACACACTTCCGTCAGAGCCAATACAACTACCGAGGTATCTAAAGTTTTCCACAATCTCCAGTGATTCTCCTTGAATTCTAAGGGATATGTCCGGAGACTACACGTTCTGAAGCATGACTTTGCACTTTGAAGGTGCAAGGCGCATGCCAAAAGATGGTATGATGGTGATCAGTCTATTCAACAGGGCTTGTGCTTCACTTTCGTCTTCAAAGATGAGGGCGATATCATCTGCGTACTCCAAATCGGCAAGGCTCTCACGTCGACAACGCTCTCACCAGCAACACCGGGGTTTTCAAGACCTTTCAGCGTTCGCCTCATTATTTCATCAGTGATCAGGTTGAGCAAGAATGGAGAGAGTGAACACCCTTGTCTGACACCACTTTTTGTAGGGAAGCTTTTGGAGAGCTCACCATACACTCTCACCCGCCCAGAAGTATATGAATATAGGGACTGGATTGTGTTTACAAACTTCTGGGGCATACCCTGTTGAGCAAGTATATTTAACAGCACTGACCGATCGACAGAATCAAACGCACCCTTGAAGTCAAGGAACACCAAGATTGTGGATCGTCTGTACATGTGGCGTTGCTCTAACACCTCTGACGGAGTTTGAAGATGTGGTCAATGCAGCCTCTACCCGGTCGAAATCCCGCTTGATTCTCACGAGTCAAGGTTTCGCGTGCCATCGTAAGACGACGAAGAATCAATGACGCCAGAAGCCCTGTCACAACAGGAGTCAAACTAACACCTCTGTGGTTGCTACATTCACTGCGAGTACCCTTTTTGAAAATGGGCACTACTATCGATTCACCCCAGTTGTCTGGGACGGTCTCTTTCTCCCAGATAGACCCAAATAGTCTAGACAGGCACTGGCTGAGGAGCCCACCGCCATCCTTGAAAAGAGCAGGTGGAAGGTCGTCAGGACCAGCAGCACGATGACGCTTGAGTAGAGAAATACACTCGGACACTTCTGAGACCGAAGGCGACTCCATATTTACGATCCAGCTTTCTGTTGAAGGCCAGGACTCTGGATTGGAGGTAGCAGGTGGCCAGCTGAATTGCTGTTCAAAGTACTGTGCCCAGCGGTCCAGACGTTCTGCTTTATTGCATATCAGGGAGCCATTTTGGTCTCTGATTGTTTCGCTGACAAGAGGTTTTCGAGGACCAGTCGAACGAATCAAATGGAACAGCCTGCGCACATTTCCAGCATTCTTTGCATCTTCCATTTCTTCGGCCTTTCGGGTCCACCAAGCTTCTCGGTCTGCACGGACACTCAGTTTCACTTGGCGTCGGATGATGCGTCGGGTGGAGTTGTGGTGGCGGCCAGGGGGAATCTGTCGCCGGGTCTCCAGCAAAGACACGGTCCTATCAGAGATCCAGTGTTTGAAAGAGGTTGGCTGGGTTGTACCGCAAACAGACGTTCCAACCTTGAGTAGCGCTTTGGATATCTTTTCCCAGTGGCCGTTTATATCCGACACCGTACCGTCCGGCAGGCATTCGACGAGTTGGTTTTGATAATTTCGTTTGACTTCTGGATCCACTAGCTTCTCAATGGCTAAGCGAGGTGTTGCACTCTTGCATCCAGTCAATCAGCCATTCTCCCTAAATTTCGATCCTTTCGCTTCATCTTCGATGGCATACCATCGTTTGTTTCATCTTTTCGGAAGCTGGGTGTGGTGGTGACCAAATCATCGTGCTCATACACGCGGATTACGGTTGTAAAACAGAAAGGAGCAAATGGTCGGGAAGTTAGTGAGCCTATCACCATTCCCACAGCATTGAACCACACCAAACCAGCCACATGCATCACGAACGCCATTGTCTCGCCCGCCAAGTCCAGCATCCCAAGCACTCGCTGATAGCGGCAAATATCACCCTGATACCTTACTGAACATTGGCTGACGTGGTCTGCAGAATCTACTCATGGCGGTGGGATCTGATGTGGACGTCGAAACATGCACGGTAACCGTCGTCAGACTCAGAAGCGGGGTTTTGATTAAACTACCAAGCCACAAAATGTCATTAGAACAATGCCAATAGCATGTATGTTAAGGGCGAACTGAAGTGTTGCGGATGAACTATACTCAGCTAGAACAGAAGCTCTATGGCCATCTCGTTACAGGCCAGGACCCGCAGTGGGTGTCGTCTGCTGTGCGATCATTTTGTTCTTCTTTCTACCCTTCATGGGATTTCCATCGCTAGAAGTCTCAGCGCTGTAGATGGAGTCAGGACTAAGAAGACCAGCTGATTGTTATCCGGTGAGACTTGCAGTCACGCCACTCTGATGATCAGACGGATCAAAGCAAACCCCGTGGGAAGATTACTAGTAAGTCACTTCCATCACGGCCTTTCTTGCATGCGGAGGAAACAACCGTCACCTAAAACGAATGAAGTCCCACATGAATGAAGAAAGCCAGTATTTAAGGGTATAAGGTGCTGCGAAAGAATTGTATATACCACATTCATCTTGCCTCTAGTTTTTTTTCACTCATTTTTGGGATACTCAAAGTAATCTTTATAGGCAACTGATTAGCAACCACAGGTGGGAAGTACACCAGGCCGTCCACAGCGGCGGACCGCTGGCGAGCGTCCAAGACTACAAACATTGGATGAATCTGTGGTGAGCCGGCCAGGAACCTGAAAGTTCGGGACGTGATTGGTCGATTCACGGACTCACGGATTCACGGATTGATACACAGGATCGAGGCTTTCGCCCAAGTTTCCCGGGTCGGTTTTGTTCTTGTCGTTCAGCAGCTGTCGTTCACCTGAAAGGCAAGTGAAAAAAGGGTGTAGCACTGCTCTTTAAGTTCTCAGCGCGGGGCAGTATGTTTGCCAGCGCGAGGACTCGCGTAAATAAGTGTCTAATAGTGTTTTGAACTGAGTTCTAGAGGGAGCGTGGACAACCGTATCAGGAAGGTTATTCCACGCAGCAAATACCCGAAACGAGAAAAAAGTTTGCCTAATGAAGGTGTGCGCTCTGAGCTTAAAAATCTTCTTACCGTGTCCCCGCCGTGTGTTTGCTGGGTCAACGGTGAAAAACCTGTTGGCCAAGCCTTGTTCAAACAGGGCGTAAGTAAGAATTAAGTCCCCTCGGAGGCGACGATACTCCAAGGGAAAGAGGTCGAGCACCACGAGACGCGTTTCGTAGTCCATGGACTTGAGACCGGCAACCATTTTCGTAGCAGCTCGCTGGACACGCTCAATGAGGATTACGTCTTTCGTGCGTCCTGAGTAGACAACCGGGTTGGCATATTCAAGGAGCGGTCTGACATAGGCCCCATAGAGTATTTGGAAGTCCGTGCGAGTAATACGAGAGAAGGTACGCCGAATCATCCGTAGAACAGCGAATGCCTTCTGAGCCGATTTCTCAAGGTGCAGTGAGAAGGACAGGTTTGGAGAGAGCCAGATACCCAAATCTTTTTTGGCATCTATCCTCGTGATGTCTTCTGGTCCTTTCTCACCATGCATGACAAAGGAGTTCGCTGAGTCTCCTCCAAATGACATATGGACGCACTTTTCGTCATTCAGAGGAAGGTGCCAGTCCAACGACCACTGCTTTGCGGCGTCCACATCAATTTGGAGGGCACTGGCATTGGAACTCCACGATTTCAAGTCGTCCGCAAAAAGTAGACATGGACTTGAAATAACATCTGGAAGGTCATTGACGTATATCAGAAACAGCAAAGGTCCCAAAACGGAGCCCTGAGGAACTCCAATGGAGACCGGCGCCGCAGAAGAGTAGGTCGAGCCTACTTTCACTCGGAATGATCTGTCTGATAGGAATGCCTTGATCCAGTGTAGGATTTTCCCTTGAATCCCGTAAGACTCGAGTTTGTGGAGCAGAGGGACGTGTGGGACTCGATCAAATGCTTTTGAAAAGTCGAAAAATATGGCATCCGATATGAGTCCCTCGTCCTTGGCTTGGGTTAAGCTGTCCATAAATACGAGCATGTTCGTCACGCAGGAACGGTTTGGGAGAAATCCGTGTTGAGCTTGAGAAATCAAGTTGTTGGAAGTAAGGTGATCTAGAATGGCTCGCTTCAGAATGCGTTCCATCACCTTGCATGGCACGCTAGTGAGGCTTATAGGCCTGTAGCTGCCAGGCGATAGTCGGTCACCAGTTTTGTAGATTGGCGTGACAATCGCTTCCTTCCAAACAGAGGGAAGGTGGCCTTCGTCAAGCGACTGACGAAACAGCAGATGGAAATGAGTTGCCAGTGTGTACGACGTTTCCTTCAGGATCCTTGGGTGGACTTCGTCGGGCCCCAACGCGCAGAATGGGTTGATCTTGTGCAGGAGTTGACGAATGTCCTCCACCGTGAATACCAAGTCGGTTAGAGGCCGTTCGTAGGTACGCCTTGACAACGTTGGATGTGACGAGGACGCTGGGACTGAATACAGACCTGCATAGTGATCTCTGTAGAACTCAGATACCACTATTGGGTCACTCGTGGGTTCCCCGTTCCTGTCCCTCAGGGAGAACGCGGATGGTTTGTTTCTTCGGCGATGCCGCATGTATTTGAACAGCACATTTCTGTTCTTCCGGGCGAGGTCTAGAATGGTGGCTTGTTTTCGTATGTTCCATTGGCGGATTTCCGATTTACAGCGGTTCCGCATTTTACGAAATGCCAGCTCATCTTCTGTGTCTCCTGTAGTCAACTTTTTGAAAAATAGTTGTGACCTCTTTTCCAGAAGACGCCGGATCCTTTTGGGTAGTTTACGGCTCATCCGACTGCGTGCTGGTTTTTTTGGGACGAACATCGCGTCAGCCTCGTGAACTTTCTGGACAATAGTCCTATATAAGTCTTCCACTGAGGCTGGCCCCAGTTTAACTTGGTTAAGAAAGATGCGCATTCCCGAAAAGTCTGCACGGCAGAAGTTTCGAATCCACGTTTGGGGTTCGGGATTTCTGGCCCAATAGCAGATGAAATCAAAGGTGAGCACACAGTGGTCGCTATGTCCCAGTGGAGCGTTAATTGTCACCTGATCAACGAAATGTCTTTCGTTGGTGATGACCAGATCCAGGAGGGACGGTTGTTGGCCCGCGCGGTATCTGGTGGGTGCAACGACATGTTGAGTCCAAGCGCTCTGTTGAACGACTTCGGTCAACGCCGCTGCAAAGGGTCCACTTGATCCGACGCACTGGAGCTCCGTCCAGGGGGCCTTTGGAGCGTTGAAGTCACCTACCAGCAGGAGATGAGTGAAGTGGTAGCTGGAGGAGAGTTGCCCAAGGGTTCGTATGAGGAAGTGGTCATCTTCCGGAGGACTCGAGGGGCTACGGTAGACCACACCGAGAAGGAGAGAATCGGACCCGCGCAGCGGGACTTGAAGCCACAGTGCATCACAAAAAGGTGCAGGAGTGGTATCAGAGAGGACAATCGGGATTGGCAGGGCCGCATGTAAGTATAAAGCAACCCCACCAGCTCTCCCTCGTTTTGAGTCAGCTCGAAAAATAGAGTAGCCGTCTATTGAGATCTCCGCGTCAGAGACATCTGGTGTGAGCCAGGTCTCTGTGAGTGCGATAATGGACGGCTGTTCAAGACAAACTGACTGTTTAATATCACAAAGTTTGTTGAAGAGGCTAAGACAGTTTGTGGACAAGCATTTCAACACTGTCTCTGCTGCCTCCGAAGGTGAGGAGCCGAGAGTTGTGTAACCAGGGAGGTTAGCAGGCTTAATAGCTGTACGTCGGGTTTGAGTCGAGGGCTCCGAAGGGACCTCTGGGGCATACTTGTCTGCTCCCTCGATTGGTGGTTTCGTGGGTTGCTTTTCATTTCCAGGGTTTTTTCGCCCTGTGGGAGCCCGGTTTGCGTGGGCCTATTACCTTTGGTGGACGAAGTTTTTTCGCCGTAGGCGAAAATTTCGACCATTGCTACTTGTAGCCGTTTCATTGACGTCTTTTGGACGGCCAGGTTTGCTGTTGCTCGAGGGGCGATCTTGCGTCTGTTTGGCTTCTTTGGCCTGTTGGCGCGGTTCGATCGGAAAGGTGTCTCTGTGAGGCTTTGAGCGCTGGGTGGTAGCACCGGGTAGTTCTTTTGGTGGTGCTCCCATGAGGCTGGTTTTCTCAGAGGACTGCACCTTGAAGCCAGCCAGCAGTTTTCTGATTTGGCGAATTGTATACGGCTTCTTTGGCTGCAGTCGCCTTTCTTTCGCGCTTGTGTGGACATCCGAGTCACCCGCGATCAGCGTGGCCAACTGGGTGTATGATGGACTGTCCGGTTCGCCGTGGTCAGGCTTGAGGCCTTCACCTTGGATCTGGCAGTTTATCACGCTGTGAGGTATGCTCAAATCTGTTGCTGGGTGCATGACACACTTTAGGACGTCCTGTAGCGCTGGATTCTGTTGGTCACAAGATGCCGTTACTTCAGTTGTCGACGGTTCAGTAGCTTCATCTATATATGCAAAGAACGGCAGGATTCCAGCGGCGGGACCCTGCTGGCATATTGTCCAGATGTGGAGTCAGGCCCCCGTATATACACGACGAGTCTGAGTCTTGTCAGAATATCTTTTCGCCAGTTGGCGTTTGCCTGGTTTATTGCTCTCTTAAAGTCAGGGTGGCAGTATTCGACTTTCCAACCCTGTCTAACCCATCTGTAATTTCACTCGTGATATGGAACCGGATGATACCATATAATCGCCTTCTTGTATAGAAGTGCCTGTCAGCACTGAGGGGACTTTCTCTTTTGGCGACGGGTATCTTAATTAATGAATATCCTTTCGAATAACTTAAAAACTGCTACATCAGGCAGAGAGATGAATGGAGTGTCTTTGAATTCCCTTTTTATGTGCCACATCGAGGTCTATCTCCTAGGCTTCTGGTATTCTTGTGTGCTTCAAGAATTTACTAGGTAGCGTCGCAAGGCCGTCAGAATGTAGCGGTGCCAATGATTTAACCTTGTCCTATGGAGCCGGACTGGATAGATTATCCCCCTGGGCAGTGTCCCTCGAAGCAGTGTCGTTAACATTTGACTCTGGTTTGCGTTGGCTGCTTGGGCGACTCTACCCAGTGTTCCGAACACTTCCGGTAACCCAAGTTCCTTCACAGTGTATAACTTTTATACATATTTCGTTTGTAACCTAACATTCTCGGTCATCATCCACTGTATAATATAAGATCATATCTTAATTCCCTCACTATCATTAATAGAGCTGTCTGGATAGCACGTACTTCAGGAAGGAACCTGAGTAAACCTCAAACTCAATAGCGAGTCTTAACGTGTAAGTTCCCTGACGCAGCAGACATTCAAACAACTCGTGGCATGTTAACTCCTAATCCAGATAACGCAAAGCTTCAAATTCTCCATTCCTCTTGACCGATCAGTTGGTGCAAGGACAAACTGGGAGTGTTTCTGGTCAATTTCGGACCGAATTACTTTAGTGACGTGAAGAAACTTCCCTCATTAAGATCGTCGGGACGATTTTGTCTTCCCGGCTTATTTCGGGGAAATCAGTTTACCAATATGTCCAGTCGCACAATTTTTTGTGATAGCCGCACGGAACCCCTTGCTTTCTTTCAGCAGTACCCAATTTTGAAAGCCCATGAGTTTCAAGGCGCTGTTCGGGATAACCACCCAAGTTTGTTTAGTGTATTACACAGGGCGGGTTTTTCAGCTTTAATCGCCCGCGCGACCTGCGGTACAACACTGCAATATCCATCATATGATTCTACCTCTCTTCGAAATTCGCTGGTTTATATTTACGCAGGTTTGCATTGGCACTCTCCAACTTTGCCCTGGAGAGCAGAGAGTGAACCTAGCTGAGCCCAAAGATAGGGTTTAAGGGGCTCCGGTATGCTCAGAAAAACGGCTTGTGCAAGACCGCCTATAAGAACAAAGGTCGGAAAGCTGGCTTTTTGGTGCATTTAGAAGATGACCTGCGAGGCAAAACGGCTCACCCTGAGATATATAGCACACTTGGAATTGTGATATCTACCGGCTTGGTGTGCCATTGTTGAACGCCGTCTGTTTGTAAATCGTCTCTAGTTTCGGTACGCTTGGGTTCATCCAAAATCATGACGTGTCTCCACATTGCGGTCTGGCCGCCCTTGCGGAAGTCGTCCTTTCTCTCCTTCTTCATGCAGCTGTGTTCGTTTCGTGAGTTTGTTTAATCTTCTGAAGTTTTAACCAACCTTAGCCACGTAAGATTCGCGAAAGGAACTGCCGTAATTGCCCCCCACAGCCCTCCAACTTGCTGCAATTTGCAATTGCCGACTGAATGCTCATATCTAGACCATATCAAAACGGCGATCGGATCGTCACTTTTGTTTGCTGCCTGTCGCAGACCTTTTATCTCCACCCATACTGACGTACCTGCCATTTATTGTTACCGTAGCATATATCATTATGGATTCTGCTTTCGAATGTAGAGTGGACATGAATTCAAATAGCAGTGAAAAAGTGCTACAGAAAATCCGCCACAGCGCCTCTGATTCTGCAACACTTATATGGTGGTTGAAGAAATCAAGCTGTGTTTTTACCACTGTTTGTTGCTTTCCTATATATCAAGCATAATTTTGGGTCACCATTTTTAAAGTCCTCGGCCAATCGTCTGACGAAGTGGCACCCTGTGGACCAGTGAGCGAACACATTTTACACAGGTAGTCTTCATCCCAAATGTCTCCACTAGGTTGAGGTGCGGTGCAAGTGTAGAGCGAAGTTGTGAACTTGCGCTTTTACGCTCATGGTCGCGAAGCCATAAGCTTATGCACTCAAGTTTGTTAATGTTATCTGCCTGGATTTCTGTAGGTAGGCTGGAATAAGAGAGCCCCATGGACTGTGCCGCAGGACTTGAGCTAATCAAACAGCTATGAATTGTGGACACAACCTCCAGTTACTTTGACATGCATAGACATGGGCGAAGTGGAGACATGCTGATAATGACGAGGATGAACACTTAAAGAGAGAAAGAGATCTATGAGCGACATTTTGCTCTAGTAGGATGGATGGTTCTTCAAATGGATTTCCAAACAAACCAAAATCGCCTGTAATTTTACATCGGCCTGACTATATGGGTTAACCTCCTTGAATAATTCAGATCCAGCTGTTAAATGGATGCGCTTCCCCTGTCCAAACCCAAAGCCTAGACCCGGTTTTCTAGAAACCTGAGTATATCAGTGCAGTGATGGTATAGCACTACTATACTCATTCGGATGGCACGCCCGCAAGCATCTCGCTCCTACTATGGCCTGTTCCGTCTCGTCATATTGTTAGCTTACTTGCAACTGTGAAAAAAACATCCTGCCTGCCCTCATCGACCCTTGGGACGAGTTTGTTCAAATCAGCTGCACCCTTCTTTTGGATTTGATCATCCCGGTTTCGCAACTTCTATTTGCTTAGCACACAATTTCAAGTATTTCAGTTGCGGTGCTCGTTCGACCTTGTTTGTTAGCACTATCTCTCCCTCTTAGACAACTCTTCAACCTGCATTCCCTCTAGCAGCGACACCAGCGAGTCTACCCAGTTTCAGTTTAAATCTACTCTTGAGTCGCAATGTTGCACTTGGTGCTACTGCAGATTTCTCCATCCCATCATCCCCATGCAGGCTCTCTTCGACCCTTGCCATTAGCTTAACCGTCCAAAAGTCACTCATAGTCAGCAACGGTTTCCATTTTAATTTGAAGTTAACCGGTTTCACTGAGATACTCATACCTCATGCCACACTGTTCTATTTTTTCCCGTCCGTTGTGTTGTAGCCCTGCTAGTAAAATTTTTCGCGGCCTGATTAAGCTTCAGTTGGAATTCTCCCCACAAGTTTGGAAATCAAAGTATCATTAACATAACCTGGAGATCTTTACCACGTAGCCATGGCAAATTCGATATTCAGCGTAAGGGCTGGGATAGTGGAGTTTCGACATTCATTTCGCAAGAGGTTACTTGCGGAGAAAAGTAGGTTTAGTCTACTGCTGGAAAAAGGCATAAGTAAATGGTTGCCTAAGTGTGTAGCATGACAGGAGACGAAAAACACGGTGCGGGGCCGAGCTCTGAAGTCGATGGATATATGTAATGGGTGTACATACGTAAGTGGTATTTGAGCAGGAAATTTCAGATGGACGAGCTGCTCAGCGTACACACAGCGGCGGTATTGTTTCACTGGCCTCTCAATTTTTTTATGTGAACATCTTTCAAGCCAAACGCTATGGTGCCAGAAAGTGTTATATTTCCTCCCGATATGAATTTAGACTAATCAGGTTTGCGCGCATGTACCAGCACCGCAGTCGTAGGCACTTTGGAAGCCAAGAAAAATCACCTGAAAGTGTGTCTAATCTCCAGTTTGCGCGGCTGCTGTAAAAACGGCAGGTGTGTGTCTCGTCACCGTTGAGGACGGGCTAAGGTCATTGGGGCAAACAGTAGGTGTACCTTAAGGATCTGATCTTGTTTCAACTTGATCTGCTTCCCCCATCTGAGGTAAACCCCTGATAATTGTGTCTCCTTTCACATGCCGTTTTGGGCGTGGTCAAATCTACATCGGGTATTTCCCACTGTTTATAATATTATCCCTCTTTTCGCGCAATACACAGTTCCCGCACATCCCCCCAGTCGTACTGTATTCTGACTGTAACCGCAGGATCATGCCTGACAGCAAGCCAACACTAGTTGTGAATGAACATGTTTATTATAAAGAAATATGACAAATGCTACCTGGAGAGTGAGCGCAAATTAAAGCGCATTCTGTGGAAGTATGGGCAGAGCTAGTTTACTAACTAATTTTCAACGTATAATGGACAACTTTAAATGTAGTAGTTGTTTTAAACCTGTGGAAGAGCGCTCCTGTCATGTACGGCGAGAATGGACCAGAAGACACTACGAGGATAGATGTTAAAAATGATTTACGTATCTGGCTCACTTCAGACATGCACTTCCGAATCCACCATTAAAAACAGGCTCAATAGGCATTCGTCTCTCAATGGATGGTTCAGCGTACTTTTCCCCTGACTGTCGCATGGACTTCCTAATTGCCCTGGAGTCCGTGCTTTAACACGCCAACCTAGATTTCTATTTAGGACGCAAGAAGGAGTTCACTTTTATTGAGCGTACCCAAAGACCTGCTAGGAAGATGGCTTTCGGTCTCAAATACAATCAAAGTTAAAAGTGTCCGGGTGCCCTTGAACTCTTTTCCCAAACCATCATCAACTTGTTTGGTCAAGGTTTGGCCGACGGTTCTTTCCTAGTTTTCTGGTAGGCGGCGTGCCTGATTAGGTACTACAGAGATTATTTTCCGGACCAAATTACCTGATCTTGTATACCTGCACTCCTGCCCCTAAATTATTTTCACCTCCGCTGAAACCCAGAAATTTCGCGTGATTTGCTGAAACAGGGCTTGGCCATCACAGTTATCATCGCTGACCGGACTGGTACACGGTGAAGACAGCGTAAGTAGGTTTTCAGGCTCGAAGTGGTTAATGCGTGGCTCACCTTACCTCAGACTTTTGTTCTCATTGCATCTAAAACCCAGTCCAATGTTTTAGGAGCGCTGGTAATGCCTCATGAAGCCGAATGGGTGTAAAGAAATTAGAAAGAGCTGTAATGTCACGCAAGTTTCGCAATGCCGGCAGCTACAATGAGCGCCGGTAGCCCGGAACGGTTTCACCCAAGAAGACACAGAGATCACTTGTCGGTCGCAACTACCACATTTTTGCAGCCAAAAGGTGACTTGGATTTGTCCAGACGATTGTCCGTAAACCAACGGCTAAATTAAGAGGATATGGGCCCTTGCGCTGCTTCGCCGAAGTACGTACGGGAACCCGCATTTCTACTCCACCCCTTGAGCTCCTTCACCATTTAGTAATGATAATGTTTATTCCCAACTAGTGGGTGGCATACCGTGAGGCATGATCACACGATTACAGTCAGAATAAAACGCGACTGGCTGGGATTGGCGGGTACTGGAGATTGCGCGAAAAATAGCGCAATCATAAACAGTGGGCAATAGACTTGGCCACGCCTAAACTGGCATGGGGGATGAAGCACAATTACCAGGAGTTTATAAAAATAGTAGGGTTATTTCCCAACCTGTACAGAGTATGCCGATTGAGGAGTGATCAGGTCGTTACAACTTGAACGTGGCAGGAAAATGCACAATGGAGAGGAAGTAAAACGAAAGAGGTATGCTTATTATTTGAAGTGTCGCCGCAGTTATGTGAACCGAAAAAACCGAGGATAGTGGGCATGTGGCACGACCAGTTCAAAGGTGAAGCCAGCTGACATGAACTGAAACTGAAAACCGTTGCTAGCCATGAGTGACCCTGAACGGTCGAGTAAATGGCTAGGGTCACAAAAAGCAAAAATGGAGATATAGATTGAAGAATTTGATCTAGAAACAAATGACAAGTTTTGTCTCAAGAGTATGGTCTAAATTTATATCGATTAGACTCACTGATCTCACTGTTGTGGGGAATCACGTGTAGAGAACAGTTTTGATGGAGAGAGCGCCAGCGCGTAGGGCCTAGTAAACACCTTAAATGGAATTGAACTTGTGGAAGGGTTGGAGACTAGGTTGGTTAACTCCGAACGATATGTTGAGCGGTTTCGAACGAGGCCGTTGGGGACAGGTGAAAAAATTGTTTTCGTCGTTGCGATTACAGGCTCAAGTGGGCGGGAAGTTGCGGCCGAGATTCTGCAGAAAATGTTTGCGGGAGTGCCATCAGAGTGCCAATCCAAAATGGGATGACAGCAAGCTGAATGAGCCCAGGAAGAGGTGAGTATTGTTGTTGTGGAGTGCACAGACTGAAAGTCTACCGAAATGGTTAAATCCGAAAAAAGCCTCAACAGATTAGTACGAGTGTGTCCTGGAGGCGGCTCGGGCCAGGTGACGAGTTTGTTTGTATTTGCAGTTGGTTGAACGAGTCAGCGAGAGAGTACTGTCGAGAGTAGGAAGGGAATAATTGCGGGTGTGCTAGTTTACTGGATGTGAAAGTACCGTGCCTTCATTGCACTGACATACTTCGGTTTCTGTATAGCTCCGTAAGAGAGATCATATTTGAGGTGATTAAGCTTGGAAGTGCGATTCCGTGAGCGGCGAGATTTTGTGGGTTAGCCAGTGAAATCCTCAGAGTTAAAACGAAGTATGTTTTCTTTGGTCCGGTTGGGGAGTTTAGTAGCTGTTTCGGTGTCAGAGAGTTTGCGCGTGGGCGTGTCCGTTCGTCGTTCCCCCATCGATCTGGCGTGTGACTTGAGTGGCTGATTTGGGTGCGTGTCCGATTGATTGGCTCGTGTGAGCGCTGTGGGTTGACTTGATATGTACTCAGTTGTTTGCTGACCCGCCCCGAAAGCGGACCAAGTTGGCCGCGTGTACACAATACACCCGTGTCCTTACTTACGTGTTTTTCTGACTTACTGTGAACTACAATACTGGCGAGGGTCTGACGAACCCATCTTACCAAATGTCTATCGGAAAGCTAGAGGAATTTACTGCTACTGAAGGTTCTTGAAACCAATACTTGGAACGGGTGAATTGTTGCTTTCTTGCAAACGAGATCACAGACGACAATCGGAAAGTGAACATAATTCTTACGATTTGTGGCTCGGCAACATACAGTTTGATACGCAGCTTGGTCTCTCCGGATTTACCAAATACGAAAACTTTTGACGATCTTGTGTCTATCGTTTCTAGGCATTACAACCCCAAACCTTCTGTTATCGCCCAACGATTCAAGTTCAATACAAGAGTACAAAAGGAAGGAGAATCCATTGCGGATTTTGTAGCGGAATTACGGAGCCTTACGGAGCACTATGACTACGGAGATTTTCGAAACGATATGCTCAGAGATCGCTTAGTAGTTGGTGTGAGAAACGCTCGCATACAACAGTGTTTACTTGCTGATAGTAACTTAACTTTGGAAACGGCCTACGATACTGCGGTGGCATTGGAAGCAGCAGAAAATAACGCAACCTTGTTACAATCTGTGCAACCTACCGTGACATCAGAGTCGGTGGATTCATCGTCTCCGGTGAATCGACTACAGCAATCGTCGAACAGAACACAGTTTAAGTGTTATCGTTGTGGAGGCCGTCACTCTCATCCGAAGGATTGCCGGCACACACAAACTGTTTGCAATCGCTGTAAGAAACGTGGCCACCTCGCGAAAGTGTGCCGCTCAGCACCAGCGTTCGAAACTAACGCTGCTGTTACGAATCAAGTTACAAGGTCAGAAATCCCGGAATACGTCCTTCATGCAGCTGCTCCCACCAACCGTGTTCAACCGCCATATCAAGTAGAACCACAGGTGAACAGTGCGCCAATGGTTTTTGAGCTGGATACGGGTAGTGCCGTAACACTATGCAGTGAAAAATCATGGCAAGACAACCTGGGACCGACCGTGAAAGATAAACTTCAGCAAGCCCCAGTGCGGCTTCGAACATATACAGGAGAAGAGGTGAAGTTGCTGGGGACGAAAAATGTGAATGTTTCATATAAGGGTGTCACGGTGAACGAAACCATATATATTGCTGAAGGAAATGGTCCAAACCTGTTAGGACGTGACTGGCTTCAACAACTACCCATACTTACGTTAAACCAGGTCTCGACACTCCCTGAGGTTCAGTCTCTTATCCGCAATTATGAAGAAGTATTTTCAGAGCCGAAGACTGGCAAGTTTTCCGGGGGAAAGGTGAATATATACGTTCCGCCGGGAACACAACCGCGATTCCTGAAGGCTCGCTCACTGCCCTACTTGATGCGTCCAAAGGTCGAAGAAGAACTTAACCGTTTGCAACGGGAAGGAATAATTCAAAGCACGGAGTTCTCGGAGTGGGCTACACCAATTGTGCCAATACTGAAACCGGACGGCACAGTTAGAATTTGCGGTGACTATAAAACTACGGTCAATGCCAGCACACCCCCAGAACACTACCCATTGCCTAAAATCGAAGACGTCTACGCACAAATTGGCAAGAGCAAATATTTTTCAAAACTAGATTTAGCTCATGCTTACGAGCAACTGGAATTAACGGAGGAAGCGAAACCCGTTACAACCATCAGTACTCATAGAGGTCTGTTTATGTTTAATCGCCTTCCTTTTGGAATCCACTCCGCTCCATCCATATTTCAACGCACAATTGAAAACGTTATTGCAGGGATACCTAAAACGTTCGTCTATCTAGACGATATTCTGATAACCGGGTGTACCATGGAGGAGCATTTAAAGTCGTTGAAACTGGTACTTGATCGTTTGAAGGAGTGTGGACTACGAATAAAGAAAGAAAAGTGTGACTTCCTGGTGGATCATGTGGACTATTTGGGCTTCCGCATCAGTGCAGAGGGTTTGGCCCCTCTAGCCGAGAAAATACGTCCCATATTAGAGGCACCGCAACCCAGGAACAAACATGAACTAAGATCTTTCTTGGGCATGGTTAATCACTATGCGAGGTTTATTCCGCAAGCCGCCACACTTTTCCACCCACTGAATTACTTGCTACGTCAAGGAGTTAGCTGGATTTGGAATCATGAACAAGAGAAGGCGTTTCAACAGGCGAAACGTGCCCTTACGAATCCTCCAGTGCTCACTCATTTCGATTCAACACAGCCCATTGTTCTCGCTTGTGATGCTTCACCATATGGTGTTGGAGCCGTGTTATCGCAGAAGGATAAATCGGGACTTCTCAAACCAGTTGCTTACGCTTCAAGATCTTTGTCGCCTGCTGAGAGGAATTACGCACAAATCGATAAGGAGGCATTGGCGATTCTGTTCGGAGTAACACGTTTTCAGCACTACCTTTTCGGTCAAACGTTCGACATATTTACAGACCACAAGCCTCTACTTGGAATCCTCGGAGAAAATAAACCAATTCCTCAAATGACGTCGCCTAGAATGCAACGTTGGGCCTTAAAACTGGCATGCTATCGGTATCATTTGCGGTACGCTCCTGGACAAGGGAATCTCACGGCGGATGCCCTAAGTCGCCTGCCATTACGAGATGTACCATTACACACACCGAAACCAGCCGAGCTGGTAAATTTAATGACTTGGGTTGATGATTTGCCTATCACTGCGGCGGAAATACGACTAGAAACAAGAAAGGATCCAGAACTTTCACGAGTGCTTCGCTTCACTTCATACGGGTGGCCGGAGAATGTTGGAAGTGCACTAAGCGGATTCTATGAACGATCGTCGGAGCTAAGTGTAGAGGATGGATGTTTACTATGGGGAGCAAGAGTGATAATTCCGAGGCGCTACCGTCCGGACATTTTAAGGGAATTACATTCAGGCCATCCAGGTAACACGCGAATGAAGGCTTTAGCCAGACACTATGTCTGGTGGCCTGGTATCGATCACGATGTGGAAAGGATCGTGCAAAGGTGTGAAGCGTGTCAGCAAAGTAGGGCTTTGCCCGCAGCAGCGCCCATATCACCATGGCAGTGGCCGTCACGACCGTGGAGCCGCGTACACGTGGATTATTGTGGCCCTGTTGAAGGTTACATGATCCTGGTGATTGTCGATGCATATTCCAAGTGGATAGAAGCGGTGCCCACTAGAACTGCATCTAGTGCGTCGACCATGTCTATACTTCGCAGCATTTTTGCATCGCATGGTGTACCGGATACGATTGTTTCTGATAACGGCACGGCTTTTACCAGTGCGGAATTTCAACAGTTCCTGAGAACCAACGGGATTGAGCATGTTTTAACAGCACCATACCATCCCGCTTCTAACGGCTTGGCGGAACGCGCGGTGGCAACGGTGAAGAATGGATTGATGAAACAAAGCCCGGGTCCCCTACAAACAAGGTTGGACAAGTTTTTGCTGCAGTACAGAATTACGCCGCACACTACTACGGGCCAGGCTCCCTGCGAATTGCTAATGGGACGAAGACTTCGAACACGTCTGGATCTGCTGCGGCCGGATTTGGCGCTTAAGGTCAAACAACGGCAGTGTTCCATGAAGCAAAATGCAGATAAACACGCCCGACCTCGCACATTACGAGGTGGCGAGGAGGTTTACGTCAAACTTCAGCCTTCAGATAAGGAATGGGTGCGTGGATGTGTGAAGTCGACAAATCGTAACCTTATTGACATGCTGTTAGAAGACGGCAGGATAATACGTCGTCATTTAGACCACATCAGAACTAGGAAGTATGGACCAGATGCGGAACAAACACTTGAGCCGACAGTGCAGGTGGACTCCGGACTGAAGCAAGAGAGTTTGGAAACAACCACAGATGCGTCAAGGTGCCTGCGCCGGTCGGCTAGGGAGTCAAGGCCGGTCGGAAGTTATCAAGCTGGAGTTGGCTAAATCTAGCAGTGGAGGACTGTAGTAGCTGTTTCGGTGTCAGAGAGAGTTTGCGCGTGTGCGTGTCCGTTCGTCGTTTCCCCCATCGATCTGGCGTGTGACTTGAGTGGCTGATTGGGTGCGTGTCCGATTGATTGGCTCGTGTGAGCGCTGTGGGTTGACTTGATATGTACTCAGTTGTTTGCTGACCCGCCACGAAAGCGGACCAAGTTGGCCGCGTGTACACAATACACCCGTGTCCTTACTTACGTGTTTTTCTAACTTACTGAACTAAAGGGAGCCTATGTATGTAATGTCGCACATGGTAAATAGCACATGGTGCAAGCGCCATTGCTCACTGGCTCAAATAAACAATATCAGGAACTTGTGCTTCTGTCAAGCTGCTTAATCTGGTACTGAAAAGCTCGTTTCCCTGAAACACTTTTGTTAGCAGGATTTACTATAAAATACTTACTGACAAACCTTTGCCCGGGCAAGGCAAAAGCATGTTTTAGGTCTTCTCGAAGTCATCAGCAGACTGAAAGAGTGACACCAAGGGACTTAGACAGGCCTATAATGCTGGTGTGAACGCTTGAAAGCATTTCGGAACGGTGGCTTTCAGAAGATGGAGATCCGCGGCAAGCGCAGCGATGCGAAGGAGGAAAAAACTTATGAGTTGGAGCCTGGTAATAAAGGGCGCGCGATACCAATATATGCCTGGAAATAAATCGAAATAATAGGGGCCGCATGTTAAATGCCAACCTCTTGAGAAATACCGTCGCCGGCGCACCATGAGCTGCTTGCGCCGTCCGACACTAGGGTGTGGTGCGTAAGGTTAGTTCTGCTTCTACAGAGGTTTCTGTGTCTGGGGCTCTGTGCCGTGTATGCTGCAGCCTTAGGGTGCATATGCATAGATGTTGAACCAGGTCCCCTGTAGTAGAACCACCCTTGAGTGGCTGCGAATTTGGTGTGGTCACCAAAAACATTATATGTGCGCCATAGGGCGGCTGCGAATTTGGTGTAGTCACCAAAAACATTATATGTGCGCCATAGAAACACCGTGGGACGCCATGTACCCGAAGGCAAGGGCTTACGATAAACCTTGAACAGGAGAATGAGCCCAAGCCCTGTATTCAAGTCTACACGTCTACAATCCTGGCTTCGAAATCAATTACAACCACAGGCGCTCTATACTACAAAACATTGGGTTTGAGACCCAGAACTGTCCAGGTAGCGACATAGTGGATACGCTCAATAAGGATTACGCCTGTCCTGGCTGCGGAATAGCGGACTTAGCTGATATATTTAGGCAGCAGTTCACTCCGGCTCCAAATTTTACCTGAAAGTTATGAAAGCAATACAACGCAAAGTATGCCGATTCACCCAAAACCGCAGACAGCGTCTTTTAGACCAGCATGCTTGATGGAAACCAGATAGCAAAGACTATTTAGGTCATATAATGCCTTCTGTCCCATTTACATAATGTTTGAAAAAGGTATTTACCTGTGACGAAAATGAAAGCCCTATTCTATCGATTCTCTTGAGCACCATGCTTTGCTGTTTCCCATGGGAAATACTGATAAAGTCGTCGCAAACTCCTATCTGTACTAGAAGGGACCCAACCATTATATGGATGGTTCGCCGCACCTTCTTCCGTATTACTAGCAAGGACATCCGAATACTCTATGGGGCCTACTTCAGACCGCTTCTTGAATGTGACAACCAAGTTGTCTACCCCGGACGCAGGAAAGAGGTAACCCCATTGAGCGTGTCCAACGAGCTGCTACGAAAATTGTTGCTGGCCTTAAATCCGTGAACTATGAAACGCGTCTCGTGGTGCTTGACCTCCATCCCCTGGAGTATCGTCGCCTCCGAGGAGACCTACTTTTTACTTCTACCCTGTTCGAACAAGGCTTGGCCAGCAGATTCTTCACCGATGACCCAACCAACTCACGGCGAGGACTTGGTAAGAAGATTTTCAAACCCAGAGCGCACACTTTCAGTGGGCAAAATTTTCTCTCATTTTGGGTGATTGCTGCGCGGAATAACCTTCATCTGACAGTTGTTTGCGCTCTGTCTAGAACCCGGTTCAAAGCACCATTAGACACCGTTTTATGAGAGTCCCCGCGATGGCAGGCTTGCTGCCCCGAACTGAGAACTTACAAAGCAGTGCCACACGATTTTCCTAGTTGTGCCTTTCAGCTTAACGGCATCCGACCCGGGGAACTTGTAGGAAAGCCTCAATCGTGTGCACCAACCCTTAAATATGTTAACTGGGGAAAAGTGTACAATACGCAGACGCTTGCTCTGGAGCTAAGATCAGTTCTATCACATTGGGTTTTCTGTAACCACTTTGGCATGAATGACTGGCAGCAACTACGACGAGATAAATGAGCAGCTAACTGATCAGCTTGCCCTATTTATTTATCCTAGGTCCAGAGCATGACTGTGTCGGTCCGCTGAAGAAGGTACCGCCTCCACTGCCCAGCTATCTTCTCGAACGACGGGGTATAAAAAAGTCTGAGCCGAATTTGCCCGTGGCTTAAATGGTGAGAGCCATATATCTACCTACCTATCCACCTATCTATCTATCTATCCATCTATCTATCTACCTGATTCAGCTTGTATGGTTGTAAGGAGATGCAAAGCCTGCGACGAGTTACAAGGTACCATAATTGCTTAGAAACCATCAGAATCCGGTTCAATCGTCACAGTATTTTATAGTGGGCAGTCAAAGGTCGACGAAACCCTAAGTCATGCAGGCAAACAGCTTAACTTGTATCAGTCAGACGAGCAATTTGGCCATCGCAGTCCACGACCGGCCGCCTGGAGAAAGCTACCAAAGTGCAAGTGATAATCGGAGCTTTCATATTGGTGGAATTAAACACCCAACTAAGTATTCAAGACGGCGTCCGGGAGTGATTGTACAACAAAAGCCCAGATTTTGCCTAAAAGATGAGAGCTTCTGGAAGCAAAGCAAAGCCTGTGCCTCGGCAGACGTCGTGTCAAGGTGTCAGAAGTTAATCTATGGTGAATATTTCCGCCGAATGTAGTGGGTCAGGTGACAACCGCATCACATGTACCAACCGATGTATCCGATCACAGGCACGCTTGGAACTAACGAATTTAGAAGCAGAATTATGGTGAATCAGGACTCGAAAGGCCGTCAGGCTGCAACGTTCTGGCACCCCAAAGATTCGCCCACTGATCACAAGTTAGAAGACGCTCTGTATGGGACATGCAGGCAAAAATTTGGACAGTTCCAATTGTTATGGGGCGGCTGACGGCCTGATGACTATACGTACAGTTGCCTCGCAAAGATGGAAAACATAGAAAATCACGCAACTTTCGTGAACGCACAGAGGAAACGTGATATGAAGTAATCGCTGAGGAACTGTTGAAATTTCACCCGTTTTCTTTGGACCAAATTCTCAGTAAATTCAGAAATAAGGCATCCACTGCAATTCACATCAGACATTTGGCTGCAAGTGGACTCAGCGCAGATGTGAATGTTTTACTGGAAGCATGCTGACAAGTCGCTCACAAATTGCACGTGTAAAGTTTGCGGGAGGAAATGTTCCAGGTGCTAAGAAGGAAATTCTTCACAACAGAGTGCTGTTCTGTGACCAAAAAATCGTTTACTCAGGAAGAAGATGCGAAGTTTTGTCTAAATGGAATGAGAGATTTTGCTAGTGCGGCAAAACCGCAAACAGAGGTATGCATTTAGCCACAAAATCTCTAAACTGCAACCGCACCGACTGTTCACATCATTCCTGAACTCATCTGCGGGGCTACCCGAATCGATCAATCGGAGACTACTCCGCACATTTGGAACGGATCGATGGCGAAACCCAAGGGAATACCTCCAGTGATGTGGAAGAACCCATTTAAAGGGAGATATATGAGCTCAATCCCTTATGCTTAGCCGTGAAAACTTTCAGCGTTTTACTGAGTCAGTGACCATTCAGCCAGCTAGGTTTCCGTGTTCAATTGAGATTGAAACTCGTTTTCTGGGGAGAGCAATTTATATCTAGTAAGTACCGCGGTCCCTGCAGCCAAACCGGTGAAGAGAAATCCAGCGGCTTCTCAGAGTGCATTCAACGCTCAGTTTTAGCTTTGGAGGACATTTCACTCGAGTGCTAAAAAATGTGAGCCAGCCTGGTTGCTTGAAATTGGAAAAGTCGGAGTCGATCCCAGCCCTTGTAGATCCCAGGCCAGCAAATGCATCCTGCGAAGCAAAGATTAGCAATTTCTTACGTCAAATGGCCTGTCGGAAAGAAAATGAAGCGCAGCTATTGAAAAGTGTGAACAATAATCAGTACTCTCTTTGGATATGTTAGTTGGCTTCGCCGAGCACTCCGACCCAGTGAGGTTGTTACTAAACCCAGATAGCCGTCCATAATACTCTAATGCTAGTCCTCCGTCAGCTATCAAGCGTAAATTTTGAAGCTAACCTTTTCATACAAAGCGAAACGAGAAAGTATACGGCAGAAATTCGGAACGATTCTCGGAAGGCTAATTTGAGGAAGGTGTACACCTAAAGCAAAAGAGGGTAGATAACTGTGCGTCCTCTGCTACTTTCAATAATTATTTTCTGACTATCCGCAGTCTAAAAGAAGACCTAAAAATCAGGGTCATCCAGTGTATTTCAACTCCAGATTACGAAGCTTCTGCAGGTGCCCACGGGACCGGTTCATTTCAACCGTTTTCTACTACACCTGGCAGATCTCATGAACAAGGTTTAGTTCAGATCAACCAACTTTATCAAAGAAAAACTCATACCCCTCCTGCGTCATTTTTCCAGGTTTTCTTTTTCTGCTACTGATGATTGCTTAAATACTGTTAAGCACGCCCTTGATTTCGCCCTCCATTCCGTTTTGTTCTTGCTCCTCACGATTGAATTCTAATGAAATAATCATGCTTGAATTAGTATGCTCCCAACAGGCTGGGAAGTAGACCCATTACTATTGGTATTCGCAACAACCAACAGCGGCACAGGCTCTCATATCTGCAGCTAATTTCGTCTTGAAAACTTGGCACTCCGGAGAACTCCGAATAAACACCCTGCTGCCGCAAAATCTTAAACTGCACTGCCCCTCCCAGAAAGCTTACAGCAACCGAAATAACATGACTGGTCCCCTGAAAGCCCTGAAATTCTTTGAAGAGTTGAAATTCTCTAGACCCGAGAAGCTAATTTTCTCAATCCTAATGAAGTTTGCTCTTACAGTGGCCTCGTATGCGCAACCCTTCAGCCTCAGTGAAACTTAGTATCTCGGACGACGCCGATGCCAAAATAAATTAACCTATTGAGGTTCGAGTTGTCTAGCATAAGGCTTCAAAGGGTGATAAAAGGACGTGGAGTTCCAAAACAGTATTTTTACTTTTGGAGGCGTGAATCAATGAGCTGCCTCCGGAATCGCGTCATGAGTAGGTTAAGCGGTGAGGCTATCGTCAAATAAATAGAGACCTCAGCACAATACAGCTCCACTGACACTTCCTCACGTGTTATTTGGACCCCAGGCGTTACGATTTCTTTTTAGTTTACATTTAGCGCTTATCTCGGTGAGTAGACCGAACACACAGCGATGTGGAATAGCTTAGTTGAACCCCATTAGCTGTACTGAAATTTGACCGGTGTAAAATCCGAGGAGACCATATTTTACGGAAGATACAGGGTGTGTGATTACGAAACTTAAGGTAATTCCTTTGTTCATATATATATAAATATATATATATCAAAAAGTCATTTTTTCTGCATGGATGGCCTTGGTTAGTTGGCGGTATTTGTGGCGTTTCTTAAGCAATTTTTGTGGGTTAAACACGTGCCTGGTCGAAGAACCGCTTACCCCTCTGCAATTTCTTACTTGCCGGGATTGAGAAATATCAGAAGAACCATGAAGTTACAGGTGTGCGGCTTATGCCGAAATGGCTGTGATGGACGTTTCGAGCACCTTTCTCGAATAAAGGTACGACAGCTGATCGGCCCCAGACAGTTGAATTCATTCCGGGCTTCTTCGAAGTTCAAGCATCTTCGTCAAGCTGAACAGAGAGTCTCGACACTTTCTTCAGCAAACATTAGTGAAGGTTCATCCGGACCAATGTCCCAGGGCAGACTCAAGGCAAAACCAGACCATTACTCCACAAACAATAAACACGGGTTCAGTAGCAGCGGGCATAATAAGCCGTCGCTGGAAATATTCCGCCGGACCACCTGAGAACTGAGAGTTCATTGAGTGAAACGCAACAGCTTAATACCTTTGTAGGTCGCGTGTGGGATAGGCTACACGCAGAAGGCCCAAATGCATGTGAATGGTGGGAAGATCGGTCCGCTTGTTCTTTCAGTGTCCAGCCGAGCTCTGATTGGTTAACAATGTGGACCACAGTCAGTCATGTCCAGGTTCGCACTGAATGCCGGTTGCCAGTGGCGCGTTCTGAAGGTGTTTGATTTCCCAGGTGCTGCTGCGTACACTTTAAATCCAACTCGCTGTGCATGGGTTCTCCACCTGTTTTGTGGCGTCTAGTGCACCTCGTGCAGCCAGGGTGGTCCTTCCGCTGACAACATCGGCTTGGGTAGACTGAGAAATGAGCTGAGACATTACCGTCACTACATCTAATATATCAGGTCGGCTCATCTCTCCAGCCGTCAGTTAGCTCAGTTCAGTCAGTTTTTCGGCTTAAAAACTGCATCGAAGTGCAGTGGTTCTAACCGCAGCAGTTGTGCTCACGGAGTAAGGAGACTAAGGGAATCAGAACCACGTTGAGTCGATGCCCCAATTGTGTCATTTGTCCGGTGTGGCAGCGATTAAGAGCTACACAGTGAAGACAATAGTTCTGATGCAAGAGCTTCATTGGCTGCGGGACAGCCATATCTGTGCTTGTCACTAACCATTGATCTAAATTAATGGACGAGACAATCTTTTCGTCCCACCATCCTCAATTAGTTAGACGGCATTTACTAACACGACTTAGTTGACTGGTAAGGGCTTTCATGGTTCGTCGCCAAGTCCTGGACTGATCGTCCCTAGGTCATCTTCCGACGCAAGGCTAGGCGAAACGCACTGTATCAGGTAAACGGCCCTCTGGCATGCAAAGTACATGGCCTAATCACTGTGTGACCAGTTAATCTGTCGAGGAAGAGTGAGATTTCCCGAAGACCATCTAGCGCACTTCATCGACCTCCATCAAACTTCAGGTAACAACATTCTGCTCAACAGCAGAACCTGTCTAACACATTGATGAGCATTGAGTTTGACTTCACTCAGTCCTTCCCTAGAACGAAACCATTTGACGCCAGCAAGCAGGTATGACAATCGTCTCCAGTGCGTGGCCCTATTAACGTGAGGCCTGGTGGACACGAAATTCGAAGTAACTGGAGGTCGCGAAGAAAGCCGGTAATACTGGAGGATTATTTCGCCTGATCCATGAGATAACTCCTCGGAAGCCGTTAGTGGACGAAACAATCAAAGTGGTGTGACCGTCGGTGAGGAAGGAAACCTTGACCACTGGATCGAGCACATTTAGCGAAAATTTCATTGGCTATCTCCTGCCAATCTGTTGGATCCTGGGACTGCAGTATAGCCCTGGACGGTGAATCTGGAACCCCCTCCGGCCTCAAGTTTTTTTGACTACGTGTATTCTTTCAAGTCCTACCGAGGTCGTGATCTGGATGATATCTTCGCAATGTTCAAGGCTAGGGGGCGATGTCTGCAGTCAGCGCTATTCTGGCCTCTGCCTTAATTTCAGAAAAGGGGACCCCTGTACTACTGAGAGAAGTCGGTCATTGTGTTCGTTTTCCAGAGAAGAGGCCTGTAGTGACTAGGGCAATTACAGCGATCAGCTTGCTTCCAGTCGTAACTCTAGTCATCACTTGTTCGTGGTCGCCTTATGGTAGCCCCTAAAGCATCGATTCGAGAGCATCCAGGTGGATTCAGGTTGGGTAGGGTTTATGTTGTCCACTTCTTTATATTCCGTCAGGTGCAAGAACAATATCATGCGTCTGAACGTCCCACATTTTGGTATCCCTGGTTTTTCAGGTGCATTCATCCCGGTTGTCCGGTCTATTTTTCCCAATACACCCCGGAAGCTTGTGAATCTAGTAATTTCTTTATGTTCTCATTTTCAGGCCTGTGAGAATCTACTTGGAGCCCTGAAAAAGCCCCCATACATGAAGTGGTGCCCGTCAGGGACAAGATGATGAGGCGAAGACTAAGGCTTAGAGCTCTTGTTGATGTGGAATATGCAGACATCGCTCTCGTCTTCGGAGAAGAGATTTCGGATGAACTGACCAAAATCGTACCGTCCTTCGGCATGCGCTCTGCACACACAAAGTGTAAGGTCATACTCTTGGATATGTAGTCACTGAACACGCCACTTAATCCCGGGAGAGGCACTCGAAATCGTGGAACGTTTCACTTATCTCGGAAATTATATTAATTTCGATTGCAATGTGATGGGTGAGGTCAACGCCCGAGTTGGCCGCAGATACTGCAGCTAGCGACACTGAGCGGCTGATGGATCTGTTAGTCTGCGGATGGACCTAGCAGCAGAATGATAAGGGATAAACGAACGAATTTGTGAAGGGGGAGAAGGGACGCGTCAAAAATAGCCTGTGTTCACTTACCCGCTCGGCTGATGATATCACGCGACAGCCGAAATGACGAGATCCTTTGTAATTGTGCGACCCATGGTTGTGAGTAGGTTGGGATGCACCAGGCGCCAAGGCATAAACAGAAGGGCGTATGGGGTCCTCAGCCAAATTCTTCGGCTCAAAAGTCTAACCACAAGACAGCGGTGATTGAACTAAGATCGCCGGAGTAGTATGCATTTTTCAAGATAGTCGGTGCTAGAAACTGCACACTTTGACCGTCAGGTGGTTGACTGAAATCGTCGGTGCATTATTCAAAACGGCTGGAATACTTTAAAAGATCGTGACAGTGGTGTTGCCCAGAATTCTGTGGATGAAAGGGTGTACGAATTCCACTGTTCTGGTTGGCGTTTTGAACACTTAAGTGGGAAAAGTTGATAACTTTAATGGCCTCCTCGCCGGCAACATTGCTGTGAATGGTTTCAGAACTGACACTGGTGATCGCTTCATATTACTGTGTTCTGATTACTATATGCTTGTCGGAACCACAGACGCTGGGTGTCATCTTGCATGACGCGTCCTCAACTGTAGCCGCCCGAGAATCCAAATCGACCACATAGCAATCAGCTACAGATTACTATCCTGTATTCAAACCCGTTGCTTATTTTAGAGCACGCATACATCCCCGCGTTCGTTCTCTTGCTGTGGCTGATTCTCTAGTTACCAATGAGATATAACCACTTACCGCTGTGGCGCTCATTGACTGCAATGTTCGTTTAATAAAAAAGCTTATTAGTAGCAGCTGTCTGGAGATCTCGATCGCGCCACAAACTGGTCAGTCGGACACAAACCTTTTCCAACTCTGAACTGATGCAGTGGACATTCAACCAAGTGCGTCCAAACACAGCCGTAGTACAACGCAGTATTAGTCTCACGGCGTTGCGCTTTCCTGATAACAACATGGAGGGTGGTCCTGCCTGGCCCATAACACGATTCAGAAAGACTCCTGAATCGATGCTGCCTAGCGGTCTGAAGG
Organism: Clonorchis sinensis; assembly: GCA_003604175.2. Lineage (NCBI taxonomy): Eukaryota > Metazoa > Platyhelminthes > Trematoda > Opisthorchiida > Opisthorchiidae > Clonorchis > Clonorchis sinensis. Next base: position 29,378,224 of record CM030373.1, on the reverse strand, counting down.
TTATTCGGGGAAAGTGATGGCCAAAGTAAACCCACAATTAGAGGGACGTGGTGGTGGCTAGAAAGGTTCGGCTGCATCTCATTTGCAACTCAACAAAACTGCTGGCCAGTGGAGTTAGTCCAGAAGATGACTGTCAAAATACCCGTTCTATTTCGGGCGGTCTGATTTGATGAGCAGAATATTTCGAAGAATAATTTAGCTGGCGTCAGGTGCCCTGACTGATGGAATTCGCCTTTGAAGCACGAACAACCCCCGGTTCCGGCTTTCATTTTGCTTTGGGGTTGGAGGAGACGTATTCGTTTATTGAGTAACTAGAGGACGGCTTATCAATGCCGTCACGAAGAGACTGGACCTTACCGTGGTGTGGCGGTTTGTGTACCTCGGCGACCCATTGAGCTATACTGGGGGGTGCCCGCGTGACACTCACAGAGTCTCTCATACCAGGTTGGTCCATGGGTAGAGGTCTGACGAACACAGTCTCCTGGCCCTCCAGGTTGGGGGTTGGAACATGTGTGGCGACGTGTTCCGTAAAAATGGTAATGCACTTGCATTTCCAGCCCAACACCGCTGCCTTGCGGTTAGGCTTTTGAGCCAAAGGCTTTGGTTGAGGACCCTAATCGTCCTCCTGTCTAGGTGTGGGCGCCCTGGCAGTATCCCAGCCCTCGTACAACCATGACATTCACAACTAACAGTACTTTCATGCCACATCGGCCGTCGCGTGGTGCCATCAGCCGGGTCGCCTTACTTGCTGCATACAGCAGGGCGGGTAAGCGAAAACATGCTACTGCTGACGCCTCCCTTCTTACACTTTCACGTTTTCCGTCTTCCACCCTCCCCCGCCCCAATTTTAATACTTTCTCCGCAGGTCCCAGCTCTAGGACTGATCGGTTTGCCCGCCCTACATCACACTTAGCCGCAGATTGTGTACGTCCGAGTTCCGTTACATCCCTAAACACTTCGAAGTCTGTTTTCAAACCCCGAAAGCCTGTCTACTTAGCCACCTTTAATGTTCGTTCACTGAAGCAAGCAGGTCAACAGGTGGCTCTTGCTCGTACGCTGGATTCCCTCAGCATTGATGTATGTTGTCTGTCAGAAACAAGGACGCAGGACGCAAGTACCGTGATCGAACTGACTGCCCCCTCGCTCTCTTCCAGGTTCCGGCTGCGCACCTCTGGTGATGCAGAGGCCGCTGCAGCTGGATATGCTGGGGTGGGTATTGTACTGAGTGAACGAGCGGAAGCGTCTCTGCTTGATTGGATACCCGTTGATAGTCGCCTCTGTGCGGTTCGTTTGGCAACATCTGTGAGAGAATCTAGAGGAAGTGAGGTCCATCGCACCTTGTTTATTGTGTCTGCTTACGCCCCAACTGACTGTAGCTCTGAATCTGCCAAGGACAGTTTCTATGACGCTCTAGGTGCCCTTCTACAGCAGGTTAAAACCTCAGATATCGTTGTGGTTGCTGGTGATATGAACGCCCAGGTAGGTAGACTGAGCGCTGCTGAGGCCCGATTGGGTGGTCGTCTTGGTTTGGACACGAGACGCACGGACAACGGAGACCGCTTACTTCAGATGTGTGCCGATCACAGACTGTTCCTTTGCAGTACGAATTTCCGGAACAGCGGAAATCGCTTGACAACGTGGTGCCCACCAACAAACCAGCGACGAACCCAAATAGACCACATCGCCGTGAGTTATCGGTGGCGAGGGTCGATCACCGCTTGCCGCTCCTTCTGGAACACCAGCGTGGACTCCGACCATGCACTTGTACGCTGCTGCTTTTCATTGCGCTTTTCAGGTGTACGCAAAACGCGCACACCTCGCTTAGCCATTGAGAAGCTAGTGGATCCAGAAGTCAAACGAAATTATCAAAACCAACTCGTCGAATGCCTGCCGGACGGTACGGTGTCGGATATAAACGGCCACTGGGAAAAGATATCCAAAGCGCTACTCAAGGTTGGAACGTCTGTTTGCGGTACAACCCAGCCAACCTCTTTCAAACACTGGATCTCTGATAGGACCGTGTCTTTGCTGGAGACCCGGCGACAGATTCCCCCTGGCCGCCACCACAACTCCACCCGACGCATCATCCGACGCCAAGTGAAACTGAGTGTCCGTGCAGACCGAGAAGCTTGGTGGACCCGAAAGGCCCAAGAAATGGAAGATGCAAAGAATGCTGGAAATGTGCGCAGGCTGTTCCATTTGATTCGTTCGACTGGTCCTCGAAAACCTCTTGTCAGCGAAACAATCAGAGACCAAAATGGCTCCCTGATATGCAATAAAGCAGAACGTCTGGACCGCTGGGCACAGTACTTTGAACAGCAATTCAGCTGGCCACCTGCTACCTCCAATCCAGAATCCTGGCCTTCAACAGAAAGCTGGACCGTAAATATGGAGTCGCCTTCGGTCTCAGAAGTGTCCGAGTGTATTTCTCTACTCAAGCGTCATCGTGCTGCTGGTCCTGACGACCTTCCACCTGCTCTTTTCAAGGATGGCGGTGGGCTCCTCAGCCAGTGCCTGTCTAGACTATTTGGGTCTATCTGGGAGAAAGAGACCGTCCCAGACAACTGGGGTGAATCGATAGTAGTGCCCATTTTCAAAAAGGGTACTCGCAGTGAATGTAGCAACCACAGAGGTGTTAGTTTGACTCCTGTTGTGACAAGGCTTCTGGCGTCATTGATTCTTCGTCGTCTTACGATGGCACGCGAAACCTTGACTCGTGAGAATCAAGCGGGATTTCGACCGGGTAGAGGCTGCATTGACCACATCTTCACACTCCGTCAGGTGTTAGAGCAACGCCACATGTACAGACGACCCACAATCTTGGTGTTCCTTGACTTCAAGGGTGCGTTTGATTCTGTCGATCGGTCAGTGCTGTTAAATATACTTGCTCAACAGGGTATGCCCCAGAAGTTTGTAAACATAATCCGATCCCTATATTCACATACTTCTGGGCGGGTGAGAGTGTATGGCGAGCTCTCCAAAAGCTTCCCTACAAAAAGTGGTGTCAGACAAGGATGTCCACTCTCTCCATTCTTGTTCAACTTCGTCATTGATGAAATAATGAGGCGAACGCTGGAAGGTCTTCAAAACCCCGGTGTTCAAATCGTTGCTGGTGAGAGCCTTGTCGATCTGGAGTACGCAGATGATATCGCCCTCATCTTTGAAGACGAAAGTGAAGCACAAGCCCTGTTGAACAGACTGACCACCATCATACCATCTTTTGGCATGCGCCTTGCACCTTCAAAGTGCAAAGTCATGCTTCAGAACGTGCAGTCTCCGGACATATCCCTTAAAATTCAAGGAGAATCACTGGAGATTGTGGAAAACTTTACATACCTCGGTAGTTGTATTAGCTCTGACGGAAGTGTGTCTGATGAAGTCAGTGCAAGAATCTCAAAGGCTCGAATCACGTTTGCTAATTTGCGTCACTTGTGGCGTCAAAAAGGCATCTCACTAGATCTTAAGGGTCGTGTGTACCAGGCTACAGTAAGGGCTGTATTGTTGTATGGGTGCGAGACATGGCCTCTACGGACAGATGATGTGAGGCGTCTCCAGGTTTTCGACCACCGATGCCTCAGAAGCGTGGCTGGTTTTGGATGGCGTCAGCGTGTTAGTAACGAGGTGATTAGAAAACGGGTATTTGGTTGTGCTGCAGGTACATCAATTGGGGAAATCATCCAGCACCACCGACTACGATGGCTCGGTCATGTACTACGCATGCCGAAACACCGTCTACCGAGGCGAGTGTTGTTCTTCGTGCCTCCTTCAGACTGGCGCAAACCGCGAGGTGGACAGCGCATGACTTGGCAGAAAGGCGTGAAAGAGATCACGAAGAGTTTGGGTGTTGTTGGTGTTGTACGCCTTCCAGGATGGGGTCCCCGTGACCCCGCCTGTGCTTGGCTGGAGACGTTGCAAGAAATGGCGGCTAATCGTTGTCAGTGGCGTTCATGCTGTCAGTTTCTTTCCAGATTGTCTGATTGAGCGGTTGGAGGTGTAGGCACCTCAGAATGCTTGACATAGGCCAGCACTAGGTCCCCTCCCTCATCCACTCTTTTTCTCTTCTTTTCACTCTAGGGCTTTTTATATATAATCATATATATATATGCATATGAAACTGGACGATCTTCATGGTTGTACGGCAGTGAAGCATCACTGTCAACACTGATGTTGCTGTCTTTGATGATGATGATGATGATGCTTATCAATGATTCCGCGGGTTACATTCGCTAAAATTCCATTCCAAAAAGTGCAGCCACGCCAGGAAGGCCAAAGGGAAGCAGCCAGACGAAGAGAAACGGGTCTCTGTTCTATAACTAACCGCATTGCGAGACGGTCTAGAGGTAAAGTTTTACTGTCCTCTGCGATGTCTAAAAGGCAATAAGGTGTTTCCTCCGATCTACCAGCACATGCGGGATAACCAACACTTATGAAAACAGTGATGCAGCCCTCCCTCTGAAGACCGACAGGCTAGAGAAGGTTGGCCCCAAAATTTAATTCAATCACTCAGCGTCAGCCAATCATTCAGTACGGTGGGACTACAGTTACAACCTACCAGAAGGCTGATACAGCTCCAAACGCATCTGCCAGGCACACTAGCATCATGGTTGATACACTTATGTCCTACTCTCTGCGCCTTTGGTCTAGGCTGGTCCCGCGCAGTCAACTCGGTCAGACTATTGAGTTATTGGCTTCGAGCAGCGTGCCAAGGAAAACCCTAATACCCGCTGCTTTGTGGGTCAGACTTTCGAGTTAAAGGCTCAAAGTGGGGTATCTCAAACTTACCCCTTTGCTTGGCCTTGACAACTGGGAAGTTTCATTCACTCTTGTAGCTCTTCGTTCTCAGACCCTCACCCACACCCCCTCTGTTTGTGCACCCCCATAACCCTTTGAGCCGTAGCATGGAATTCACGCGTGACACTGGTGGAGCCTCTCATACCGAGTAGAGGTGTGACTGTTTCTCCAGTTTTAAAGTTGGCACATGTGCGGTGACTTTCTCCTCAAATACGTAAGCTGTTCTGATGGTTGATTGCACTGATGATGTCACCTCGATTGGTGATGAAACGTTTGCAATCCAACTGCCAAGCTCGGCGAACAGACCAACAATCAATCAGCGCACCCGAGCTACCTATATTCCACAACATTGCTGTTCTGATGGTCCTACGCCAAATTCTTGGGTTGAGGACCATAGTCGTCCTCTTGTTTATGTCTCGGTGCCGTAGCAGTGTTCTAGCCCACGCACAACCATGAATTACACACTTGCAAACGATCTCATGCCACATCAGCCGTCGCGTGGTGCCATCAGCCGAATCTCCTTACTTGCTGCATACAACAGGACGGGTAAGCGACGCATTCGCTGTCCATCACAGCCAGCTGCACTATCTAAGGTTGACTCGGCTACCACGACGATTCGTTAAACCCTGACTGAATCTGAGAAAGATGAGTTTGGTCGAGGTGTGTCATGACTGCATAGGTCAGCAACAAAAACATATATTATTATCCTGAACGACCAGGTTAGGCCACTCAGGGCAGAAGAACCATGTTTAGCCGGTAGCTTTGGAATCGGTGCTCGGCATGCGAATTTTGGAGAGCTCTTCAGTTGTGTGCTGAATATCGCCATCCGTGGCTAGTGCAAATTTTCAGCACATGAGCTCATACCGAGTTACTGGAAGGCCACCAACTCCAAGGCAGTCATAGTCGAAGTTGATTATTTGGCTGTTAGTTGCCGATGGATGGCCTTAATTACAGATTATCATTCGTTCCAGGGTATGCAAATTAACTCTCGCAAAACCCCTCTCATTCACGTGTAAAAGCGTAGGTCCGTTTTTGTTATATCCCGGCATAAGGTGGACATATACAGTTTGGTTAAAAGAACCTCTCCTGATTGGAAGCTACTTACTGGGATTACTGTATACGTAAAGGCAAGGTGAGAAGTGTTCATGTAAGCCACGGAACTTTGGGTAGGAAACGACGTCATGCAGCGGCAATGCATTGCGTTCCGCGCGATCTCACCGTCATCATTGTCCGAGATAGCTCACTGTTTAACTCTCGAATTTACTGACCGGAATGCACGTTATTCGAACCCAACCTCGGCATCTCGACGGCTCTTGTTTTGGCTTGGGCAACCTGGCAGTATCTCAGCCTTCGTGCTTCCTTCTGGTGGCTCGTTAGCTAGGCACCGAAAGGCGATTACAAGTGAACGATCATTCATTTTTCTATTGAACCCTGGTGGATTACGAAGGTCCAGGAGATCAGGGAGACCCCCGCTGCAGGCACCAGCTGCTCCCTGTTCCAACTGATTCAGTCAACCTGCCCAAAGAAGACGGATGTCATCGGAACAATTTACGACGACGGAACGGAGGTCCGTTTGCAAAATGGTCCTCTTGAACGATGTATTGGACATTTTAAAGGGTTCCTTTGGTTCCCGTCAACACATTCTCTGAAAGAACCTAACGAGCCTGAATGGTACATTGCAACCACCCGTTAGCAACACAAGTCCAACGTTACATATTCCTCCAACGAAAAAAGACTCCCGGGCCGGATTGTCTGCACCCCGCATTTTTATAAGGTGGTTAAGCCCTGGTGAACAGTCTGATGACCCTACTGCAAAATAGTTGGCAGTAAATGAAAATATCACGAATGGAACTTCTTGACTATGATTTCTATCTTTAAAAAGAACGTCATACAAAACCATCATAGCACCATCCTGGTAGCTTAGGCATCGAAGGTACTCTCTGATACTATTTTTCACAGGTTGATAGCCTTTCTTGAGAGACCAACTCGTGAGAATCCAGCGGGTTCTGACCTGCCGAGGGTTCGTCGACATATCTTCAATTTGAGACAAGTTCTTGAGCAACGTCACTTTCAAACGTCCTCATCGGTCATTTTTCTTGATCTGAAGACGGCTTTTACGTTTGTCGATCGTCAGAACCCTTTCCAGTGTTTTGTGCCCAAAGGTGTCCCTTCTAACTGAACATCCCTTATATTCGAACTGCTGTGGACGCGTACTGGTATGCACCAAGTCTTCGCCCGAGTTCATCACGTCTAGTAGTGCTGTTCAGCTGTAACACTCTTTCGGTGCATAGCTGTCATGCTACTCGAGGGAATTACGAGCGCTGTAGTTCTGCCAGGTTGCCCAAGCGTAGACAAGTTGCCGAGATGCCGATGTGAGGCTTGAACTATGGACCATCCCGCAGGTAAATACGCGTCGTAATGTTTGAGCTATCTCGAGCTCAACTGTAGGTCAAGAAATGCGACAAGGCTGCTCTCTCGCTATTCCTGTTCAACTTTATTTTTGATCTGCTGGATGAAACTTCTCTTCGGCTGTAAAACGGGGACTTCAATCGAAGAATGTGTCCAGCACCAAGAGCTGCGATGGTTAGGCCATGTATTGCACAAGCTGAATCGTCACTTGCCGGAGAGTGCTTTGTTGCCTGCCCAATTCGGAGTAGCATAAGCAGAGGGGTGGCCAACCTTTGACCTGTCAGAGAAAAATGAAATCGCTTACAGATAGTCTGTGTACTGTTGGTGCGACTTGTCTTCCGGGATTGGAACCGCTTGATCTTGTGCCTGGGTCTGAGACGCTGTAAGAAATGGCTGCTAATCGATATCAGTGGCGTTCTTGTCGACAGCTTCTATCCAGATTGCTTGGATGGATGCCTGGATGTACAGACACCTCGACTTGATAGTGGTGGGCTAGCACTAAGTATCAACCCCATTTTTTATCCTGTTCTTCACAATAAGGCTTCTTTGTACGTCTGTGAAGCATCAGTGTTTGAACATTGATGTTATGCTGCCGATGACGATGATTATGAAGCTTCTCCGCTTGCCTCCGAAACTCCAGAGATCGAAATGATGCTGGTGCGTCCCCTCTCGGACGTTGTGTACTCAGACAATATGGCCTTCCTGGGTTCAGATCCTTCAAACATGCAAATCATTTTAAATTACCCAAATAATTATTCTGCACTGTCTGATATGCGCTTCACACCTGGAAAGTGGAAATTGCTACAACCAGAATACTACAAACGTCATGCTTACAGAGCAGCCAATCAACCTGCTGGATAAGTTTGTTTAGCTGGGCCGTTGTGTAGGTTCCGGTGGACTGCCTGTGGACGGGATTACTTATCGCATCGGGAAGACCAGGATGGCTTTTGCCAGCCTCCAATGCCTATGGTGCTGGCGTGATCTCTGTTCGTCTGTCGGTGGCAGATTATGTACTGCAACGGCGGGATCCATAATGAAAATTGATAGTAGTTCAGCTGTAACACCCTTTCGGTGCCTGGCTGCCACGCTATTCGAAGGAAGCATGACGGCTGAAATACCACCAGGTTTCCCAAATCTAGGTAGCAACAGTCAAGATACCTGGGTTCGATTCGAAGTACGAACCCTCCGGTCAGTAACTTCGCGCCGTAACCACTGAGCTGTCTCGTGCAGTCCATATTGTTTTATGGGTAAGAAACAACCGCTGCGCGCAGAGGATGTGCGAAAGCGGTCACTTTTCAACCTTCGCTGTCCGTGAAGCATTGGCCGGGTCTGGTGGATTAGCAGTGCTGTGGTACGCCGGATAGTTGTATGGAAAAAGAACTGCCCCGCGATGGACGAGCCACTCACGCTTCGTAAGTTACGTTGCTTTGGAGATGAACTTCGCATGCCAGAGGACCGTCTGCCTCGCAAAGCTCTGTTTTCCCAGCCCTGTGCTGAGTAGAAGCAACCGAGAGGTGGGCGGTGTACGACTTGGCAACGAAGTATGAAAACACTAACCAGTCAACTCAGTCGGGTCGACAACTGCCGCCTCCCCGGATGGTGACCTCGGGGGTCAGTCGCCTCACGACAGTAAATTACTGAGGCTCCACACGTATTCTGCTTTCACTCTCGATAATGAGCTGTCGTCACTAGCAATAGACAGATGATGTGTCGATCTCACTCAGTGATGTGATTCAGAGTTTCTCCCACCAGTTCGTCTGCATGCGACCTTGTTGTTTGTTTCCACAAAGCTACTTTCGGGGTCGAAGTCATTCTATCGGAATCCCCGCTTGGTCGATTATTGTGGTTTAAGCATAGTCACTACCTATGTGCCTACGTTCTTCTCAACACCTCACCGACCTATTTGTTTGTTAGAAGCCAGCCAACAAGGACCGCGATGGTCAGCTGCTGACTCGTCTGTGTATCGGCGTGTTTACCTGATTTCTTCCATCATTTTTAGGTGGGACTCCCGTCTTTGTTGCTCACTGTCGGCTAACACCTTTCCGGAAGCTAACCACAATGACCGTTCCTTACGCTTCCGTTGTGGCTACCACTAGTTATTCCACATTCCTGAGGCTTTTGTTCATGTAAATATTATGTTATGTTAAAAACTATTATTAACCCTCTAGATGGAGAGGAAGCGTCTATCGTTTGATTTGGTTCGAGCTACTTGTGTTCTCTGTTATTTATGCGTCACTTTCATTGATTTACCGATTCCTATTGAGCGAAACCCTCCGAACGTAAGTGTCTTGTCATTGTTGCTGGTAACTTTCGATTCTTGTTGCCTTGGTTCTCTTCCGCTGATCAGGAACATCATTTAGCTTTGTTGAATCTTGTAATACCCACGGATACTCATCAGTTTTTTCTGCGTACTACAACCAGAGTCCTTTCTTAGTTACTTCCGCCCCGTTCAAGTTGCAGTCGATCGACTTCCGTGCGTTCAGAGGTTTTTCTCCGAGTTTAAATCGTTATATCTTCTCCCCATTTTCTTTTGTCGTCTGACAAAAGTCCTGTGACCCCTTGCCTGTTCAAATCTACTACTTCGTGACACGTGTTCACTGAGTGCACCTACTAAAATTTGAATGTGGGTATTATGGAAATGCGGTATTTTCATGTACCCCGAAAGGTTTCTCATTTTTAGCTAGTGTGGTTATTGTGGTCGGTGCTTGAGTCTTGTGAAACCTTACTGTGTTTGATAGCCTATCTCAGACAATGTTCCCTATGAACTCAGGTAGACTTGGGTTGATAAGTCTGCAGTTGTCTGGTTGAAAAGCCCGTTTCCAATCTTACTGGGAGTTTTTCAGTCGAGATCTGTATCCTAAGCTTAAGTTAGGTAGTCTTGTATTAGGCGAGATGGCTCAAGTGGTTAGAGCGCGAATTTACTGCCCGGAATGTCCGTGATTCGAACCCTACCTCTGCCTCTCGACTTCCCCTGTCTAGGCTTGGGCAACCTGGCAGTATCTCAGCCCTCGTGCTTCCTTCGGTCGGCATGGCAGCTAGGCACCAAAAGGGTCCTACAGCTGAACGATTTATTTTATTATCCTTGTATTGTGTATATGGGGTGATCATCTATTCAAAACCATGTCCTGTTCTGAATATTGAGTTCAAGCCTGACAGCTACGTTGGCGGGATGGTGACCAATTAGCGAATAACTGTGAGGAGACTGTTTTAAGACTGTCATCGATGTGACCCGCTCGATGGCGGTCTCTGAACTGAACTGAACTGGGTCCGTGACGAGGATGTCTACCAGCTGTTCCATTCATTCCTGTTGAAACGTTTTCGAAGGGAACTGGATGTGAGCGCACATTTCTTGGTCACTTAAGAGGAAAGCTTCCGCAGTGTTAATGCTGTTGCCAAGCTCGGCGAACAGATCAACGGCCACTTGATCAACTGCCAATGAATGCGCCCGAGCCACCAGTATTCCAACACGTGCTAAACGGCTTCATCATGTAATTCAATTTAGAGATGAACTTGAGCTCGAGGTAGCTCAGTGGATAAGACTCGAACTTGCCGACCAGAAAGTTCGTGGTTCGAACCAACCCCGGCATGTCGACTGCTCTTGTTTAGGCTGGGGCAATCTGACAGTATCTCAGCCCATGTGCTTCCGTCGGGTAGAGTAACAGCTAGACACTGAAAGGATGTTACAACTGAACGATTTCTTGAATTTAGGACCTAATTTGCGTTTGTGAGGGTTAATTGATCCCAAAGAGATGCTAGGGAAACTCAAAGCATCGCTCGTTCACAATGGAAGTTTTTCTCAACTGAGTATTTCCACATAATCGAAAAGCAATGCCATTTTGTGCAGGCAGCTCAGCAGTAGTTATGCTTGCCGTAAACTAGAGGTATATGTGGTGCTTTAAACGGGCCAGCTTGTCTAGATGTTAGCGGTTAGGATTCCTGGCTTTTACCCAGGCGGCCCGAGTTCGACTCCCGGCGCGGGAGCTCGCATTTTGGAGCGAGATGGCCCAAGTGGTTAGAGCGCGAGTTTATTGACCGAAAGGTCCGTGGTTCGAACCCCACCTCTGCCTCTCGACTTCCCCTGTCTAGGCTTGGGCAACCTGGCAGTATCCCAGCCCTCGTGCTTCCCTCGGGTGGCATGGCAGCTAGGCACCAAAAGGGTGCTACAGCTGAATGACTTTTTTTGTAAATGTTACGATAGTCATGCTCCAATGGGCAGTTGTCTGTCTGACTGTAGCTAAGTGTCATTTTCCTTGCGACTGCCATATCCTCACGTCGTATTGTTCCAATGCCTGAAACGTCGGCAAGAGAGACTCAGTAGATTAAACGTATGGGGTCGATTTCTAGGTGCAGCAGAATTATCGTGATTTGATTTTTGCTGGCTAATTTGATCTCCAGGTTGTTTGTTACATGTTCAGAGGTTGCTTTCTTTGGCTTATTGGGTACTACTAAAATCAACATACAGTTAATCCTATTTGCTGGTTGGGCTGGAATGGTTCAGGTGCCAAGTCCATATTTCGAATCCAACCGTCTGCCACCTAGCTAAGTTGGATCATCAGATATACATGGAAACAAATGCAAATGCTTTTGTGGGTGAATGTGCCAGCCAAACTGGGGCTAGAAACCAGAAATGACCTCTCTCAGGCAACGATTAAGCACTTCAAAAGCTTCAATAGATCATAGAACAATAGAATGGTGACCTCTTCTGAACTTTTTTCGAGAGCAAAACAACGGTTAATCAATATTATCGCCCGCTGTGTACCTTATTGACTTTTTTTATTCCATTGTCATCCAGCTATTTTGAATGGGTCTGCGTATATTGCAGTCAAAACAACGATCTTATCCCCGTCCCTTTTGTGTTGGGCTTCTACGTCTCTCTGGTCGTCGCTCGCTGGTGGGAACAATTTCTGGCCTTACCCTGGCCCGACCAACTCGCACTTTACCTCACAGCCTACTGCCACGGCAACGGGGAACGACCAACCAGAATAAGGCGTACGGTCATGCGTTATGTGAACCTATCCTATTGTCTTGCTCTGCGTGCAATATCTTCCCGTGCCCGTTTACGGTTTCCCACAGAAGACCACCTAGTCAGTGCCGGTACGTTCATATTACTATCTGGACCGGTTCTACGCAGTTACTAAACGCTCTGTGGGTACTGAGCTCCGACTTCCAGTATAGTGTTCGGTTTCCGCTTATTGATCATCAATTTTTCCGAGATTGTTTCACTTTCTGGTTGCTAATGTCCAAATTTTGACCACCAGAAGCCTGTCAATGCGCCTTCCGCCTTTCGTTTATTTTCTCCTAGACTTTGAGGAATCCCAGCCTGCCATTTAACACCTCTCTAGATGCACTAAAATTCCCAATAGAATCCTATTTAGTGTTTTGTTGGTCACACTCTTCGATGCTTGCAAAAGTTCCCCACAAGGAATCTTGATGTATGTGCGCAACACCTCCTGTATATGACTCCATTCGGTGCCGTATCAACATACTGTAATTTTTGCCGATTTAGCTTACTACCTGTCATAATTTTATAGTAGTCTCTTACACGGCTATTTCCAATCTGACAACATCAAGGGTTTTCGAACTACTTTTCGGGAAAATTGTCAATTTCGAACCCTATAAAGCATCTTTAACTGAAACGTAGTCCATATCCGGAATTTCGCCAGTTACTAATTCTCCTTCACTTGAATAACTGTATCAAATGGCATTTCCATTTTGATGGAGAGCGCCATGGCGGCTTTTGTGAATTTGCATCACCAGTGGCGTAGACGTGACATCAGCCTATCTATTGGGGCTCGTGCTTACAGTGTTGCGGTGCGCTCCATCTTGTTATGTGGGTCAGAAACATGAACGGAGGACGTTAGAAATCTTTCGTTGTTTGACCATCAGTATCTTCGGAGCATTGCCCGAGTTTGGTGGGAACACCTTATCAGTAATGTTGAAATACACCGAATGGAGCAACTCGTCCACGATGGATAATCTGTTCACATTAAGTTGGCTACGCTGAATTGATCACGTACTCCGTATGCCTGTCGACCATCATCATCACCATCATCAGCTGTAACAACCACGTACTTGTCGTACAGTAGTTATAGTCGTCACAGTTTCATTCATCGATCATTTCGGAGATGGGGTAGGTGGCATTATAGGTGGGAGCGTAAATACAGACTTGTTAACTGGACTTTTGATTGGGAGATTGGGAGGGGAGCTATGCACTGAAGGCAATCGCTTGGATGCGCGAGCGCCAATGAGGGCGCGACTGGGTCACGTCTGACAGTGTCGCTAACCGTCGATGTGTCCCGTCTTGGTGTCCCCGTCCAGCGAGATGGCAATGACCAGCGCGGCTCAGTTTGCTGGTAATGGCTTTCATGCTTCATTGCCAAGTCATTGTTTGGCCTCTCCTGGGTCGTTTCCACCCCATTTCTGCCTCTTGACTTCCCCTGTCTAGGCTTGGGCAACCTGGCACTATCTCAGCCCTCGTGCTTCCTTCGGATGGCATGGCAGCTAGGCACCGACAGGGTGTTACAGCTGAACGATTTTCCACCCTGCATGTGGTTGTGCGAACAAAAACCCTTCGAGGACGCCGGTCGATGCCTGTCGACTGGGCGTTGGCTGTGAAGGCAATTACAAATTCATTTTCACCGGTCATTGTCGTCTCTATGACTGGGGACCTCGGGACGTTACCCCAACCTTCATGTGAATCCAGTAGGAAGCCAAATGTCTCCTCGTTGTGTGGAAAATTTTATCACAGTTGCCATAAGTTTGCGTATACAGGTTGTGCAACAAACGATATGAGCTGCAAGCATTCTTCTCGGCGCAAAATCTTGTTCATGGCTAGTGACAACGCGACTGTTAGTTTTGAAATCAGTTTGTCTTTGGAAATTAAACAAAACTAGGTGAAAACAAAGATGGAGGAAGTTTTCGTTCTTTGTTTACTTTCGTCATTGATTGGGTAGTGAAGTGAACCTGGAGGGTTTCCAAAACCCTGGTGTTAAGATCTATCCGAGCGAGAACCTTGCCGACCCGGAATATGCAGACGATATTGTTCTCATTTTTGAAGAAAGCAGGAAGCTGACCCAGATTTTCAGTCCTTTGGCATGTGCTCCGCTTCAACTAAGTGTAGAGTCACGCTTCGGGATGTGCCGTCTTTGGACATGTTTCCAAGTGCTCAATAAGTGATACTGGAAGTTAGGATAAAATAAATAATCGTTCAACTGTAACACCCTTTCGGTGCCTAGCTGCCATGCCTCCAGAAGGAATGGCTAGGATACTACCAGGTTGCCCAAGCCTAGACGGGGCAAGTCAAGAGGCAGAGGTCGGGTTCGAACCAGAGACGTTCCGGTCGGTAAGTTAGCTCCCTAAGCCATCTCCCCCCACCAGAAGGAGGGACGGCCGCAACACTGTATTCCCAGCCGGTTGCCCATGCAAGTACCAACCGGGCCCAACGTTGCCTAACTTCGGTGGTCATACGAGAACCGGTGTTTCCAACATGGTATGGTCGCAGCCGTTATGTATCTTGGAAGTTGCATTAACTCTGTCGGTAGTGTGACAGACGGAGTCAACCGATCGGTATTGAGGGCCAGAATCACGTTTTCTAATTCGCGCCGCTTGTGGCACCAAAGAGCTATATCGCATTGTCTTAACGGATGCACGTATCAGACTACAATACAGGCGGTATTGTACGGCTGCGAGACCCGGCCACTTCGGTTGGAGGGTCTGTAACATCCCAGTTCTTCAGCCACTGATATCCGTGAACTATAGGTGGAATAAGCGAATTCGCGATGCGATGATCAGGAAACGGGTCTTTGGTGAAGCTGAAGGTGTTTCACTCAAGAAATCGATCAGCATCGCAAGCTAAGATGGCTGTCATGTGCTACGCATGCCTAGTTATCGCCTACCGAGAGTTGTTTTTTCTGTGCATCATCCAGAGTGGCATGGATGGAATGGAGGATGCTACGAAGAGTCTTGATGCTGCAGCTATCTGTCTTTCAGAATGGGGTTCATGTGACCCTCTTTGTGCATGGTTGGAGATGCTGAAATGTGTGGCGGCTAGGGGATGCCAGTCGCGTTTATGTTGTGGTTTCTGTGTATATTGTTTTGCCGTGTGTTGGTAGTGCACGCCCCTTGCATGTGTGTGATAGGCTAGCTCTATGTCCCATTTTCCCCCCATCCAGACAAATTGACATAGTTGTGCGGCAGTGAGGCGCCAGTGTTCCCCTCCGGTGCCAGTGTGATGTTGTCTATTTTAAGAAAAGCGTTTTTGTCTGTTCCCTCCGGTATATTAATCGTATTGGTAAAAATTCCGGTAAAGCAGCATAAATCCCAAATACGGCTTTTGGAAGTTTTGTTTGTTACCACCGCCTGCTTTGTCATGGCTTTGTCCACCAACCAATCAGAGGCTTTTTCCTACCATCCTCGTGCGATAGGCATACTTGGAACTAGATGTTAACAGCTGGGTCAAAGCTGTACCCACTGACCGACCCAACCGCCCACTGATGATATCTCCTCGGTTGATAACTGCTAAACACGACGAATGCATCAAGCCACTTGATCAACCATCACCAGCCTGTACAGTTTCAGATGACAGCTGCTAAGGATTATACGGTGGACCCTTGCAATGACACGCGTTCTTCCTACTGTGTGTGTACGGTGTTTGCGTCAAAACCTCCTGATGTAGTTTAGGGATGATAATCTCCATAGATAGTTTGCACTCATGTTATTTTACCCCTGTTTTAGGTCTAATGACGCAAGATGAATTGGACGTGTATATGACAACCCCTCCGAAAGAATACACACTGTACTTCGTTCCTCTGGTTTGGGCGATGGATATTATCACAAAGGCACGTCGCGAAGGACACATTCGAATGGACCGCGCTGTTGAGATTTTGTCGGAAGAAATCACCTCCTTCCGTGGTAGACTGGGAACCATTTTTGGGTATGATTGGATCAATCCACCTCTGGTTTATACGCAAGTGAGTTCTACTCTGTAGCTAATTTGACAGAGATGTCCGCTATGTTTTTGTATCTGCCCCCTTGAAATCAGGTTTGTCGGCCTTCATCAGTAGTGTACATTTCTCTGAGGGGTCATGAACCTGTGACCCCACAGTCAGTAGCCTAGTGCCACGTCGTTCAGTCACGAGTGACTGATCATCACTGCGAATGACTCACACTTAAGATGTAGTGCACACAACTTACATCACGTGATTTTGTCTTGCTCGGCTCCTGGAATGACGGTGGACGAATAGCTCCTGTACAGAAACCGTCGTGACAAATGCTGGAAGCCACATCTCGAACCACATATCCACTTACTCAAACACTCGCTTCCTTTGCACTCAGCCAAAAGATAGCCTTTCATCTGCGCCTTTACCTATGTTTCTAAGCAAGGAAGAATTTTTGCGAACTCTACGTTGACCCATCGCGTGCTCCGTTTCGGGCCGATAGAATGCAAGAGTAAAAAACCGTAAGGACCTCTCATCGCTTCCACAGTAACATCATCCAAAGGTTGTAAATCTGATGTCGGCCGTAAATTTGCCCGTATAATTAACACCTTACAGTACTATAATGCTGCTCAGCTGTAACACCCTTCCGGTGCCTAGCTGCCATGCCACCCGAGGGAAGCACGAGGGCGGGATACTGCCAGGTTGCCCAAACCTAGACAGGGGAAGTCGAGAGGAAGAGGTCGGGTTCGAACCACGGACCATTCGGTTAGTACATTCTCGCTCTAACCACTTGAGCCATCTCGCCCCCTTACAGTACTATGGTGTGTATCCCAATAGCTCACTGAATAATGTGAACGTTTTTCGGTTAACTCGGGTTCGAACCCAACCTATCTCCAAACGGGCACCTCAGAAGTTACTGCCAGGCCCCGTCTTGTTAAGTCATACGCTTGTGATATATGCTCAGTAAAGTTGTGTTGTGGCAACCACCTCTCATGTAACTCCGATGCCATCCAAGCCTACTTTTGGTGGACGGCGTCTTTTTCGTTGGTTTATATGGTTTCCGTTAACAATAAGCAAGTACCCAACATCTTTCTGTGCGGAGTAAACCCAGGCCATCCCACTGAAAACTCTCGGTGCTCTATATGCATCGTGCCACCTGGCGAAAAATGTCCGGTCAATCGACTTTCTCCCGCTTATTCACCTCCATGTGGGACTTTAACCCGCAATTTTAACACCTAACCACACCTGGTGACAATTGACCTGCTGATCGATCCGAAATTCAGGTTTGACAAGCCGTATCTTGTCTGGAATTGGGGACTACAAGACTTATGCTTCGCTTTCTGTTGAATTGTGTTGCGTAGTTGCGGAATGTGCTTTTTCTTGTTGAAAACGATTTCACTAGTTTTTGTTCATTTTTTTGGTCAATCGATCGATGCAACAAAGCTGGCTAGTGCATTATCGTCGTATCCGGCGTCAGGCTAGCGCCACATGTGGATACGTTCATCTCCTC
The DNA here is from genome assembly GCA_003604175.2 of Clonorchis sinensis. Classification (NCBI taxonomy): domain Eukaryota; kingdom Metazoa; phylum Platyhelminthes; class Trematoda; order Opisthorchiida; family Opisthorchiidae; genus Clonorchis; species Clonorchis sinensis. Next base: position 29,360,578 of record CM030373.1, on the reverse strand, counting down.
AAATGTGGTAATTCACGTCCGTCCAGCTTTGCGCTATCGGAGTTGTGGTAGCACAGTCGCTTCGCATCTTATGTGATCGTAATTCGAGTCCCGTCGTGCAAAAGTTGAATCAAATGCTTTCCTCGTTTGATGTGCGCTGGTCAGATTCATCATCAACTGTAAGAAACCGTGTACTTGTCGTACAGTGGCTGTAGCTGCCACGGTTTCATCCGCCGATGATTTGGGGAGGTGAGGTAGGTAGCTGCGAATTGGAGGCGCGAGCTGCGTAAACGCACCACTGTCAATGGGCTGTTAAGTCGGGGAATTGGGAAGGGGGCTATGCATTGAAGACAATAGCTTGGATGCATGAGCGCCATTGAGGGCGCGATTGGGCCATGTCTAACAATGTCTGACCATTGATGTGGCCCGTCTCGAGGTCCCTATCCAGGAAGACGGCAGTGACCAGCGCAGCTGAGTTTGCTGGTAATGGCTTTTGTACTTCGCTGCCAAGTCATTGTTTGACCGCCTCTGGCTCGTTTCCACCCTTCACGTGGTTGTGCGAAAAGAACCCTTCGAGGAAGTCGGTCGACTGGCATGCGCAGCACGTGGCCAAGCCAGCGCACCCTATGCAGTGTAATCAGTTCATCTATCGAGGGTGAGTTATTTCTCCCGAATACCATTCGACGTACTTCAGCATTGCTGATCCGGTGTTCCCACCAGATTCGGGCAATGCTCCGAAGACATCGGTGGTCAAACACTGAAAGTCGTTTGACGTCCTCGGCGCGCAGCGGCCAGGTTTCTGATCCGTATAGTAATACGGAGCGCACCGCAGCATTATAAACTCGACCCTTGACGGATAAGCTGATGTCACGCCTACGCCACAGGTGACGCAGGTTCACAAAAGCTGCTCGGGCCTTCCCAATTCGGATGGAAATATCATCTTTCGCGAGACCACCGGGACTAATACAGCTGCCCAGGTAGACAAATTTGTCTACTACCTCAATCGGTTCACCCGCAAGCACTAGGCTAGGGTTCGGGCCCACCCAGTCTTGCACTAGCACTTTACACTTTGCAGGTGTGAAGCGCATGCCGAACCGTGAGGCGGAATTAGTTAGATTATTTAATATTCTTTGCATTACCACGGCATCAGATCCAAGAAGAGCTATGTCGTCTGCATACTCGATATCTGTGAGCGGACGCCCCGGGAGCACTTCGACTCCACAGGCATTAGAGGCTGATAGTGAGTCTTCCGTGATCGTATGAACGACGAAGTTGAACAGGAAAGGTGAAAGATTAATCGAACTGAGAGTGAAGAAAACAGTTCCAAGAATGCCTTGGTACCCATAGGTACACTTTTGGAGAACAGGTTCTACTTACTTGCGCGCCGGAAAGTTCTTACCCCGCCGTGTTTCCTACTGGCTTACACGAAACGGTGTGCCGATTCCCTGCAGCGATTTCGATGTATCTTAAGAGTGAGGAAACTTCACTTTTACGATTACTTCCTTCTGAAGAGGCCACCGTGAGGCGTCAACTAGAAGTGCCCCTGAAAAAGGAATGGTTTCCCCCGGGAGGTTGTCCTTCTCGAGGGGAGGCGACGACCATCTTATCTACGTTGTGTTCGCTACTAGGATACAGGTTTGCTAAGCATGTAGTGGTTGCAGAAGTCGAACTTCGTGAAATTTCTTGCAGACTAAGTCCCCTGTTAGTTAACTCTAATTGGCTATATAAGTCTTGGGTGTGACACCTGAGTGGTTCGGGCCGTTAATCCACCGTTGGCATTCATTTGTGAGTGTAAACTGTTTAGTTGTCCTCACCCGATCTGATAGACCGTCGTTTTGACGTACGGACGGCCCTGGAACTGCCCACTTTTGTCTGTCCCCTGGCATCCACACGGCACTCGGTACAAACCGCATATGGTGTTATCAGTCTTGCACACGGGATTGAATTCAATGTGATGGGCGTGTCCGACCAAGCAAGTTGACAATTTTGAGCAACACAATGCCTAAGGCTAGTAGCAATTCAGAGTGGCGGAAGGAGAGAGGTGACCAACCCTTGACCTGGCAGAAGGGTATGAAAGAAATCGCGAACCGTTCGCTACTCGCCTTCCAGAATGGGGACCGTGTGATCCCCACTGCGCCTGGTTGGAGACGCTGCAAGATATGGCTGCTAACCGATGTCAGTGGCAATCTTATTGTTAGTTTCCATCCAGATTGCCTGAATGTGTTTGGAGGTGTAGGCACCTCCGAATGATTGTAGTAAGGCAGCAGTAAGTCCCCTCCCCGTCCATCTTTATTCTTTTCTTCACAATAAGGCTTTCAAATAAATCATGGTTGTACGGCAGCGAAGCATCGGTATTGAACACTGATGTCATGCTGTCAATGATGATGATGATGATGTAGCAACATCCGATCGACAGCACGCTGGAGCAGGTACTCGGGCCCGATAAACACGTCCGCGTTTGCCGATGGTAATTGGACTGTGTCTGGAGTTAGGCGGACGATAATAGAGGCGCAACAATGGAACATCCAATGAGCTTCGACATCCCACCAAGTTTGCAGCTCGGACAGTAGTCCGAAATTTCTAAACTGTGATCAGGATAAAACGGTTAAGAATGATGTCTGAATGATTGCGTTTGACTAGCGCGAGATTTTCACTCACCTGTTGGGGGACGTCCCAGTGCATTTGACCCGTCGTCCTCAGTAATAGGGAGTCGTTCGTGCACCTTCTCAAAGGCACACCGAAGATGATGGCCTTCCTGGACTGAGCAGTGTACTTTTTCCATGCCTTCTCTGTCTAAGAAAAGAGGTTGTTATTTCACATAACGATTATCGAAAAAAAGTCGTTCAGCTGTAACACCCTTCCGATGCCTAGCTGCCATGCTACCCGAAGGAAGCACGAGGGTTGGGATACTGCCAGGTTGCCCAAGCCCAGACAGGGGAAGTCGAGAGGCAGAGGTAGGGTTCGAATCACGGACATTCCGGGCAGTAAATTCGCGCTCTAACCACTTGAGCCATCTCACATAACGGTTATGGCGCGAAGCTGCCGACCAAAAGGTCTGTAGCTTTTCAGTCGTTCCTGTCTAGGCCTCGGCAACCTGCTAATATCTCAGTTCTCTTGATTGCTTCGAGTTGCACGACAGTCGTGCGTCGACAGCGTTTATAGTTTGGGGTTACAGCTACAACATCAGGTAATGAGTAGCGAAAGTTTTGACTATGGACTACATTCTCCAAACGAAGCCGAATTTTCAGGAAAAACCAACAAGCATCGACAGCTGTTCCATCCTTGTTTTGAATCATTACCGATTCGCCTTTGATGGCTTTCCGGAAAGGTCGGAAACTGCAACTCTTTGTTTAGTAGGTCCACCGCATCCGCTATTCGGCTGCGGTTGGCTGATAAGCCCTATGATTAATCTAGGCTTAAAGGTGACGTGACCCTACTCACCCGTCAGTTACCTTTCGGATTTTTCACCGTTACTTCTCGTTCCTCATGACCGTTTATTCTTGTTGTTCGTATTTGGTCGAAGAGACCCCAAAGTGAAAGCAACTCCTTGGCGGAGTCAATTTTGGAGGTGTGGTCTTTTCTATCGCCATCTTCCTTTGAGAGAATAAACCTTCCGAGCCGGAAAGAAGACACCTTCTGGCTGCCCAAGAGGAGAAATCACAGTGAAATGCCTTACTTTATTGGCTAACATTGTCTAATTGGCCATCAGTTGTCGTGTTTTGCAACCCTTGTGCTAGTTTGCTGGTCCCTTCACTTTGGTATACCAAAAAGAATTTTAAAAAAGATTGATACAGCTGTATTTATGGCGTGATCACAGAATTTCCTACAAGATTAAGCTAAAATCTTCGTAAAACTAACCAAAACTAACTGTTCACCTGTAACACACCCTTTCGGTGCCTAGCTGCCATGCTACCCGAAGGAAGCACGAGGGCTGGGATACTGCCAGGTTGCCCAAACCTAGACAGGGGAAGTCGAGAGGCAGAGGTGGGGTTCGAACCACGGACCTTCCGGTCAGTAAATTCGCGCTTTAACCACTTGAGCTATTTCGCCCCTTCGTGGTGGTGTAAGAATCGCCAAGCGCGGTTCTGATTGACCGATATTCTGACTAATCAGGCCCTAAGTTTTCTGGTACAAAACCAACTCGCGACATATCCATCCAATTGGCATGGTGTTCGGTTATTTTCTGAGCAGCTCAGAGAGCTTGTGTCATCGCAGCTGGTTAACCAAGCCACCCGCTCATCTTTTGGGAGCACTCAGACCACCCAGCTTACCCAGCTAGCTCAGTGGTTGAAGCGCGAACTTACCGGCGCGAAAGTCCGTGGGTCGAACCCATTCTCTGCATCCCGACTGCTCCTGTCTAGGCCCAAGTGAATTGGTGGTATCTCAGTCGTCGTGGTCCCATCGGAAAGCATAACAGCTGTAACACCCCTTCGGTGCCTAGCTGCCATGCCACCTGAAGGAAGCACGAGGGCTGGGATACTGCCAGGTTGCCCAAGCCTAGACAGGGGAAGTCGAGGTGCAGAGGCCGGGTTCGAACCAGGGACGTTCGGGTCAGTAAATTCGCGCTCTAACCACTGAGTCATCTCACTTCCCGTATCCTCCGAAGATGTCTCCTCAGGAAGGGGAGTGCTCGGCTTTTTTCCCATCGGACTGCAAACAAATACAGCATGAACCGCGCGATGTTCGATGTGGAGGAAGTGTCACACAGGTTTGCATCAGATTTTGTTCGGATACAATACTTTCTTTCAGTCCATATATTCGATTTTTATTGGTTACCTCTCAGGAGAGACGATTTGGCCAAGTTAGTTCTCCTGAGAGAGACATGCATTATGTGGATATATTATTGTATTGTCTATCAAAATGTTTCCCATTCCAGACGGCCACAATTGTCGTTTACGCCTATTTCACCTCTTGCCTTCTGGCTTGGCAATATCTGGACCCAAGCAAAGCATATCCGGGTTATGAGGTGGACATTTACGTGCCTATTTTTGGTTTGTTGCGGTTTTTCTTCTATATGGGCTGGCTGAAAGTGAGTTTAACACGTTTCGCGTCCCTCCACACCAATGTATGCTTTTGTGAACATGCCACAACTCTGGCCCTACATGGTGATTGTGTGCATAGTGTGTTCGGAATATGATTATTCGACCAGCCAGCCGGTCATCATGTTTCGATTTGGTCAGGTCACATGTTTCTCCCCCCACGGATTATCTTTCCGCGTATGGAATATCTAATTTGTTCCTCATTGCAATACTGTGTTTCGCTTATTCAATGGTAGACGATTACCCTGATGTGACCTCTCGTATGTCCTTACGACGAAATCAGTTGTGGCGTTCAAGGAGGGAGTGTGATACCTCGTAATTCATCCATTCCATGTTCGTTGGTCTGGATTGACGATGCAACTTTTACGTTGTCATTAGATTTTAGGTGGAAAAGAGAACCGAATTTTGCTTTTTATGTGCGTTTTCGACCCAGCAATTACACAGAAATAAAAAACCAACAAACGTAAATAGCTTTGGGGCTTGTTGGTGTCTGTAAAGGTACCTGGGACGAGGTGGCTCAATGGTTAGAGCGCGATTTCAGTGACGGTTCGAACAAGACTTATGCCTCTCGTCTTCCCCTATCCAACCTTAGGCGATCTGGCAGTATCCCATCCCTCGTGTTTCCTTCTGATGGTATGGCATTTAGGCACCGAAACGGTGCTACAGCTGAACGGTTTTTTTAAGATACCTAATCGTTTCGACGTTCACTTGTGACCACGGCCTCCACCTCTTGAACTATTCATCTGTTTTACGGAAGCCACAAGCAGGTTTGCATATGGTAGCCCGGATCATCCGGCAGGAAGGATTCAGGTACTGCTGATGTACTGACTTGCTTAATGTATAAAAAAATAAATAATAAATAAATCGTTCAGCTGTAGCACCCTTTCGGTGCCTAGCTGCCATGCCACCCGAAGGAAGCACGAGGGCTGGGATACTGCCAGGTTGCCCAAGCCTAGACAGGGGAAGTCGAGAGGCAGAGGCAGGGTTCGAACCACGGACCTTCCGGTCAGTACGCTCGCGCTCTAACCGCTGAGCTATCTCGCTTAATGTGTACGCGGGGCTTGATGTGCTGAGCCTTCATAAGCCATGAGAGTGTACATTGCGTAGGCTTAATAACTCGTGAACTTCAATCACCTTTTTGTCGAGTTACCATGTTGGTATATTCAGGAACTAGGTGTACACTGTTTTTCACTGGACGTCTGATAATTTGTCGCACCAAGTTATGTTCCGGACCGGAGGGGATATTTCTCCGAGATTTGATATGTAATGTAGCGCCGTGCAACAGGTAGAGCTCCCAGCTCTGTACAAACAGATGGCGATCTCGTCCCAGTACGCATTCACATCTGATGGTGGAGCACTAGCGCTAACTCTCTTCCCTGTCTACCTTTATTCTTTTCTTCATAATAAGGCTTTCAAATAAATCATGGTTGTACGGCAGCGAAGCACCAGTGTTGAACACTAATGTCATACTGTCAATGATGATGATGAACTTAATGTAGTGAGAACATAGTGGAACCGAAGGCAGGAAGCTTCACGACAATCGCTGTGGATTAGAAACTAATGGAAACCTCGCAAGCCAGATCCAAGTGAGCAAAACACAAAAACGAATCCATACATAAGCTACACAGTGACAGTCTTGCCACGCTGTACAACACCTCGTTTCTAGGTCTCACCCATCACTCACTGGTCATTGACTTTTCGCTGCTCTGTGTACCGCATCCTTGCACAACTAGTAACCTGTTAACCGGTGGATACGGTAATCCTCGTCTCTGAAGAGCAACAGATTCCCGAAAATTACAATCCAAACTTTTTGGGTCTATCAGTCAGATTGTGCCAATCCCTAAGAGGAATGACAATCTCCTGAAAATCTCCCTAAGCTATCACCGCGGGCTGACCGTTTGAAGGCGGGTCATCACAAGCATCCAGTAAGCCACAATTCAATAGTTGTAAAGTCATGGTGTGAGTGATTGGTCGACGTGTCAACCCCTACCTCAGTCTGCCTTGGAGAGTTTAATCGGATTGATCATTTTCGGAAGGACAGGGAAAACGACATGTTACTATGTGGTCATGCCACATGTCTAAAAGATCGTCATTGAATTTCAAAGCCTAATATTACGTCGATCTGTTGTGAATCATGACGAAGTGGTTACAACCGCCCATGGGTTCATGCCTGAGCGGTAGCCACTTCAGCTATGCAGTGAGTGTTGTGTCCAGGGTGAGATAATTCACCCTTACTGGTTCTGAGTGAAAAAGTGACCTCTGGTGATGTCGTAACGTGTGGGTGGTCGATTTTTCGCTGACGTGGATGATGACGTCGGGATGATGGTCCAGCTGTGGCACCCCTTCGGTGCCTAGCTGCGATGCCACCCGAAAGAAGCGCGATGGCCGAGATACTGCCAGGTTACCCAAGCCTAGACAGCAGCAGTCGAGATGCAGAGGTTGGGTTCGAACCACGAACTTTCCGGTCAATAGGTTCGCGCCTTAACCACTGAGCTATCTCGATCTGTCAGGGTCGTATGCAATAACGGACCGTTCAAATAATTCTTGTAGCATAAAAATCCCAACGCATTCGATTACCTGATAGAATGGATAGTAGAACGTTCGCGCTGTTTCCCGTTGTCGACCCCTAGTCAGACGGGTTCGCAGCAGGATTGTTCCATTAACGAGGCAAAATTATGACCTGAAGCGGATTCGTAGTTGGTCAAAAGCACATGACCTTATGTTCCTTGAGAATACGTAGTGCTAACTGCGCAACTGTGATTTGCGACAGAAAAGCCGGGGTTATTTTTATACACCCCACTGTAAGCTCACTCTTCTCACCCCAAGATTTTTGTGCGCTCATTCTCATACTTCACATCGTTCCAGGTTGCTGAATCTCTGATCAACCCATTTGGGGAGGATGTGGACGATTTTGAGATTGAATATCTGATCGAAAGAAATCTTAATGTGAGTGGTTTAGGTGTGTGTGTGTGTGTGTGTGGATTGTTCCACTTCCTTCGTCGCAAAACGAGTTTACTTCACTCACTCACTCACTCACACTCACTCACTCATTCATTCACTCACTCACACTCACTCACTCACTCACTCATTCATTCACTCACTCACACTCACTCACTCATTCATTCACTCACTCACACTCACTCACTCACTCACTCAGCTATTATGGTTTATTTTTGAAGAGCATGGTCACAGACATAAAAAGTGAATGCAAGCGATGAATGCGAAAGGGTTACAGGAGAATATGAGATAAAAGAGAGAAATGTCTCGTTCGAAGTCATGCCACCAACAGTTCCAGTCGGATAAGATGAATCCCAACACACGTCAGAATTTTGGTATGGAAACATGCGTGTAAAGTCTAACAACCGAAACAAACAATGCTGAATGCTCTTCAAGGCGCGGTAAGCGCTAGCACAGTCAAGACTCGCACATCAGGCACAAAGTGTCCGTCATACTGAGTCTGGTGTGAGATTCAATGGCAAGAATGTACATTCAATGCTATGTCCACGCATCAAAGTGTCATACGTACGCAGAGAGCCCACAATCGCGAGCAAACACAAGTCACTGACTGTGACTTTAGAAAGTCCCAGTCCAATAACAGCTTCGGCGGATTAAGGAAAGCAGATCAACCAATCAATCAATCACTTACTAACTGACTTATTTACTCCCACTGATCCACTTACTCGCTTGTCCTTTTCACTGTCTCCGTTCCCAGGTATCATATTTGATCGTTGATGAAATGCACCATGATCATCCGGACTTGGTACGTGATGCTTTCTGGGATGCCACGTGCGTAAGCTCACCTGAATGGCCAAAAGGAGCTGGTGACATGGCAGAGGAGGATATGTCTAACATCACTGGCACTGATGGTGACCGGTTTATCGGCTCATTGGCACATTTTGACGTGACTGGTCGGAAGACGAGCTCCGCCTTTTGGCGACACGCAAGCATATCCAAACCGTTCGCTTCGACTTCCAATTTGGGGTGAGTCTCTGTTTGCATGTTGACTGATAACTGCCGATGACTTGTTTATGTGTGGGTAATTTGAAGTGACAGCGATAGGCGACTGAGTTGGTAAAAGCAACACGGTTGGGCGGAACTCAAGTAGAGGACATTTTGTTACACACCTTTCTTCTTTGGCTTTTGTGACCTTTCGGGTGGGGGGTGCCACTAAAAGAACGGAATTTAAAGTTCCAGCTTTCTTTGTTTAACAACAAGGAGAGAAACTTTATTCTGGCCCAAACAAATTTGGTTTTGCGGGAGACTCACCTGGAACCCAGCTGAATCTCTTGTCTCTGGTGTTCTCAAGTCCATTTCGCTAAGTTCGTGCGTAAGGTTGACGGAAACTCAGGGACTGCCCCTACCTGATGAGCCCCAAGAAGGGCGAAACCTGTCGTGTGCTGTCGAAGAATTTTCAGCAACCTTATGAGTAGCGTATTACGTCCATGCATGTATCGCGACATCTCGAACATCGTATCAACTGAAACCTGAGGTGGTCTGGTGCAGCACATTCAGTTACTTGAAACATCATAAACGAGAGATTCATCTGTTTTCCAAGTGAGTCTCTCGCAAAACCAAATTTGTTTGTTATTAAGTGTATTTCGTTAACAAGTAGAGAAACTCTATTCTGGGGCTGTCACTTGCCTTCTGGTCAAGTGCCTCCTCCATCCTTCAGTGCTATTATAAGGGGACGACTTCTTTTGTAGGAGGCATTTTGCGCAGACTTGTAGACTTAAAATAGCATCGTTTTAAGGAAAACTTCCTTGCTACCTTAACTATCGCTCCTAATGAGACATTTGAACAGGCCTTCGCGCGGGAAATTCGGTTGAACGATATGACAGTCGTGAATTTTTCATTTGTCTCACGTTAACAAGTGCTATTTTGCCCCTTGATAAAACAACTGTTTACCGTGGTCTGATTGAGCTCAGAAAAGGGTTACTTGTTGTAACAGGAAGCTCCGTACGATGTAAGGATGTCCTTCGGGTACTAGTATACAAGCCTCGACGGGAATACTAGACACAATAACCCCTGAATACCAGTCACTCCGAAGAGAGCCCGTCCCACTGATAATCGTAATCCATGGTGCAGTGCGTGAATTGTCTTCTAAACGAGGGTAGTCACGCCATGGCCCAAAAAACCCGTTAGTGCATGAGGTCCACCCCAGAGGATGATTGTACTTCGAACGCTATTTTGAATGGTATGGGGTGTGTGAGGATATAATCATCTTTTTTGTTGGGTTTTGGCAATCGATTATAAAATGCTCAACTTCCTTATGTTGTTTCATCCTTTTCTCCTGTTGAAATAACGGCTATACCTCAGCTGAGTTCTTGGTGTGGCCCTCCCAACTAGCGTTTTCGCCAGAAAAGGGTACAGTGTATTAAACGCCAAAAGCAAGTGAAAAACATGTACACTGCGTCGTATTCAAAGTGTGTGTGTAACAACAACATTGTGGGAATTCGGACACCTGGAAGTCCGGTATTTCGCAGATACTGGAATATGATTGGCTATTGGATACACGTTTTCGAACCGACGAATGGTCCGATCTAGCCAATCAGGTGAGAATTAGACTCTTCAGCCCTTACAGCGCCTAATTGCGAGCGGTAAGGCGGTTTTGGCGTTGCATTCCGCATGACACCAGTTAGACTTCAGACGAAGAAATCAAACACCCTATTTCTACCGTTAACTTGAATCGCAGTTGACGCGACAAGGATCATTCCTAATTTTTTACTGTATGGGCCAGCTTAATCGTCTCACGAAGTATCACGGTCAAGCAATCTATGACTTATCTGCCTTCCATTTTTAAGCAGCAGGGAGGTATTCAACAACCCTAGTTAGTTGATTAAAACTCGAGGACTAACGTTTACCAAGTAAGACTTCCAAAGGGCATCAGATCCTTTCATAGAAGGGTGCTCTGTGGGAGTCATTCCTTACTCGAATCGTAATATAGCTGTCACTGAAAGTTCCTTGCCCTGCAATCTTTCGGGCTAAATGAGCATCTTTTTGGCAGATTTTCCCTCGGGACTTGAGAAGTTTTCTCGCAGTTTTCATCGTCCAAATAAAGTCCGTCTATGCTAAAAAGTCAGAATGCACCAGACAGATATTTTGTCCCTGTTCGAAATCTTTAAGAGTGCGTCTGTCATCTTTGTTCAAAGAGATTCGAATCCGTGATCTTCCTTATGAGTGTTTGGCCACCACTGTTCACTCACAAATAGCCCTTCAGAGGTGTGATTTACGTGCACTTGGACAGAGTGTGTAGCAACTCTTTCTCTCTTCGATCAAGCAGTTCACGTCACGTGATCTGGTGTTAGCTAGGATGGTGGCTTACGCGACTTTCTCTATTCTGCGCAGGTTACTCGTATTTTGTAAGTAGTGGGGTGATTTGAATTTTCCCTGCATGGATTTACGTGTTGAACACTAATGGTGGCCGCTCTCGTCCAAGTGCAATTTAGTCACTAGTGAACAACTCCTTGTGACCATACCGTAGTGCAGCTCTATCTGGTCACGACTCCTGAGGTATGAATTCCTGGTAGTTCCTAACCAAGATGACACGTGACTGTTTTGGCAAAGCAAAAAATCCCGATTTCAGACTCCAAACCATGTTCTTACGATTCGTAGATCCATCGCCCCATAGAATGTTGTTTCGCTTGCGCCCCGTGTACTTTTTCCTCATTCATCTCCTTTGTCCTTCACTAGGAAAGTATCTCAACTTTGACTGGATTTCAACATGTCAGTGATCCAGCTCAATTCCTTCACTTGTTCCCACCGACAAACCCATCGCTCACCACTGCCCCATCCATCTTGTGCACCGCATTTGTGTGATCCCATCGAACACTGGCATTCCTCATATTTCTGCAATACATAGTCAATATTCCTCCGGCATTTGTTTACCTTGCACTTGAGCATCTTATCAATTTATCTGAACTGATACTTGTTTCGATGATTTTTTTTCTTCTAACCCATGTATCAATATAAAGGTCAGAGTCTCGTCTCTTATGTTTTCACCAGGGCCGTATCTTTTTCTATCCTGGGGGCAAGGTTGGTAGCTCAGGTCGTGTGGATGATGAGCTGGTCGCAAGCGTTTCCTCACCAATCGAGGTGACATCAGTTCACAAGCACAGCACTGCCCAACGCGAGCTTGAGATAGCTCAATGGTTAAGGCATCAGCTTACGGACTGGAAGACCCATGGTTTGAATCCAACCACAGCATCTTGACTGCTCTTGTCTAGGCCTGAGCAACCTGGAAGTAGCCCAGCCCTCGTACTTCCTTCTGGTGGCATGGCAGCTAGGCACCGAAAAGGTGCTACCTCTGAACTGCTCAACGCCTAGACACTGACGCACCGACAACTCACTGCGCCTTGGTCGCCGTCACTTCGATTGGTGGCGAAATCCTTGCAACCAAACTGCCCAGCTCAGCTAACAGAAAAACGGTTAGGACCATATCTCTTTTGGGGTTGGAAACCCAGTGGAAGCATAGTTCTCTTTCATCTAAACTTCGTTTCAAATTTGAGAGATTTAGATAGTTTGTAGTTATTCTACCCAATGCGACACTCGGCCACGTGTAGAACGTTCGGTTGGATTGATCTGGGAAGGTCCCTGTTGCTTTCTAAGCAGAACCTAGGACCGATTCGTGGGGTTAACTTCGGGGATTTTTGTACTATCAACAACGATGGTTCGTTGTGCGATTTCAGCTTCGTTGTTCTACTCCGCCATTTGTATCGGTGCTTAGGAACTAAAAACAATCGCTCAGCTCTAACACTTTCGTTGCCCAGGTGTTGACTGGAAACGTCAAAGTGCATCTTTGTCGGCTTAGCTGACCACTTACGAAGTGACTTAGTCGTAGCATTTTGCAGTCAAATATCCGCGGAACCCCTCTCCCCAGTAGTGCAGCTATTAATCTGTATTAATCGGGCAACGTACAATGCACTTGCGGAAAAGGTTGACCGCAACATGAGTGAAAAGTACCTAGGGTTTCCCGACCTTCAAGCACAAACTGTACTCCCTGGGTTCGAGTCCTGATTCCAAATTCTAAACCTGGTTCTTACAGTTGTCCGTACTAATTACCACCGACAACTAACGGCACACTAGCTGAAAAAGTTGGCCGAATTCCGGATCAGAGGAGGATCTTATCCCACAGGTTGTTATGGTCGTCAGTTGTTGAGTAGGGACTCTGAGCGAAAACGTCAGTTGGCTGAATAAAAAGTCTTTAGGGGTGAGGAGCATTGCGGTAGCTTTCATCTTCAACATAAATATGGAACATTACTGAGGCCGGACTAATGCGGATTTCATCCAGCTGTTCAAAAGTCTCATACATATGGGTCATCATCGCTTGGCAACTTCACTCTGTGCCTCATTGAATTCACAACCCACTATAAGCTCATCATGGTGCCGAGTTTAGCCAAACTCTGCTTGTGTCTCTAAACCAATTCCAACCAGACGATCTGCTCGTAGGAAGCACAATTTGTAGAGGAGAATAAAATTTGAGATAAATCTGAAAGGTTTTGTCCAGTTCTTAGGTCGGTCACTGTCTGGCTTGATTACTGCAGATCAGTGTTAAATATTCGTCCATATAAATGACGTCAAGTATTCGCCCGCCGTTCGGAGAGAAAACCGCGAGAGAATGTCTTCCTTCAGTCTGGATTATCTCACTACCGAGAGGAGGCCACAGAAGATGAGCCGTCAACTAATGCATTGTATGGATAGTCTCCGACACGCAAATTCGTCTTTAGAACACGATGGAACATTGCTCAACTGACAATATATAGACGATACGGTGCAAACGCTCCCAGCTGGTTTTCCTGGGAAATGAGCGATAAGTATTAATCGTTCAGGTGTGACGTTCCTTCGGTGTCATGGGACTCGAACGAAGCTTCCAGGATGAGACATTGCCGGGTTACACAAGCCCAAACAAGAGCGTTCGGAAAGTCGGGTTGAGTTTCGAATCACGAACCTTCCAGTCAGTAGCTTCGTATCTTAACGGCTGAACCACCTCCACCGCTGACTGGGGAGAGGAATCCTTAGCTGACGTATTTTTGTTGTATTGGTCCAACCTCGTCCTTCTAAATAGTAAGATACACTCGGAACCGAGCAACTTTCACTCCCCCTGTTTTCACGAGTTGAGAAAAACCAAGCAGAACTACTTTTGGTGACGAGTTAACCCCATCCCGTGCTAGTATAGCGTGAGACAGTTGCAACTTCAAACGTATTCCCCCTTACTATACCATACTATCTCTGTGACTGAACACTACTCAGCTTTGGGACGGCAGAATGTCACATGTTGCAAAGTGTGCGACGTGACGTTATCAGCTGTCAAACCCCGCCGAATGACCAAGTGGAAATGAACGCGCTTAGTTTGCGGACGGTAGTTGTGAATCTAAATGGAACCACACGGTCAGTAAAGATGGAAATTGGAAATTCGACGAGAAATACAGCACTGCCGCAGGAGTCATTCAGTATGCACAACAGTTTGCACTCATCCCATTTTAGAACGTCAGGTTATTCAAGAAAGATCCTAATAAACTTTAGAGCCTCCGAAGTACGAAGTTGCGGGCACATTGCTTCAAGCGCTCCAATCAGGGAAATTGAATTCTACTCGTGCACACAAGAAAGAACTATTTCTATCCGTTTTATAGTGGTTCTCCTGAGGTGGAATCTGTTCGTAAGGTTGTCAAACCTCTGTCTCTGTTGTACAGGCGAATTCAACACGCAACCAGTTCCATGTGTTCCTCCCTGTGGTTTCTCCGGAAAAACAACGGTTTGATGGAAAAGAACTGGCGTTCCAATAGTCCAAGGAAGTTTGACTGTAGCCTGAAATAATCATTGGAATAACGCTGAATTTTCAGGGAATCTTTGCGTGCTGATAGCAACAAGTACGGTAAATCCCTTTTACAGCGTCCATCCCTCCGTCTTATGACCAGTTCCATCAGTAGTGTGACTGCACTGGCCAATTTTTCCGGTACGTTGTAGGTGATTATTTATCTATCCACCTCTGTACGTCTTCCAGTGGCGTAAATTGCATATGGAAGCATCTTGTCAGACCGATCACAGATGATGCATCTTAACAGAGCACACAGAATACTCAGAACTTCACTGAGCGCTGTTTCGGACGATTGTGTGATAGCCTTGGAGAGTCGTATTTTTAACACGTTTACATACTCACCTGGTGTAAACTGGGGATTGGGCACCCTCTGTCATCAGTCTGTTCAAGCTGCTCCTCAGCAAAATCTGTCCTCGGGATTCAATAAATGACTTTACAGGCCTTTTTCGTTGGCAAGCCATGCTACTTATAGTAACCCGCTGATTACTTGGCTAGGCATCACCAGGCGGTTTTAGTCCTCGAATTCAAGTTGGTCGTTTTTCTTGCTTGAACACCACCACTTGATATGTTTACATCTCATTAGCATGCTCAGTCGGTGTTAACCTGAGGCCTCAAACTGACTTCGGATGAACTGATTATGCAAACGAGTGCGGAACCATATAAAAGTGAACCGTCCTTAGATTCTCATCGTTAATGAGAAAAAACACGATTGTCACCACACCTCCAATTCCCGCTATCACCACCCATGCGGATTCGAATTTTACTCTTTTAACTGAGTTCACATACGGACACAAAACAGTAAACATTGCTGACTTTTTCCTTGTACGCAGAGTGAAATTTGAAAAGTGGCGAAGCGAATCATGCGTGTTTCGTTTCGTATTTAGTTTTCCGGTGCACGCCATTGCATCAGTCGGGAACCAAACGCAGTTTCATATTTGTTTTCGAATCAGGCGATAGAGAATGCATCCGTTGACGATCAGCATTTGTTCGGGTACGCATCACCTTGCCGTGAACGGCAACACCTGTCTTCGGCTTCGTTGTAAACACAGCACCCATTTCATACCTCTGATCCAAACATAGTTAAGCGGTTTACTATAGAGGAGAATGTTGGTAGCTCAGGTAGTATAGATGGTCGTTGGTTTGTTCGCTGAGCTGGGCAATTTGATTGCAAACGTTTCATCACCAGTCGAGGTGACATCATCAGTGCGTTGGTAGGTAGCGTCGTGGAGCGTAGCGATGGGTTAGTGGTTGTGCACAACCACCAAACAGGAGAAGTCAGTTTTAATGTCACCGACATGTCTGGCGAGTAGTCCGTCGTCATCATCATCATCATGGACAGCATGATATTAATGTTCAACACTGATGCTTCGCTGTCGTAAATGCAGTGTTTTATGTGGGCTAGGATACTGCCAGGGCGCCCTCTACCGAGACAGGAGGACGATTAGGGTCCTCAACCAAAGCCTGACCGCAAGGCAGCGATGTTTGGCTGGAAGTACAATTACATTACTATTTTTACGGAACATGTCGCTATCCGTGTTCCAATCCCCAACCTGGAGGACCAGGAGTCTGTGTTCGTCAGACCTCTTACCATTGACCAACCTGGTGTGAGAGATTCTGTGAGTGTCGCGTGGATGCATCCCCAGTATGGCTCAATGAGTCGCCGAGGTAAACAAACCGTCACACCGGCAAGTTCCAGTTTTTTTCGTGACGGGACGAGTATTCCATAATCGTTAAGTCGTAAGGAGAGAACTAAGCTCACTGAGTATTCGGATGGAAGATCTAGGGGCTTGGATCACTCAAAAAAGACACCCGTGGCACGCGCAAACAGCTACCCCGCGGCTACATACAATCAGTTTGGTCTCTACAACGGCGGTCGCAGAAAGACACTTCTGAAACCATTGCCGGCTCATCACATTTGGTTGTTGACTCGCTAGCGAAACTATATACGAAACATAGATGCAATAAAATACGATGACGTTATGAGAGGATTCTTAAATTCAAGTCAACCCAATCAGTACCACACTGATGAGAGGTACCGTTCGGCTGTTTCTTCCTCGTGGGGAATCATCAAAATATGCACCTGAAAAGTTTTTGTGGGCGGTGGCTAAATCTTACACCGTTCGGCCACGAGCGGCTCATTAACAGCGCGATTAACTCGCACTTATATAGGAGATGGCGTCATTCATTCTTCAGTAAACGAATCCACATCACGTGGTAGCGTGCTGATTGGCTCATCTAGATGGTTCTTCTTGGACGGACGTTTCACTCGTGTGAATTATTCTCCACTTATCCTCCACTACTTATAAATTGTTGGTAGCATATAACTTGGTAGTTTTCGACTGAGCTCTCAACCTGTAGGCGAAGCCAGTCTAGCTTGACAGGCCGAAGAGTAATGTACAACTATTTCAGCTTTATTAGGAATCACAATCTCACGAAATTTCATTGATTTTCGAACCCGCGATTGCCCGGCTGGTTGCTGAACACTCAAAAATTTGTCTAAGATCTGCTGAGAAGCAGCATGAATAACTCGCACTAGACAGAAAATAGCGCCGCTCATCTTCCAAGTAAGCAGTTGACAGCATGTGATCACTTGTTGACCGTATCTTCGAGTGACGGCTTCTCAGATGGGAGGTTCGAACAACTTGTGAGATGTTTCCGGATGACCCACCTATAGTTTGAATGTAGTGCGATTCTGCACATTGGTTTCATGCTTAAAGCGTCTAGTAAATAAAATCATTCAGATACACATGTCCATCAAAAGACTTAAACGGATTTTACATCCAGAGCGAGGGATAACTAATCAGTGGCGAGTTTTGGAAACGCTTCGCGCGTCTGCGGAGTTCATTCATTGGCTGTCCTGTCTAACAAACGATGCATTTAACACAATTATCGTCAGTCTCCCTCAGTACCAGCCTTGCTGGCTTATCGCCATTGTCCTGCCAACATCGTCGACGGGCGAACAGCGCTGCATCTACGTAAAAATACAATGAACATTTCTAATAAACACTGTCCAATTCATTAAAGGACCATTTTAATATGGTTCTTGTAAGGTAGCTGAAGACTGTGAACAGACCACTACCTATTTGTCTCTTCTGGAGCTCGTCTGGCGGGGTTGGCCCGTGGATTTTCCGCTGATCTTGTGTCATATATAAACACCAAATTACACATCTGAGGTGAGAGAAGTTTAGCTGAATTATAGCTGAATCTCCTGTTAACACCAGTTGTACCTGCAACTACGTTTTTATCGCCAAAAATCGTTTTTTTTTAATTACGGTGAACAGGTATCACCTTGGATCATCGCTGTTTCAAGATAGCTTTGCATTTTAACCCCAGAGCTGAGGGCTCATAGCAGTCGAAAAAGAAAGCCCCACTGGGTCGTTAGCTTCTATACACAGAATACAGCACTACATAGTCTTACGTACTCCACCACAAATTTGGTGCATTTCGGAGGCATGAAAGTGCATGAAACCGGGTTAGAGTTGTTCAAACCTTACTGATCCGATTGGACGATTAAATAGTGGAAAACCAAAAAACTTTCGTAAGCTTCAATTTAACGGCAAAGTGCGAACTGTTCGAGAAGCTCAAATCGGGCGAAAACACACGCAGAATGAGAAACCGCCGTATTAAATCCACATACAAGTAGCGAGGACAAATTATATTGCACATGAGAACCCGCAAATGAGAATCATGCTCGGTGCCCTAAGTCTTGTTGTACCACTCGAGTGCTTACCAAACCTTTGTGAAACCATGTCCAATCCTCCCTTCGTTTTCGTGAATGTGCGTGTAATCGCGCTCCATCTTGTCGGTTAGAAAGATACTATTTGGATGAATGACACGTGACAGAACACTCCAGTATGATGAAAGGTGGAACAGAAGTGGACCGGCAAACTGCTTCGTCTGTGCTCCAATGCATTCTCTCCTCCGATTTCATCTTAATTTCCGTCTCGGACTTCTGATCGAATTTTCGCTTCAGGCGATTCCGGTTTCATTTACAAGAACATTGCAAAAATGAAATCTTTTCAGACTAGCTGAAATTATGACATCAAATTGCGAGAACTGTGTCAATGTATTGGTCCGTGTTTTCTCCGATCAAATGGAGTTGAAATCTTGCGGACTTCAAAAAGGACATTCAAAAACGTGCCTAATTTTACACTGGCAGGGATATATGATCATAAAAATCTGCAGCGCAAGACTTTTGGCCACTCTGTCACTGAGCTAAAATCTGGCGGGTCGTCCGAATCCGATATAGATTAGGAGTGTCATCCAACTCAGTTTTAATATTTGGAGACTAACGTATTCATACAAGGCATGATTTTTTTGTCTGGAAAGCTGCCAACAAGAACTAGTTGCTTAAAGAAACAGCCTTATTCTTTGTAAATCTCTACTTTAGCAAAGTTCTTGATCAGGAAAAACACTCTGCGCACCGTTTCCTCTCCACAAAAAGAGAAAAACCACAATCTCTTGATAAGATCCGTCTGACAACAAACCTTGCCATATCTTAATTAATTAGCCAGGTGGAGAGAAGCTGTCCACGCAAGATGGCGTTGGCAAGCCACTCATGGTCAGTCCAGTTAAGGGGTTTCCCTTTGACCAGTCAGGATAGAACTTTTGGTTCACCGACGCACAAACTGAAATGTTTGGACGTGCACTAGGTGCTGGTTACTGTCTTTGGTCAAACGTGTCCAAATTTTAATGGGAAAGCTGACTAACTATAGAAAAATCAGTTTCTCAGCTGGACAGTAAGAAATATCTACTAAATAAATCGCTGGGAATAAAAACTGTTTAACTGACAATTAGTAAGTGTAGAT
Source organism: Clonorchis sinensis (assembly GCA_003604175.2). Taxonomy (NCBI): domain Eukaryota; kingdom Metazoa; phylum Platyhelminthes; class Trematoda; order Opisthorchiida; family Opisthorchiidae; genus Clonorchis; species Clonorchis sinensis. The sequence goes on along the minus strand of CM030373.1, from coordinate 29,340,941 downwards.
GAACGCAGCCATCTGCGTCTGTCCGTGACTTCATATCCGAGCAGTTTCAAGACCATGAGTTATCCAGCCGTTAAACCACTTTTGCCGGCCAAGCGGTGTCTAGGCTTCACCTTGGCGGTTTCCGTATTGCCATCTGCTTCATCGAACGACACGAAAACGTTTGGATTTTGGGGTTGGCTGTGGGCCTGATACCTTATTTTGGCCATCCCTTTTACCGTTTACAATAGTTAAACTACATCATGAAGGTGTGCACAATTGAATATTGCACTCGAAGAAAACGTGCTATGTTGATGTGGAGTAGTGGACAGAGTAGAGATTTGCTCTAGGGCTTGAAGAACCTGATAGTCCAATGACCAGTGTAGCACAGCTAATACGAATTCAGATGCAACTACAGTGTAGCCGACAAACGACATATTCCCACCAAATGGCACACTTTTCTGATCATTGGGGGCGTATGCGAGACATTTCTGCGCAGGTAGATAAAGCACGTGTGGATAATATTTCTGTACATCGCGCGGTTACCTAAAATCAAGCGAAGTTCAGTTGTCTGTCGCCACCGGACCGCGAATATCTAGCAGGCGGGTTGCCCGATCATAATGATGAAGGCCGTCTTTGGACCGCCGGTCAAGCCACCCGGCCAACCGGTTAGATCACCAAGGCACAAAAATGTTCACCTGTACAGGATTGGTAGTGGGGGTGAGTTCATTGTGCCTCACATGTCAGATATACGGAGTTCCTGTACACGAGCGAATAAGAAGGCGCTTTGCAGATGGCCTCTAATACAAACGAAACCACGGGCTAATGTTCCTTCATTTTTACGCTGCCCAGCCAGAAAAAGTGCCGCTGGACAAGAAGAGGACTGTTCAAACGGGATTCCGCAAACAGCAGTAAACAGCCGATCAGAACAAAATGATTGTGCTTACTTGTTCCACTTCGTGTGATACGCTGCTCTCAGTTGGACGAAAGCCTTTTCGCGCGTGACTCCATATGGCTGCACACATGGCGGCCACAATGGTTTTGTTGCTCTTTGATACGCTTTGCCTTATGGCGTGAACACTGCAACTGTGCACTTCATTCAAAAAAGCCTTATGCCACTGTACTGCTGTAAGCATATGAAATTAGGTTGCATGTTCAAACAAACTTCTGGACTGATTTCCGATCATGAATGATCTCAGTGAAGCCTTGTTTGGACTGTTCAGGGTCAATTTGGGCCCCCATTTCGAATAATCGCGTTAAAATTGCTACATAGGTTCCTTCTAGTTAGCTGCCATTCCCCGTCATCTAATGATACAACATGCTCTCGCATCGACAAAACATTTCAACTTTTCTTCGAGTGCTGTCCAATCTGGCGTGTCAGAGGGGTTCTATTCATCCATCCATCCAACCCAGCCTACTTCGCGCTTACACTGATCATTTATTACACACGCACGACTTGTTATTGCTTAACCCCAAAACCGTGGGCCTTGCGTTTTACGAATGCACCATTCACGAAGATAAGCTTCCCGCAATTCAGGGCCGCCTGTGGTTTAGACGGTGTATGCGATGTAAACGATTCACCCAGCGGCCGTGTGACAATAGCTTGTAGATTTCAACAGCGTCTGTGGAATCTGGCTATCTCATTAGCTCGCACCACATTCACCTACACACTTTTGAAAATTTCAGCTAGGTAGTACAACGGATTGGTCCACAGTAATCTTTGTTAACCTGATCAACCGAAGCCTATGCAGAACAGAATGGGTCATGTTCGTAAATTCCCAAGTCGCTGGCGCGGATTATTTGAATTGACGAGAGTGCCACATATTTCAGTGAACAAATTCAATAAATCAGACGTTGTTTTAGATCTCTGTGTAAACCTATTTGCCCATTCCAGTGTGTAAGGAAACCTATGTGCATTTTTGGCGTAGTCCTGAAGGTGGGCCCCGATTTTTTGTCTCTCAAAGTCCTTCGCCCACATAGCCAATCATATTTATCGTCTAGCCAATGACGAGGCATCCAGGAATAAGTGGCCAAGTCCTTTATGATAGGAGTAAATTTTCTTCCGTAACTTGATATGCCCCTGGCCAAGCAACTATGGTGTACGCTAATAGAATCGTTCGAGTTGTGTGGGCAACCCTTTGCTCGATTATCACGATAAAAAACACGTAGAGTCATTCTGGAAATTTTGGTTTTTTGCTGTTGTGTACGTTCGTACTGAACAAAAGAGTGATGCCCGTTAGAATTCCATGTTGTTTTACTCGGTGGGGATTAGGACCAGAAACTAAACATTCAGACTGGGGTGGACAAAATTCGAGGATTAGGAACACTGTCTCACAAGAGGAAATTGTATTGCTAAAAAGGGGGATATCCCCATTCGAAAAAATGCATTTCATTGTAAAAAAAACGTATCAGTAAGAAACTCATGCGAGATCCTCAATGTTAAAAGTCGTTTTTAGCTTAAACTGCGCATATGTTTCTTCAGTTTTCCCATGATTTATAATTCATTCACCGTAGTTTGCTCACCAAAAGCTTTCAGAAGCAACTGTTGGAATACACGTGGGGCTGTAGCCCGTTCACCTTCTCTATTCACACTCATGTCTACATGGTGCATCCGACAGCAATTTAAAATACACCACTAACAGTCTCTCAGTCCTTTGTCGGATGAGAAAACTTTCGGAACCTTACAAAATTAGTCTGCGCAACACTATCATCAAACTGATAACACCTGAAGTCCAATAAACTATCTTCGAACTCAGGATTTATATTATACAACTTTCAGTTGGCCGGGACTTTGAGGTATCCGCATAGATTTCATGAGTCCTAATCATTCTCATTTTTTTCAAATCATTTTTGTAACAGCACGGGTTTTGGATTCTGTATTCACAAGTAGCATTTTGAGCCATCACAACCTCGTGATTTTTAGGCTGCAACATTTTCAAAACCCTTACTAAAACATTGTGTGATGACTGGAATATTAAGCCATTGTCCGCCCAAATGCGCATACTCTTGTGACGGTTTTGAAAATGGAAAGAATGCAAACTTAGAGCATTCAAATGGGATGTTTTCAAGCGACTGGTGCAGGCGCTCAGTATTGGCATTCACGGATTCACGGATTGATACACAGGAGCGAGGCTTTTGCCCAAGTTTCCCGGGTCGGTTTTGTTCTTGTCGTTCAGCAGCTGTCGTTCACCTGAAAGGTACAAGTGAAAAAGGGTGTAGCACTGCTCTTTAAGTTCTCAGCGGGGCATTATGTTTGCCAGCGCGAGGACTCGCGTAAATAAGTGTCTAATAGTGTTTTGAACTGAGTTCTAGAGGGAGTATGGACAACCGTCTGAGGAAGGTTATTCCACGCAGCAACTACCCGAAATGAGAGAAAAGTTTGCCTAATGAAGGTGTGGGCTCTGAGCTTAAAAATCTTCTTACCGTGTCCCCGCCCTGTGTTTGCTGGGTCAACGGTGAAAAACCTGTTGGCCAAGCCTTGTTCAAACAGGGCCTAAGTAAGAATTAAGTCCCCCGGAAGCGACGATACTCCAAGGGAAAGAGGTCGAGCACCACAAGACGCGTTTCCTAGTCCATGGACTTGAGGCTGGCAACCATTTTCGTAGCAGCTCGCTGGACACGCTCAATGAGGATTACGTCTTTCGTGCGTCCTGAGTAGACAACCGGGTTGGCATGTTCAAGGAGCGGTCTGACATAGGCCCCATAGAGTATTTGGAAGTCCGTGCGAGTAATACGAGAGAAGGTACGCCGAATCGTCCGTAGAACAGCGAATAATGAAATTGAAATCTCAAAAGCTACGACGGGTTCTTGATGGACTAAAGCAGGCAGGCAGTTGAGTTCAGAGTACAAGTTCAGACTTCGGAGCCCCATCTAGGTATCCCGGGATCTCGGCGATGATGGAAAAGTGTTCCGCCAGATGTTTTCCGCCAGAGGTGTGGTTGTTACAGTGGAAACGAGGTCCCAACTATTCTTCAGAATGATAACTACTTGAGACGAAGTAAATTACGCGGCGTTTCATAGAACGTGGAACCGCAGTGGATTAGGAACCCGACAATGGAACACACGAAAACAGGCCGTGATACTAGATTACGCGCGGAAAGAAACAAAATTACATATTTAGATAGATTCGATATCCCCAACGAAGTAAGACAACCGCCTGGCCCTTGTGCCCAAAGCCCTATAGAAGCACTATACTGGCCTGTGTTATTCCCAGTGACTTCATCACGTCCGACCTTGTCAGGGATGGCCTCCAACCAACTCGATCCTCATGGAGGGGGATTTTCGTCATCCCACGCACAAAACAAACCCCTTCAGCGCGTCGAAACCAGACGAGTTCCAGCCGCGGATCCCAAAGGAGCTCAAGCAGGCAAGAAATTTCTACCTAATTTCGTTGTTTGCTTGACGAAGGCGAACTTCCCTCTGCTTGAAATGAGGCAATTGCTACTTCGATCTATAAAACTTGTGCCCGACTATCGCCAGACAGTTAAAGGACAATTAGCCCTACTTGCTTACCATGTAAGGTAACGAAACGTAGTTTGATGAGGGCTATCTTGAATCACCTCAGGGTCAACAACCTGCTAACCCAAGTTCAACACGGATTACTCCCAAACCGTTCTTGCGTGACAAACATGCTCGAGTTTATGGACAGCCTAACCCAGGCTTATGGGGAAGGATTTATATCGGATGCCATATTTTTTATTTCTCAAAAGCATTCTATCAAGTCCCACACATCCAGCTGCTCCACAATCTCCGAGTTTCCCGGGGTTCAGTGGAAAATCCTATTATGGATTAAGGCGTTTATATCAGACGAAACACTTCGAGTGAAATTAGGTTCCACCGACTCTTCTTCGTTGCCGATCTCCATTGGAGTTACTCAAGGCTCGTTTTTGGAACCACTGCTGTTTCTGATCTACGTCAACCACTTTCTCCACATGTCCTTTCAAGTCCGTGTCTACTTTTGGCGGACGACTTGAAATCCTGAGCTTCAAATACCAGTGCCCTCCAAATGGATGTAGACGCAGCCAAGCAATGGTCTTTGGACTGCTACCTTCCCCTGAAGGAAAAAGTGCGTCCATATGTATTTCGGAGGAGACTCAACGAGCGCCTTTGCGGCGCAAGGTGAGAATGGACCGAAAGACATTACAAGAATAGAAACCAAAAAGGATTTAGTGATCTGGCTCTATTTAAACATGTCCTTCTCACTGCATTATAAAAAATCAGCCCAAAGGTCATTCGCCGTTCTACGGAGGATTCAGCGCACCTACCTTCGTATTACTTGCATTGACTTCCAAATACTCTATTTGGCCTATGTTAGAGCGCTTCTTGAATATGCCAACCGATTTGTCTACTTAGGACGCAAGAAAAACGCAACTCCCATTGATTGTGTCCAACAAACTTCCACAAAACTTTTAGCGGCCCTAAAACCGTGGATTATGAAACACGTTTCGAGGTGCTTGTCCTCCTTCCCCTGGAGTACCGTCGCCTCCGAGCATACTTAATAATTACTTACGCCCTGTTTTAACAAGGTTTGGTTAAAAGGTCTTTACCGTTGACCCAATCAACATACGGTGGGGATAGGAATTTTTTAAATTCAGGTTGCACCCATTTGTTAGGCAACCTTTTTCTGAGTTCAGGTAGTTTTTGCGTGCTATAGCCTTGCTCAGTCGGTTGTTCACTGCGAATCGAGTACTTAGTTCACATTAATTCCAGATGCGCTTCTATGCGCTTCCTCGCGTAGGGGAACAAAAGGCGCCAAGAAGAAAGAACGAACCAGGTCCGGAAAACTCGGAAGAAGGCTTAAATCCTGTGCATCAATCCGCAGTTCCATATCTCCCGCAAGTTTGCATCATCGACATTGAGCACAACTTTGAGTGATGTTAATTCATTGCGCATGTCGGCTGTCATCTGGGCTGTCTGCAGACCTGTGCGCAATCAAACTTGGACGAAATAGCCACCGGCAATCGCTTACGAAGCTGACAGTCTTGTAATGCATACTACAGTCCTCGAGTTCATCAGCAGTTTGCAGTGGTGTCGAATCAAATTGAAGTGAAACATACTGGCAAATGCACCAGGCAACACCAAATTTATTCCCCAAAGCTAATGGCCCCAGACGTGTGATTAAATTGCTCGACAACAAAAGTACTTTACCTGAAAGGAAAAGTGTAACTGCCTCGAATATATTACGCGCGTGTTGTTGGGCTGGAATGCCCCGAGACCTGGTCCACTACGGGTAACGCAAGCTCGGCTACTTTGGAAAGTCTCGTCATGTCCACAATACTTTAGAGGCGCAGGCTCGTCGTTAAAGTATAATTGATTGCTTGTGCGGCTGTACTGAGAGCAAGCTTTTGGTTGCTGCAGAGGCCGGAATATTACACGCGCCACGTTGCTATCACACACTGATTCGTGCACAGAGTACACGGACTCCAGGAAACAATTGACGGCTTTTGAGTCGACGACGCCTTTCTCTCTCTCTGTTGCGCTCTTCATAATTCTAAGCATAATTTAACTAATTAAAAGTTATTAACTGTGTGCAAAGCATTAAGTTTGGTCTTTTTGTTCTGTTTGCAAACAAACAGACGATGTCAAATGAGTCAGCGGGAAAGTTTCTGTGTGGGAAACTGGCTTTGAGCAATACAGGAAACATTGAATCACCTGTGCATTTCAACAAAATATTTTTAAGGACGAGTGCAAAAGTAGGTTCCAAACACCAAGCTGATTCACCTCCCTGCACTTGGGAAGAATCCTTTCTGTTAACTTACGCATTTGGCTCGCGTTTGTTGAGGTGATTCTTTACTATAGCGTTGCAAAATATAGCCAACTCTAATCCCCTATGATCGCTGGTAGTCACCAATAGCCATGTGCTTCCTGGGACAGAAAATATTTCCTGGCTACCGGTACTGCCATATACAGTTCCAAGGGCCCCAATTTCGAGGTTCACTGTCGCGTAAACGCTTACAATGCATCCGGACGTCACAAAAGATGGGCCATTTTGAGGACGTTCATACTCTTGAATACCCTTGAATCCTAGCGTCGGGTCCAATATGACTAAAGATATCCGAGCTATGGGTTAAGTCATTAGGTTTGACAGCTGCTCTAAGGTAGGAGGCTGAAAATTACCTGTTTTATTGACAGACTATCCGTGCTGAAAGTGCATCATCTCTTGGCCCTGATACTCGTCTAGGCTTAATAATAAGCTGCGGCGAGGTCTCGGGCTTTTTGACTCGCACAAACACACGAGAGAATGAACTGACCATTTTTCGGGTCCACAAGCCGTGTGACGCTTTGCTCATTTGAACACATTCGTCCTGTCATCCTGAAATTGGAGTCTACCCATTGAAGCCCTGAGATGGCTGTATTGTTTACGGTCAAGGCAATAGGTGTATGCGATGTGTATTCCTCGTTTGCTATAACTGTGCAGTGGAAGCGTTCGTCTCAGACAACACTGGGCTCTCAATACCCTCTTGAGTGGACTCTTCCTGATAAACCTTTGGATATCTAATCAGCCAATAGTCAAATGGTTGAAATCGGTTTCTCCAGGGAACAGATCTCAGAAAAATCCGTCTTTTATTGTTGCCCATAGCTGCGTGAATTTCAGAAAAACGCCTTCCTATGAGGCGTCCTCCATATCGAGGTCAATTAAGGTCTGGTCATTGGTATTTTCTTGATTACCTTCAAGGCCTAATCCTAATGGAGGCTTCCTGTTTACTGTGGCGCCCGAGATTTTTCTTCCAAGTTACACAGTTCGTCGGCGATTAGCTGGCTTCAAGATGTAGAGGGAAAACGAAACCTTGCTGATCAGTGGAAGTGGTTGAGCGCAATGCCCAAATCGAGATGCTGGAGCTTCACCTTTGCTATAAACCGTAGTCTGTGTGGATGCAATACGTAGCTCCGCGCAAGAGTCCGACAGGGTAGCATTAGTCAACTACGGAAGTTTTGCGAGGAACACACAGAAATTTGATGCCCATGGAAGTGTTTCGTTATAAACATACCTACAAGTTTGCACCCATGAGGCAAAAAGCTGCATGCAATCACCTACTTCAGAGAATGCGTCGGAAAAGGAAGCGCTACATTTTCTATGGCCAGATTATTTACTTACCATCCTTGTCGTATTTTGATTCGGACGAAACGTTCACCCCATACTGGCTGCTGACTCATTCCGAAATTTGCTCGTTCGGAGAAATGCGCCCAAAAAGCCCTCATGGGCATTCTTGATGAATCCCGCTTCATACGACCTCAAAGGATAACAGCTTCAACACGTTCAAAAACGCGCTCTTGGATATCAGAAACATACGGTGATCCGCTCTTCTTTCTTAAAGTGGGCCCCTAGTTGATAACGGCGACTAAGAAATAAATAGGTGTATAATGTGTAAAATAAGCATGTACGCGAGCGGAAATCCAGAGGCCCGCAAATTAGGATCATCGTCATGTGTGGCTTCTGGATTCGGGCTAGTTTGCCAGCTGAGAGCGGGTGGGGTGGATCCTACTATCTGTGATGTTATGCAAAAAGACATAGGGGCAAAAAGCACGTGCATATTTGGTCGTACATGTAAATAAATGCCATTGAATAATGGGTGTCCGTAAGCCGTCCATGATAGAGCTTTACCACCGACGGGACTAGATGGAAAGGCATGCATTTTTTAACGAAAGGACCGGATGTAGACAATGATGTAAGCCAAAGATTAATAAAACTCTGTTGAATTCTTTTTGAGAACAGTGAGGCGAAATGGCGAACAGTAGAGTCGGGAAACTTGTTTCAAGATGACACAACCAAGAAACAAGAGGCACTCTTTGCGTAACTGCGGCACAAAACGTCAGAGGAAGACCTTACGCGAGTGGCTACTCAGTTTGTAAACTTTGAGATAACGCGAAAACGCTTGTTTGTACATAAGTTTAGAAGAAATATTTTGTACATATGCGACACTCAGGCAGTGAGAATGGAATAGCTTATTGCGGGACAACTTATCTGAATTGTAGAGGCTGAATTATGGAGAGAATTTACTGACCGTGCGACAATTCGGTAGATATTTTCTACTGTATTCTAACCACACTCCAGACAAGGAGGCTAGACAAAACCCTAGCGTTTCAGAAGCTAGAATGTAGGAGTGTAGAAAGTAATATCAGTTAGTTGATTTATGTGGGAAGCGCATCTTGGACACGAATGGATATCCGTATGGTAATTTTGAAGACTGAAGACATCAGTAAAGGGGAGGAGTTCATGTAATCCACACTTCAGTCCCCCTTTAAATGGTTTAAATCTGCGCGTGGTTTGGTGGTGACGCCGGGGCAAAGACGCGTTCTGTTAGTTCATCGGGCGGCATATGTATGGATTGCTTGTGATCGATTTTAGGAAGCAGGTTGTCGGACAAGTGGCAATAGATAGTTGGGTTGTGTCGTTATACTAAGCTTTGAGGCCATCACAGAGAGGAATCCAGACAGAAGTTGGATTGGAGCTGCTTGTTGAAATAATCAAAAGCATGGAGCTCGTGATATTTCCTTGAGTTCGCCATTGGTGGCATGATGCCTCAAGAAAGCTAATCCGCATACCCTTGCCTTTGTGTGTCAGTCGAACACTAGGGCGACTAACCAGTGGTACGACGGAGAAAGGACCCCTATATTTTCCCAACAACATTCAATTTTATCATGCAACATCATGTCAAAGAACTCAAGAGTTTGCAACTACCTATTTCTTGTTCACAAGGGCGGTGGAGATTTCGGCAAAAAAGTGAATGGAGACGGGAGGGAAGGATGCCACAGTTAGAGGAACCTAAACGGCCTTTAGAAGTGAGGAAAAACTTTGCAGATCTAATACGTCTTCCTTCATAGGAGTAATACACTCAGTGAACCCAAAGAGTGTGCTGTTACTTAGGGGACGCCCAGGCTAGACCAGGGTAGGTTTAAAGATTATGGTCGTTGATGAAATTAATGGGTATGCGGGAACGGGATGCTTGGAATGATTTCATGCTCTTGATCCTCGAGGACATTCCTAAGAGCTGTGGCCGACCCAAGAATGCAGAGTGCATGTCGGATGCAGCGTGAAGCGTTGGTCTGTAAAGGCCGGGGAAGCTGGTTAATCTTTGGTAGCACGGCACCCCCCACGATAACGCAGAACGATCACTTCAGCCTACCGGATGGCATATTTTAGCAACACAGATCACGGGGACCCCAGTTGTGAGCAAGGATCATCAACCACGATGAAACCCGGTTGTTCAGCAACGGTTTTGGATTCGTTCAAAGCTGAAAGGTGTTTAGATGGAGGGGTTCAAAGCCAGAACTGTAAGCCAGTTGATTGCCGGGGCGACAAACTCGCCAACCATCATTTGTTGGGAGCATGCACGTGTGGAATGTCAAGAAGGAGCCTAGAGAAGGATAAATCATCCTCTGGAGTGAGTGAGGGGGCGGGAAATATGATCACTTTGGAGAAGCCCACTAGCTTGTAAGTTTTGAGACAGCCAAGGTGTTCCTACTTGCGGAACCATCCGATTTGGTAAGGAGCGTTACTCCCTGTGTAAGCGCATACGCCATCACGCGTCAGCGTGGGGATCGCAATCCCGTGGTACTTGCCCTGCGGAATGGCAGAATAATTCAACTTGGACGGAAGGTGATGGCGAGAAGAGGTCGTGGCTGCAAATGGGACACCGGGTACAGTTATGGAATTTGGAAATTTAGAATGCCGGGATGTTGAAAAGAGTTAAACTTATATGGAGCATGGAGTAAGCACATCAGTAGAGGACAGTCCTGTGCTGGTTGGGTGGAGGAAGGGGGCAGGCGGGCACCAATGTGAGGCAGATAGGGAGATATTAGTGGAGGCGGGTGGAGGATTTCTTGGCGTCTTGGTAACTACTGACGGGAGTTTGGGCTTGGAACACTCTTGTATTTAGAATCACAGAATGCGAACCTCGGAACCTTTTGAGCAGGGATCATAAGCGTTACACATTTGGTCCGGTGTACTGTTCAACATGTTTGCAATGGACACCGAATCCGTCTCGTAGGGGTAAAGCAATATCACGGGACTGCCTGGGCCGGCACTTTCAAAGGAGATAAGCGCTCAAGCAGACCAAGAGTTGTGTGGCTAGAAAATACAACAACATAAGGTTTTCCACAAAGAGCCAAGTTTGGAGGATTCATTGGAGTTAAAGAAAATGGAATTTGGTGAAGAATTTACAGTGGAGCTGACAGGTGTGCCGCAAGATTCTCACCTCCAGTGAGGCAGGTGTGATGGTTTACATCTCACAATTAGTGACTTGGTGCGCAAAGGCTGAAATTCCATCGCAAAGCTCCCCGGAGTTGATTTTATCCTATTGGGTGTATTTCAAATCTAGGTAGGTTAGGGAACAGGTATCTTGTGACCTGTAACTAAAGGTTGGCGAGATGAATTTTTGGTGGTGCGACCAGCGGAGGGTGGGATAGCGAAATCAAATGCTTGGCATCTAACTAGATGGTGTATTTGTTTTGAAGCAAGCCGGAGACTGACTTGTTATTGATCAGGCTGAGAGAGAGAGTAAGTTCGTGATTGGACATTGTTAAAGCGTGCATAGAATGGGCACGCGTGGTGTAAACTGTGAGTTAGTATCGGAGAGAAGGATCGGATAGGACAGCATAGGACATTACGTGGGTCGTGATCCCATTGGAAGCTTTTGTCAAAATGTGCATCATTCCGAACGTGATGGCCACTTTTTGATGCAGGACGTCCGCCGGATCACAGGGTATGGCATATGGAAATGCAAGGATGCCCGCCACCAACCGGGTATTTTGAAGACCTACAAAGCTATGAAAGTAACGGAGTTTTGCCTTAGAGCGATTCAAAATAAGGAACAGCCCAGAACGCTTTCGAAACCCTGAAAATCCATGTTGAAAGTGGTGATAATGGACCAGGAAATGTTACAAGAAGTATTCAGGCATGAGATTCTCTCTAAAATGTGCAAGTCACCTCAAAAAGCGTTTTGCGTTCTTTAGATAATTAAGCACACCTTCGCCTGTGCCAGTTGCATAAACCTCTATATATCATATGAGGTCGACGTCAAACCGCTTCGTGAATACGTCAACCAAGCAGTCTAAACAAGACACAGGGAGGATTTTACCCTTACAAAACCCGTCCAGCGAGCTACAAGTCTCAGATTCGTCAATTATGAAACCTTTCTCAAGATGTATGAAATCTTCTAAGAGATCTTTGTCCCCGAGGAGACCTACTGATTATTTACGCCTAGGATTGGCCGAAAGCTTTCTCACCAGTGATCCAACCAACACGTGGTGGGGAAGTGACAAGAAGGCTTTAGGTTCAGTGCACGTAAATTTATTAGACAAGAGTTCCTTTTAGTTAGTGCATGGAGTGACCCTCATCCGACGGTTGTTCACGTCGCATCTAGAGCCCAGTTCAAGCTACATTGCATGTTTTTACGTGAATCCTAGCGCCGGCAAACTTATTGCCCGGTTCTGACAAATTAAGGGGCGCGCTAGACCTTTCTTCACCAATGCCTTTAAAGTGAACTGAAGTCGTCGAGTGACAAAAACAACCCCGCAGGAAGCTTGGGCGAAGCCGACGATTAGGCGTATGCACTCCTAAATCCAGCAAAGAAGTATCTGGCGAATGTGGATGATCCCTCAGAAAATACGGCGAGTTTCGTGTCATGTTCACTGTGCTTTTCTGAGACCTCTTCGTGTTAGTGATTTGTTTAAGCGAGTTATTCTCTAGAGCCAACAAACACCGCAAGTTAGAAAACAATGCCCAATGGAATATATCTCAACACGTCGCAAAATTTTATTAGCTTAATTCGGACGAATGTTTCAGGTGGTTCCGTAGTTGTAGTAATTTGTGAAGTTTGCTGCAACCTGCAATAGACCCCTTGAAGCAAAATTTGCGGAAGAAAAACTCTGGCAGAGAACTTTGTGTCTGGCGTCCCCTGCCAGACTTGACATGCGCAGAAGTCTGTGTCCCAATATCCCGAACAGCTTTGTTCAGAATATTTATCATGGCAGGACCACCCACTGCCCCACTGTAATTTGTAAGAGGTTCAAAAAATAACTGCATCACAAAGTAAATTGCACCCACTGGGTTCCATTAAATGGACAAAAGGTGCACATGTTGTCACCAATTTTGTACGACCTATGCCCATAAACCATTTTTCCTGGCGAACCGCTTGATATCGCCCTGGAAGTTCTAAAGTCATACTTACTGGAGACAAAGCCCTCCACTAGAAATAGAGTGAAGCACTAAGATCTTGCGGTCGGCACCGTAAGTCAGTCATCTGAGTTGAGCTTACTGGTGAATATCGTGAGCTGCTGGTGCACCTCCGCTTGATATGGTGGTTTACACTAACGCTTCGTCGTCGTTTCGATACAGTACAGAGACACTGAACGTCCCTGTTTTATTCCTGTGGCTCAGAAGGTAACTGCCATTTCAGTTGCCCTCGCAACTTGCCTCTACCAGTGGCTGTTTGCAGTTTGCTTGTTCGAAATGACTTAGTCGTTTTAATTGCCTGGCTTTTCCCAAACGGGTAAAATGTCTGGTAGCTGAAGACCTTTAATAATACATAAGCCGCAATTGTGACCACCTGGTGGCTGGTCACCCTGCAGATTTGGTAGCATGCACGAGGGCCGAAAACCTCTTGTGGTGGATGGGTACGCTCCGCAGAGAAGGTAGCCCTGTTACGTTGCACCATGTTGCGTTCGTACAGTCGCCACTCCTAGCAGCATGAGTGCAACGCTAATCGCCGGCAACTCCGAGTCTGGCCTTTAACTGAGGAGGCAGATAAAAGGGAACCGTTGTTTTTCCTTAGCTGGTTTGGACCTGTTCCGGTCGTCATTTACCTGACAAAACCATGAAATACAGACGAAGAACAACTGTCTTTTCAGTTGATTTGTAAAAAATGCATGGGCTAGTCCGAAGACACTCTGTTAGACTCACGGCTGAAAGCAACGTGCACCTCGTTGCTAACTTTGTCCCAGTGGGGTTTGCACTACCCAGAGTCCACTTCATCAGCCAGATGCGTCCTGTCACCTTGTTCTGCGGAGTGATCATATATTTTGAAATATAAAGACCCTATTATTCCCCGAATGCCAGCAGTCATGGCCAGCGCCTGTTCGCTGTGGTTGCCATGCACTATTGGTCTCTTGGAACTAACAGCTGTGACTCAATGACCAGGAAACCATACTCTACTTTTTCTATTCGGTTTTTGGAGTGGATTACAGTCACACTACAGTTTGCATCTATTACCTCAGAGAATCTGGCTCAGTCAATCACTATCTGCCTGATTTCCCTCGCACCAACTCCCGTGCCTTTCTACTTGCTATTTACTGCCTAGCCCTTTTCTGAACGGTGGTCAAGTTTTTTCGAGCTTTCCTGCTCTCTTCATCTAGCTCCTCCGGAGACAAGCGTGTTGTCGGTCACAATCCAATTACTTGATCAACCGGAAGGCGCGGATATCGACCGTACATCAGCATAAACGGAGACTTGCGTGTGGTTGGCTGTATGGAAGCACGATGAGCTAGCAACACCATTAGCAAATTCAATTCCCAGTCACCTCCTTTGGCCGCCAGCCACTCCTTGATCGTTCGATTATTACGTTTGGTTAGACCATTTGTTTGCGGGTGGTATGGTACCATCCTTAGCCGTCTGGTACCCAGCTTCTGCAAGCAATTCCTAAACTCTTCGCTCTCGAAGCAAGGCCCCTGATCGGTTTGGATAATTTTTGGCACTCCATGGTTGACCACGATGTGATGAAATGCCGCTTCGCTGATCGTTGCCGCCCAATGATTTGGCACGGCTGCCGCCTCGATCCACCGCGACAGGTGTTCTGTCATTATGACGATATATTGGTTCCCGCTGGTTTTCACGGATTCACGGACTGATACACAGGATCGAGGCTTTCGCCCAAGTTTCCCAGGTCAGTCTTGCGCTTCGCTGATCGTTGCCGCCCAATGATTTGGCACGGCTGCCGCCTCGATCCACCGCGACAGGTGTTCTGTCATTATGACGATATATTGGTTCCCGCTGGTTTTCACGGATTCACGGACTGATACACAGGATCGAGGCTTTCGCCCAAGTTTCCCAGGTCAGTCTTGTTCTTGTCGTTCACCTGAAAGGTACAAGTGAAAAAAGGGTGTAGCACTGCTCTTTAAGTTCTCAGCGCGGAGCATTATGTTTGCCAGCGCGAGGACTCGCGTAAATAAGTGTCTAATAGTGTTTTGAACTGAGTTCTAGAGGGAGTGTTGAAATGCTTGTCCACAAACTGTCTTAGCCTCTTCAACAAACTTTGTGATATTAAACAGTCAGTTTGTCTTGACCAGCCGTCCATTATCGCACTCACAGAGACCTGGCTCACACCAGATGTCTCTGACGCGGAGATCTCAATAGACGGCTACTCTATTTTTCGAGCTGACTCAAAACGAGGGAGAGCTGGTGGGGTTGCTTTATACTTGCATGCGGCCCTTCCAATCCCGATTGTCCTCTCTGATACCACTCATGCACCTTTTTGCGATGCACTGTGGCTTCAAGTCCCGCTGCGCGGGTCCGATTCTCTCCTTCTCGGTGTGGTCTACCGTAGCCCCTCGAGTACTCCGGAAGATGACCACTTCCTCATACGAACCCTTGGGCAACTCTCCTCCAGCTACCACTTCACTCATCTCCTGCTGGTAGGTGACTTCAACGCTCCAAAGGCCCCCTGGACGGAGCTCCAGTCCGTCGTGCAGTGAGAAGGACAGGTTTGGAGAGAGCCAGATACCCAAATCCTTTTGGCATCTATCCTCGTGATGTCTTCTGGTCCTTTCTCACCATGCATGACAAAGGAGTTCGCTGAGTCTCCTCCAAATGACATATGGACGCACTTTTCGTCATTCAGAGGAAGGTGCCAGTCCAACGACCACTGCTTTGCGGCGTCTACATCAATTTGGAGGGCACTGGCATTGGAACTCCACGATTTCAAGTCGTCCGCAAAAGTAGACATGGACTTGAAGAACATCTGGAAGGTCATTGACGTATATCAGAAACAGCAAAGGTCCCAAAACGGAGCCCTGAGGAACTCCAATGGAGACCGGCGCCGCAGAAGAGTAGGTCGAGCCTACTTTCACTCGAATGATCTGTCTGATAGGAATGCCTTGATCCAGTGTAGGATTTTCCCTTGAATCCCGTAAGACTCGAGTTTGTGGAGCAGCGGGACGTGTGGGACTCGATCAAATGCTTTTGAGAAGTCGAAAAATATGGCATCCGATATGAGGATTCACGGATTGATACACGGGAGCGAGGCTTTTGCCAAATTTCCGGGTCGGTTTTGTTCTTGTCGTTCAGCGGCTGTCTCGTTCACCTGAAAGGTACAAGTGAAAAAAGGGTGTAGCACTGCTCTTTAAAGTTCTCAGCGCTTTGGGCATTATATGTTTTGCCAGCGCAAGGACTCTAAGCAGCAAGTAAATTGTCTAATAGTGTTCTGAACTGAGTTCACAGAGAGGGAGTGTGTACAACCGTCTGAGGAAGGTTATTCCACGCAACAACTGCGAAATGAGAGAAAAGTTTGCCTAATGAAGGTGTGGTGCGCTCTGAGCTTAAAAATCTTCTTTACCGTGTCCCCGCCGTGTGTTGCTGGGTCAACGGTGAAAAACCTGTTGGCTAAGCCTTGTTCAAACAGGGCCTAAGTAAGAATTAAGTCCCGAAGCGACGATACTCCAAGGGAAAGAGGTCGAGCACCACGGGGCGTTTTCTAGTCCATGGACTTGAGACCGGCAACCATTTTCGTAGCAGCTCGCTGGACACGCTCAATGAGGATTACGTCTTTCGTGCGTCTTATTCCCTCGTCCTTGGCTTGGGTTAAGCTGTCCATAAATACGAGCATGTTCGTCACGCAGGAACGGTTTGGGAGAAATCCGTGTTGAGCTTGAGAAATCAAGTTGTTGGAAGTAAGGTGATCTAGAATGGCTCGCAGAATGCGTTCCATCACCTTGCATGGCACGCTAGTGAGGCTTATAGCCTGTAGCTGCCAGGCGATAGTCGGTCACCAGTTTTGTAGATTGGCGTGACAATCGCTTCCTTCCAAACAGAGGGAAGGTGGCCTTCGTCAAGCGACTGACGAAACAGCAGATGGAAATGAGTTGCCAGTGTGTACGACGTTTCCTTCAGGATCCTTGGGTGGACTTCGTCGGGGCCAACGCGCAGAATGGGTTGATCTTGTGCAGGAGTTGACGAACGTCCTCCACCGTGAATACCAAGTCCGTTAGAGGCCGTTCATAGGTACGCCCTGACAAGGTTGAATGTGACGAGGACGCTGGGACTGAATACCGACCTGCATAGTGATCTCTGTAGAACTCGGATACCACTAATGGGGTCACTCGTGGGTTGCCCGTTGCTGTCCCTCAAGGAGAACGTGGATGGCTTGTTTCTCCGGCGGTCTCATTCATTTGAACAGCACATTTCTGTTCTTCCGGGCGAGGTCCACAATGGTGGCTTGTTTTCGTATGTTCCATTGGCGGATTTCCGATATACAGCGGTTCCGTATTTTACGAAATGCCAGCTCATCTTCTGTGTCACCTGTAGTCAACTTTTTGAAAAATAGTTGTGACCTCTTTTCAGAAGACGCCGGATCCTTTCGGGTAGTTTACGGCTCATCCGACTGCGTGCTGGTTTTTGGGACGAACGTCGCGTCAGCCTCATGAACTTTCTGGACAATAGTCCTATATAAGTCTCACTGAGGCTGGTCCCATTTAACTTGGTCAAGACGGATGCGCATTCCCGAAAAGTCTGCACGGCACAAGTTTCGATTCCACGTTTCGGGTTCGGGATTTCTGGTTGTTACAGGAAACGGGCCCATGACGTCGACGGACCATAACTCGCCGATTTCTGACACAGGAATAGGTTCCATGGGATCGGTTGCCCCTGTCGTGTCCCCTTTCATCAGTTGGCACCGCTTACAGGACACCACATAATCCATCACCTCACTTCTCATCCGGGCCAGTAGGCCCTCTGCCGAAGTAAGTCGTACGTCTTGGTGCACCCTGTGTGCCATCTCATGGCATTCGACGATAAGCTTCCGTCTCAAGACGCGAGGTATCACGGGCAGCACAACATCCGAATCGGTGGCGTTCAGGAAATTATGCCAGCTTCATTCAGACTCAGCCGATCAAAGTGACTCCGGAACGTTTCCAATTCCTTGTCTCCTCTCCGTTCTCAATGCTCCTTCC
Organism: Clonorchis sinensis; assembly: GCA_003604175.2. Lineage (NCBI taxonomy): Eukaryota > Metazoa > Platyhelminthes > Trematoda > Opisthorchiida > Opisthorchiidae > Clonorchis > Clonorchis sinensis. The sequence goes on along the minus strand of CM030373.1, from coordinate 29,322,806 downwards.
ATCCAACAAAGCGGCTGCAACCTTCCGTAACACAGGGTCTTGCCGTTGGAGTTGCACCAACCTTCCGGGATCCAGTTCGACGACGAGGCTATTGGTCCTAATCATGATCCTGGGGACCTCATCTTCAGCCTCTGGTCGTGACAGCCAATCAGCCAAGTGGTTCTCCTTCCCTGGCACGTGCTGGATCGTGAAGTCGTACTCTTGCAACCGGAGTGCCCAGCGCGCAAGCTTTCCGCGAGGATCTCGGGTGGTCCTGATCCATTCCAGGGTTTGTGATCGGTTTCGACATGAAATCTTTGTCCAAGCAGATATGGCCTCCACTTATCCAGGGCCCAGACGATCGCTAAACATTCTTTCTCAATGGTCGAGTACTTCTGTTCAGCGTTAGTCAGGACACGACTGGCATATTCGATAACTCCATTCCTCTGCTTTAGGACTGCGCCGATACCGCGATCACTAGCGTCCGTTGCAACAGTGAACATCTCTCCGACCCTGGGCAGTTTGAGGTCAATTGCTGATCCAACATCCGCGCGGACACGCTCGAAAGCCTCATGTGCTTCCCTGGTCCATTCAAATTTCCGATTTTCCCGAGCAAGTTGTACAATGGAGCAGCAATCGTGTTGAAATCCTTAACAAACCGGCTGTAGTATGCTGCTCGTCCAAGAAACTGCCGTAGAGACCGCTTTGAATTGGGAACAGCACAATCCTCGATCTTTGCCAATTTTTCTGGCAGTGGGCTAACCTCTCCGTGACTCACTTTATGCCCCAGCAGTGTCACCGAACTCCGAGCGAGCTGTGTCTTGGCTTCGTTTATCCGCAGGCCAGCCTCCCGGATCCGCTTCAATACAGCCTTTAAGTGCGCTGCGTGCTCTGGTTCCGAATTGCTGTACACGACGATATCGTCTCCGTACACGGCAACATTCTGGAGTCCCTTCGTTAAACGAAGCATCAAGCGCCGGAATGTGAATGGTGCCCCAGACAAACCAAACGGCATTCGTCTAAATTGATATTGGGTGTCCCCACCGTAAACGCCGTTTTCTCCGGTCCTCCGCCTTGATAGGTAGTTGCCAGTATCCGGAACGCAAGTCGAACACAGTGAAATATCGGGAATGCTGGAGGGAATCGAAAATCTCCGCAACAAAGCACAGCTACAACCCGATTTACGGTCAGTTCATTCAAGCGCCGGAAATCCACACAAAACCTGTATTTTTCGTTCGCTTTCCTTACAAGCACAACCGGGGAGTTGTACGCACTATTGGCTTCTTCGATTATGCCATTCTTCAGCATCTCTTGAATTTGTTTATGGACCTCCTCCCGTAGATGGAGCGGCAGCGGACGGGGCCGTAAGGTCGAAAGCGTTCTGACGAGAGGGGATTTCGTGTTCAATCCAAGGGCAGAAGCCAAACGGATCCTCATCGCCCGTGAACAGTTCGGAATATTCCTTGACCACGGACTGCACTGACGGTACGTTACAAGACGGAAGCTTTCGGACATGCAGATTACTTACGGCAGTGCTTGGATAACCTTCAAGCTTGACTGCGCCATAACTTGTCACCAGCTTTCCCTGCTTTAGGTCAATCACGGAATCTGTGCTCTTGAGAAAATCTGCCCCCAATATCGTCTGCTCTATGTCTGGGCTGATCAGGAACGTGTGCTGCACGGACTTGTCGCCTAAGCGTATTGAGTGCATTGACAACCCGTCAATTTGCAGTCGATATCCTCCCACTGCTCTCACGGCTAGCGCGCACGGTCTGCGCTCAGCTTGGTTCCCTCTCCGCCTCAGCGATACCCTGCTCCTGTATCAATCAAACACAACTCTCTCTTCCCGTCTATCTCGAAAGCGGCTTGTATGGCAGCTTGCTAATCGCAACCCATCCGGAAAAGAGGTGTACTCCAAAATTTTATTATGTACAAGTGGTCGGGTACGAGGGCATTGACTTCTCCAGTGGCCAGGCATGCCACACTTGTAGCATCGGCTCGTTCGAGCGTGCCTCCGTGATTCCGTCTTGACGGCTGCAAGCTGTTCGGTAAGTTGATCCACCTTGTTCTTCAGGTCCTCCACTGTTGAATCCTGCCTGTTCTCCTGCGATTGAAACGTGGCCAGTGGCGCCTCGGCCAGCTCCGTGCCAGATGCACCAGGCGCTCCACACTCAACTGGCCAGTTGCTCTCGCCAACCGCAACTGGGCACCAAGCGCCGGCTGCACACCTTCGACGAACTGGTCGGAAAGCAGCTGGTGGCGCGACGCTCCATCCAGTCCCGCAAAGCCCGATCCAACGACTGCTGCAGGCTGGCGAAGAACACGGTCGGGTCACATCCAGGTGCCATCCTGGCCGTCTTGAACCGCCTCATAGCCTCCTGGCGGTCGGCCGTCGTGTCGAACTCCGCTGCAAGGGCTTCCTTCGCGGCGGCCCAGTCCATCTTCCGAGGGCCCCTTCTGGCCGCATCCAGGGCCGCCTTCGCCCGGCCCCTGAGGAGGGTCTTCAGTGCAGCCAACTTACCCCGGTCGGTATCCATCCGGCAGCCTCCGCAACCTCCTCAAAGTCCTCCAGGAAGGTCCAAACATCCCCATCCTCAAAGGGTTGTGGCCACGGGATCTTCATCCTTATCCTGGCGACGGCACCAAATGAAAGGAAGAAGGCCTTCGCTGCGGAGTTGTCTTTTGAGAACGCCAACTGAACAGTTACAGACTATTGAACAGGGAAGCAAAACTCTCATTTGCATCTCGTTTACAAAACTGAATATCCACCTTCTCCTTGAACGCGTCTTCCTGAACTCTGGATATTCATTGACTGTTATTCAACTCCAGGCAAATGCTACAAAGAGACTCCGCCAATTCCGTAATAGATCTCACTTTTCAAGAGACGCAAAGCGGATTTACGAGAAGACGTACTACTCACATGCCTCATCAGCAGTATCCACCGGTACACGGGTAGTCTGTCAGTGTGAGTTAGCCGTATAGAGTGATGACGACGCAGAAAACAGTCACTACATCCGGGAGTTAAGGAACCGTCTTTGGCCGACGGCGCGGTGCAGCAGCTCGTTTCACGTGACAAATCGGATTGCGCGCTTAAGTCCGTTTAAAACAAATCTCACCAAAGGCCATCTGCTAGAAGCGGTATTTAGGTAATGCAAAAAATAGGGCTTCTTGGTGCCGAGTTGATGTAGTGGACAACACGCATGCCCACCATCCGAGGAGATATACGTTTGATTCCCAATCGGTTCGAGCGTGTTCTGTCAGAGCAAACGCTCCAAAGTAGGTAGAACTGAGACATCTTCCTAGCGATGATGGACGGACAACAAAATGTTGACATCAGTTATTGAAGAATAAGCGAACCTTAAGTGGGGGCGAAACAGGGGAAAACGAGCAGCAAGGGAACAAAACGGTGTTGCAATAAACGGGCGAAAATTGCGTTACTCATGAGCAGTCAGAACACACAGAAAATGACCGCTGTTCACCGTTGTGTCACAGAGAGATTCAACAGAAACTAGCTCACGTGCAGGGCCAACACGCGGCTCTGGGTAGACGATGCATAGCCTATTCGTGAAATGCGCCCTATGTTCGTGTCCTTGAACCGCCAACTCTTTAAGGCCTGCTATCCTTGAACAAATAATTAAGGTAGCCCAAAATGGACTTTCATCACAAGCGCAGCAAGATTTGCCCCTGGATAATCCACTGCCTAGTGATGCTTGTGACTTCTCTGAGCTATATCAGCTGTAGTCTGTACCCTACCCTGAAAAATGTTTATCACAATCCATTAAACGGTGATGGCGGTGGCTTAAAATACAGGTATGTACCCGTCGCCCCGGCAAGACATAATTCCATAGCCGTCATTGGGAAGTGGGTAAATAACCTGAAAAAACATCTACGAACAACGTTTCCTATTGTTTGTAATATCTGGCCCCCGAATTCCGAGAAGTGAATACAAACGCAGACAAACCCCATGGTAGAAGGAGCACGTGCATTAACTGGCACAGGTGTCAGCCGTCCGGGTTTACTTTGGGGGTAGCACCAGAACGTATAATTCAATTAATCATAACTCAGTGGTTTTGTTTCATCTTGTTATTTCCAAACTGTCACAGTTTTAGGGCAGTTACCCTGGTTGCCCCAAACGCGGTAGATGCAAACCTAATCATTCAGGAGACCACGTTTAGGAAGTAGCTGCCGCCCTCATTAATTTACCTTTGATCAACAGGTTACGACATGAACATTCCATATACTCGCACGAACCAGTCAGCGTGCCAGGACACACTTTCGTATAAAATGCTGTAGATTTTCACAAGGATGCAGTCGCTATTCAAGAGACCTCCACAGAATCCTCCACAGAATTTTTCGTCACATTGACAATTAGACTATCCCGGATTGTTTGTCGAAGGCCTTTATGTGGATGATAAGCCGAGGGCCGTGAAGTAACAGAAGAATCCTGGATCAGTACGGAAATGTATTTCAGACAGTGAGAGAATCTGAGTTAACAGTATTATAAAAATGACGCCTTCCAGTATTTTCTGGTAGGTCCATAGGGTGGAACATGTGTCGACTGTCAGCACGGTGTCTCTTACCAAAATACAAGGATGCAACATGGTGCTGATGATTGCTTTACAAATATGGAAATGACACTACACGATATCACAGCCGGACACAACCTCGGCAGCTTGCATGTCTGCAGCCAATTTATCGTCCATCATCCCCTAAACAAGCAAACGGTTAACTGCTAGGAGCAAACCGTTCGCTTCTTAAAATAGCATACACGATCTGACTCGCGCTAGCCTTGCCACCTGTGAGGAAGTAGAGGTAGGTCTTGCGTCTGCGTGGTATACGTAAGTTGCTTTGATGGGACTTACCCAACTCGGTTCACAATGTGTATTCCACTGACCTTGACGTCTTTGAGAGTGCTATCTGCCGCGCCCTAGGTAGCTGTAGTGTTGTAGCTGTAGTGCTTTTCTCCTCAGTGCAACACAGGCAGCCGTCCGGTCTCGCAATGCTTCGCCAGGACCGATGGCATATCATCCGCCACAATAAAACCAAGCTACATATCAAACACTCAGAGGAACCGGTCCACAAATCGGATGGTAGTTCTAAGTGGCTTGAGAGGTGATCTCCTTTCCGGACATGTCAGATGAAACTTGCTGTACTTCAGGAGATGGCATTTCACCAAGGCACTGCACCTGCCAAACCCGATTTTTGTTGGCCATCCGTTTACAGGCACTAATAATAGTAATGTTTATTACAAACTAGTGAGTGGCTTACCGTCAGGCATGATCATACAATTGCAGTCAGAATGAAGCACGACTGAATGGATTACCGAATACTGGAGATTGTGCGAAAAAGGACGGTCATAAAAGGTGGGCAATATACGATATAGACCTGGTCACGTCTAAACCGGTATGGGAAAGGAAACACAACGGCCAGGAGTTTATATAACATTCGGGGGAACATCTCAAGCTAAGACAAGATCAGATCTTTAAGATTTGAATATGGCAGGCAAAAACGGAACAAGGGAGAGCAACAAAGAGCCATCCTGCCCGGTACATGATAAGGAAACTTTAAGTTGCGGAAAATGGGGAACCAGAACAACTAATCTGGTGTGTTAGCAGGATTGCCACGTTCTGGCGGTCAGTCTGAACTAAGGTCCAAAACCACCTATGAGGCTTGTTCAACCTTAAACCGTTGAGCTTATGACCAGGGTCACAAAAAGCTTAAATGAGGATGACGAAGTAGAGGAAACAGTAATACGGATAGATGGTAAGCGGAATCTCATAGTCATGGTGTGCACTGAAACTGTAGAGACCCATTAGTGTCACTTTTTGAGCGGGCTGGGTGTAAAAGTTCCTTGGCTGAGGGAACTGGTGCTAAGGCACAGGACGAAACGCGAACTGTACGAAAACTCACTGACTTTGTGAGGAGCATGGAATGAAAGTCAACGGGAAGTTTGTCTCTGAATGAAAGGCTCAGCGGTTTAGAATGAACTGGTCCCAGAGGCTGCTGGGGCCAGATGAAGTGTTTGTTCGCAGTTGTAGGGAAGGGTAAAGGGAGAGTGGACGAGAGGACATCGTCAAAAGTAGGAAATGACTAGTTGCGGGCATGCTGTCAAACTGAGTATTGCAGTGTCGTGCCATCAATGCACTGACACACTTCGGTTTCTGGACAACCCCGTGACGGACCACATGCTTGAAGTATCGGGCTGGGATGTGCGACTTTGTGGTGGCTGGATTTTTTGGGTTACCCAGAAAGCCCGCGGATGCAGAACAAAGTCAATGTAATATCGCAGGTATCTTTTGTTCCGGATATAGATCCCTTTGGGCGTAGAGCACAGGTCAGATGGATTAGATAACAACCAAACAGGGTGTTTGAATCAGGTGTAGCCGAAGGCCGAAGCAAGCACTATTTCACACGGCAGAGAACCACATACGAAAACCTGCGATTGAATAGGATTATAGTAGGTAACTATTACTTGGTCTTTGCGCCTTTTGGGACAAGGCCAAACTGGACAACCTACCCTTCGAGGACTGTTTGCTATTCGGCTTTCGCTCACTTTACTAGCTTCTCCCGAGTCCGCGATTTTTTCTTGTTTCCGTCCCATTTTTAATAAGGACATTTAAAGTAAAACGTCACTGGAATTTTCTTGCCCGTTGCTCGCAGAGATACCACAGAAATATCCTTATATCTGTTTAGCGCCTACTTGAATGCTATGATGTTGAAAACAGTGTAGCCACAAATATCTCAAAACCATCTTTGAGGCCAGTTTTACATCTGGTTGCGTTGGGTCAATGCGGCCTTAAAGTTAGATGCGCGTCAAATGTTGCGAACTAAGGCTAACTAGAGTAAAGTTCAAATTAAACAAGGCTCATTCAGATGCTTTTTGGTCTCAGCGTACACAAAAAAAATGCAAAATCTTAATGCACATATTTTAACTCTACAGACAACGGTTTTGTCAGCGACGGCGTGTGGCTGATGAGGCTCGGGTTGCTCGGTACTCGCCGACTGGAATCGATTTCTTGAAGTCGAGTGTGTTTCCCGGGTTACCACTTAATAGTTAAGAGTGCTTATGTCTGATACGTCTCCATGCAAATTCTCTGTGTACATGATTTGTTTGAGTTAACTAATCTTAAGCGTCACCAACGGCCTCAAATTGGAGAAAAGGTGAATAATTTTGATGAGATATCACAACTTGTGTTAAAAACTCAAACGCAAAATATGACGGGGCGTCATGCCCGTAATTAAATTTGACGCCGTATCTAGCTCTTGACCAGACGGATGCAGAATCATGGACCTCCAGAACACGGGAATGGCTGTTCCGAGAAGTTGCCGCTATAGACACATTCAGTATATTGGAAAAACCCGTACTGGGTACCAAGAACGTAAGGACAGGAATGCTAATGAATAATAATAATAATAATAATGTTTCCCAAATTTCGGGTTACATACCGTCTGGCATGATCATACGTTTACAGTCAGAATGAAGCATGACTGGGGGATTTGCGGGTAGTGCGGATTGCGCGAAAAGAGGACAATGTCATAAACAGTGAGAAATATCCGATGAAATAATAATAGGTTGCTTTCCCAACTTGTAGGGAACAATGGTCAGGAGGTCCGACTAGTTCAAAGACATGAACATGGCATGAACTAAAACTGAAAACCATTGCTGGCCATGAGTGACCTTGGACGCTTGGGCAAACGGCCGGAGTCACAACGAGCAAAAGTGGGCGCTCAGTATTCGCACAATGGAATTGATTTTTCGAAGGCTACGACGTGTCCCAGATGGACTTAAGCATACAGGCAATGGAGTTCGGAGTATCAGTCCAAACTTTTGAGCCCCATCTAGAGAGTCAGACGGATGCAGGGTCACAGATAATTTCCCTTTCGTTGGAGGACCGTGTGAGTGTAGACCGGGGACCAGCCAGTTTGAATGAATAACAGTCCTACAGGGCGTTTGGGCAACTGCAGTAGAAGTTTGAAGCTTGGGAAGAGGGGCAACGAGGAAGAAGTAGAATGAAAGCAGTAGCATGTTGCGAGTGTCAGGAGGCATATGATACAACGGTGTCAACAGGAAAAAAATCTAAAAGGGATGACAGCAAACTAAATGGACCCAGGAAAGGTGGATACGTTTGCTGATCTAGAAACCAAGTACTAGTTGGGCCAGAGTAGGTGCATAGTTTTAGGATAGTAAGAACTTTGTCGTCGAGGTAGCTAGCAGGGAGGCTAGACGTTGGACTAGTTGGAACGGGCGGCAGTTTTTAGCTTACCAAAGAATCATGACATAGGGTCTCCGTTGTGCAAAGAAAAGGGTTAATGTGAGCAGTGACAGTAGACAAGTAAAAAGCGGATAGGCAACAGGCTCCCAGAAAATGGATAAGAACCGTGGCTTAACTGAGATCTACTACGTCAACCTAACAGGAGATTAGGATTAAGGATCACCAGTCGCCGAGTCACTGCTGTCAACTCCAGAAAACGAATGGTGCGTAGCAAAAAGAACAGCCATTAAATGCTAGCTGTGACTGGTTGTAATCAGGAAATAATAATTTATTTGCATTTTGTGCATATGATCGTTATAGATGACAAGAGGATAGAACGTGTGTGCTATGTTTGGATGGTGAAGTGAGCTTGGGATGGTGTGATCCAACTAAGACGAAGGTGGCAACTCCTTGCACGTCGACATTAGCCGTGAGCCTCACACAGTACCCTCAGGCTACCCCATGCATATATATATATTAAGACAAACGAAAAGACACCTGTCATTCGCTTGTATTTCTTGGTGTTGCGAGACAAATGACAACCTGGACAAGTCCAATCCAGCTACAGACAAACGGCAACGGTGGTCTTTTTTTGGTTTTCCTGAATTAAAGGCCAGGCTCAGAACCACCGGCGATGGGCGATACACCCGTGCTGCTGGAGGGGTGGCGAGTATACGAACGCACCATGGTGCAACGTAACAGGGCGACCCTCCCTGCAGGACGTACCCGTCCACCACACGAGGTTTTCATCCCTCGTGCATGCTACCAGATCTGCAGGGTGACAAGTCACCAAGCAGTCATAATTGCGGCTTGTGCATTGAAAAAAAACTCCAGCTACCAGATATTTTATCCGGTCGGGGGAAAGCCAGGCCAGTAATACAGCTCAGTCATTTCGGACAAGCAAACGGCAAACAGCTGCTGGAAGAGGCAAGTCGCGGAGGCAAATGAAACGTCAACTACGTTTTGGGCTATGGGAGTAGAATGGAGATGTTCAGAGCCTGTGTACTATGGCTAAACGAAGACGAAGCATTGGTGTGAGCCGCCTTGTCAAGTAGAGCGCACCAGTGTTGAGTGTATGTGTGTGTGAATGAGTGGGCTGTGGGGCCAAACCAGTATTTCGTTTATGGCGCATCTCCAGACCCACCATTTGATATGCATGCGCTGCGCGTGTTCAGGGGATGCAGAATGGTTCAGAACAGCGAGGAACTAAGGCTTCGGTTTGACTTAGGTTAGTTAAATCCAGTCAAAGCAAGCCACCAGACATTAAATAGAGCTGACAGAGTTACTCAGGGATGGGACCAGGCTTGAAGAACTAGGAATAAGTTGGCTGGATACAAAAGCTCAAGGCCGGAGGAAGGAAATACAACCAGGTCAGTGGAAACGGGCTTAACGACAATTAAGATGGCGGGCGCTAGACATTCTCTGCAAATCAACTACGCTTCAGACAGCGAAAGTAGTTGTGGTCGCAGGAAGTGAACGTCTGCATAAGAGATGGATAAAGTGGTAAGTTATAGACAAGAACACTTGGGAGGGTGACTGTCGCGCTTGTGGGTTAATGCTAAAGGGTTCCTTCTGGTGAGTATAAATGCTAGGACCTAGTAACAGGACAGTCGGGGTGAGTGCGCAGATTAGAAGGGCTTAGGGCCTATTTCAAAAAAAGTGTCTAGTGTAAGCTGAGGCGCGAAAAGACACTCAGCTCCCTCAATAGAAAGGTAAGAATCGATGGCCTTTCGAAAGCCTACATGAGATGAGATAGTACGGATATGGGAGGGGAGCTTGTTCCATAGTTTGGAATACAGGCAAAGGAAAACGTTTTGTCTAAAGACAGTTCGACATGTCGACAGTGGGAGTAAACACCCAGAGTTGCGAATATTATGGGGGGTACGGGAAGAAAATTCAGGGCAGCAGTCAGCTATGTAAGCCCTCCGGTAGATTAGGCGATGCAGAAGGCCTAGATTCAACCTGATGCGCCTTGGCCATAATGGATCCAGCCCAAGTGACAAACAGCGAAGACGGTACGGTAGTGTGGATGACACCGGAAACAAGGACTTCGTAAACGAGCGCTGCACATTCTCCACTGCAGTCCGGCATGCCTGTGAATACTGTGAGGCGAATTCAGGGCTGGATTCAAGAATGGGTCTTACAAATTGTTTAAAGATAGCAATTAAGCATGATTTGTTATGAAAGGATCGGCGAATGTAAGCGCAGAGCTTGCGAGCTTTAGCCACTCTGTACCTCGCATGTTGGTTAAAGCTAAATGCACAGGAATACCTAAGGCCTAGGTCTCTCACTTCGGGAAGAGTAGGAATCAAGAGCCCATTAAGAGTAAGCGTCCCAGGAGGAATTTGGAATCGATGTGACAGGGCTTGGCACTTTGGAACCCTGCAGGCAGGTAGAGTTTCCTGGTACACTAATTGATAGCGGCAAGTACGTATTCAGGTGTTATTCACTGGTAGCATAGCTCTCCATTGCAGAATACGCCAGGTCGTTGGTCTCAGACGTCTAGCCCTGGTGGAGCGGGAGTCGCCCCTGAACTATTAACTGAATAATAACAAATATGGTCATCCTGGAGTTCAGCTCCTCAAGTTTATACGCCACTCGGTTAAGCTGTTTACTCAGACCGTTGAAACTGACGGCAGTGAGCCTGCATTAGTAGGGAACCAAAACTACAAAAGCTCTTTCGTTCTTATGGAGAACATATCAGGTTAGACGAGATCGGGTCGGTTAGATTTGAAAGTGGCGGACAAAAACCGTACGAGGGGGGACATAACAATAGGCTTACTAATTGATGCTTCCACCTGCAGAAAATGCGGAACCAGAACAGCGGATCTTGGGAGACCGTAGAACTGCCACAATCTGGCCGGCCAATTTGTGCTGAAGCCTAAAACCTTCACTGAGGCGTCGTAGCCTTGGACTGTTCGGCGTATGGCCAGGATCACGAAAAGTATAATTGTGGATGGTGAAGTGAGGGAATTTTCAGCACGGATAAATGGTAGCAGGAAACTCGGCATCACAGTGTGCGGTGAAAATGGGGAACTCACCAGTTTTGCTGCTGAATCACAGTCGGGTTTAGAAGCTCCCTGGGAGAAGGAGTTCACGCAAACGCACAAGAAGAAACGCGAACTGCACGGGAAATGACTGACTTGGTAAGGAGTACATGATAAAAGCCGAGATGTTTAGATCCAACGGAAGGCTCAGTAGATTGGAATGAACGGCTCTCGGAGGCGCCTGGGGCCATATGAAAACTTTGCTCGTGGTTTTAGTTAAGGGGACGAATAAACGAGGGGGCGCAGTCAAAGCAGGAAGTGAACAGTTGCGGGTATGCTGTCAAACTGGATGTGGCAGTGGCGTGTCGTCACTGTACTGAGATACTTCACTTTCTGATCAGCCTCGTGACGGACGTTGTGCTTGAGGTAGTTGGGCTGGGATGTGCAGATCTGCGATTAGTGAGATTTTATAGGTTTGCTAGGGAGAGCAAAACCACCATAACATCGCAGGTTGTATTTGTTAAAGAGAGACGGGATAATGGGGGAGTCGCACTCAATAGTATAACCTTTAAAATCAATCTAAGATTGCCAATATATGCTATTATACTACGTCAGCCATAGGACAGTTCGACGTAAGCAAGCCGAGCGGCTGCGTGGCAAGGGAAATCCAACACGTAAGGCTGACATGGTTGGAACTTCTGAGATGGTGGACTAAATTTTCTGGAGGTTATTAGTGAGTTGGATACTACCAGGACAATCTTAGGGGAAGGTTAATATGATGGGGATAGTCACCAGTCCCCAAAGCACTACTATCAGCCTGAACCTACAAGTGGTGCATGGTGAAGCGGACTTTCGGCTCTAGCCTCGCATGCTGATGGTGGGGGGTTTGGCGTCTCACTTTATATATATATATATATACATAGTGTGTCCCCATCTGGGAGCGGCAGGTAGGTGTGTTTTGTTTGGTTGACGGGGCAGGTTTTGATGGTGTGTAGTCTCGATTCTGGCGAAGGCTGCTACAGCTACGCACATCAATCTAGACCGCGGACATCGCAGAGTATCTTCAGGTTATCTCAGGTATGTTTTCATAAGAAGAATATTTATTTTTTGACGGACGAAAGGTCAGTTTTTCTCTTTTCCTTTTTTCTTTTTCATTGCAATTTCTGACGTTGCCAGATGAGTGACCCGCCCGAGATGATTCCAACACCAGAAGCAACAAACCGAAAGCAGTAGTCCTCTTTTTTGAAGTTCCTGAATTAAAGGCCAGGCTCAGAACCACCGGCGATTTGCGATGCACCCGTGCTACTGGAGGGGTGGCGGGTATACGAACGCACCATGGTGCAACTTAACAGGGCCACCCGCCCTGCAGTGCATACCCGTCCACCGCACGAGGTTTTCATCATCCGTGCATGATACCAGATCTGCAAGGTGGAAGACCATACAAGCAGTCATAAATGCGGTTTGTGCAATAATAAAATACTCCAGCTACCAGTTATTTTGTCCGATCGGGGGAAAGCGGGACCAGCAAAACAGCTCAGCCTATTCTAACAGGCGAACAGCAGACAGGCGCTGGTAGGGACAATTCGCGTAGGATAAAAGTGAAACGAGTGCTCTATGGCTAAACGGCGACTGAGCGTTTTTGTGAGCTACCACGTAAAGCACAAGCGTACCGCAATGTTGGGTGCGTTAGTATTTAGTGGGCTGTGGAGCACATCATCCGACGGATTAGATATATGTATATATATCGGCGTACAATACGATCTAGTAATGATGAAAAAATTTGAGTTCGGTTTGGTCTTTGTCAGGTTGACTTAGGCCGAGAGCATTAGTCACTGATAGAGTAATCCGGGGTAGGGACTTGACTAGAACGATGTATATGTTGGCTGGGAAAAAACAACCAGACCAGTAGCCCAACACATTTAGATCTTGTAAGCGTTTAAATCCTACACTGGCTTCAGGCAAGTCAAGAGGATAGGAAAATATGATAACAGGATCTTTTACCTGCTACTAGGAGAACCAGCTCCAAACGCAACTGGACTATACAACCGCCAGTGGAATAACCGTTTTAGTTGAGACAGATTTTATTGGTTGTCCTCCACTTGTCCGTGACAGACGATTTCTATTTTTAGCATCATATTTTGGCCCGCCCAGAACTTCCCACATGAGCTTTATAAACTCCTCTTTTACGGCTGCACATGACGCGCCTGTATTCGTCAGTGTTCAGTAGATCGGTGGACTTGCACGTTACTTGGCTTTCTGGTTTGGCTAAGCGCATCAGGCTATCAAGCAGCTATCCAGACTCGGGTTCGCGTTATTAAGAGGGCATTAGAAAAACTGTGGTCCACAACAAGTTGGCGAAGGAAACACATGGAAATCGAACTCCACAATGCCACTAACTGTGTCCCTGCTAAACTCAAACATGCACTGGACCCGATTCATAGAGGGGGTTCAGAGGAAGTTGGGTATTGATTAAGGTGGCAACAGTTTCACAGGTAAGGAAGCTGCCCACTGACTAAGAAAAATTACGATGCGTGATGTTTTGCGGCTGCTCAGAAAGGCGTAGTAAAATAGAAAGAAGTAGTAGCGTAGGTTCGTACGAGCAGGTTGCAGGAGTTACGGAATCTGTAGCGAGGATGTGAGTTTTCGTTTGGTCTAGCCTCTGCTATAAAGGCGTTTTTGTGCAGCGGGTGGTGTAAGAGAGCTAGATTTCTCTTAAACCGTCTGAGCTATAGTAATTCCAGGTCTAAGATTTCACAGCGGAAGCGGTAGGACAGAGGGTTGGACCGAGGGAACAGCTTTTTCGTGAATGAGCGATAGACGGTTTCAAATGCGAGCCTACGTCCTGGGTATAGAGGAAAGAGGATGCAAGACAGAATTCCACCATTGGTCGTACGCACAGCAAGAAAATCACAACCACTGTCTGAAAGGTTAAAGGAGCGCAATAGTAAAACCTGAGCCTGCGTGACTGGGCAACCTGGAACTGCGCCTGGTGGGAAAAGCTAAACGTAAAGAGGAGGACCTGAGGCGAAGATCTTTGATTACCGTAGAATGAGTGGTAGGATTTCCAATAATTGTGAAACATCAGCCAGGAGGGAACAGCCGCATGAAGTTTTGCAGAATTTCGTGGAAGAAAAGCTTAGGCCAGGGTCGTTTGACCAGCGAGTCAGTGAGTCTAAGTTCTGCATAATCTGGTGAAGGGTAAGGGCTTGTGGGGAGGAGAGAAAGGTGCACGCGATTTTTATATCGGCTGAAATGAGGAAGGCCTTAACATGGGATATGGCACCAAAGGCGTCTTTCATGTACAGTAAGAAGAAAATGGGGCTTGGCACGCTTACTTGAATGACTCCACTGGCTATCGGTAGTAGTGATGATTTGTGTTATTTCCGTCCTGTCAGATAGGTAGGAAGCGAACCACTGAAATAAGGTTCCAGTGATACCAACGATACTAAGTTTATGTAGCAGGTACACTGTTACAGTGAGGTATCCAACGTCGCAGGCTGCTGTGACGGTCTCAAAGAAGTGAAGCTGGCAGCCACCAACGGAACTTTGAGGCAGAAATACATACTGCCGGTCACCTATGGCATTAGTTGCCAGGAGGAACTTGGTTAATGGACATTTGACCATACGTTCAAGGTTTCTCATAAAGAGGGAGGTATGGTGGATTCCCCTGCAGTTAGAAGTAGTTTGTCTAGATCTGGATTTGAAATGCGAGTGGATTGCAGATTGCTTTTACTGGGATAGGACGAGTTCATAGTTTATAGAGTGGGTAAAAGATTTAGTACAAGGATTCCAATATCTTGACGGCCTTGCCTCAAAACACGAGGTAGAGGGCTGCCGCCCTCTGGCACAACAGTGTCCTCAAACTTTAGAAGAAGGGAGATGGTTACGTTACTGAGAGTCGGGTGGCTACCCTGACCGTTAAGATTTTAGGGATATGCGGCAGCGTGTATGGGCTTGGAGTTTGGAGGAATGTGTAAGTAGCAGCTGGCGAAGTAAGCGTTCAGCTGGTCTGCTATATTGACAGTATCAGTAATACGGCCACCATTTATGAAACGCAGACAAGCCGTTGAGTAACTGGTTGGTGTACGACACCTACGGAACAGTCAGCTGAGTAATTTGGAATAGGAAAAAGTCCTAATGACGGTGTTCTCTTTGCGGCGTTCAGGAGATACTCGCAAGAATTCCCAGTTAGTAGAGAGCTTACTGATGAGAATTAATAATCATTTTAATGTTTATTCCCAACTTGTGAGTGGCTTGCCGTCAGGCATGCTCCTGAGAGTTCCTATATTCTCTGCTAGCTTGGTGTACTTTGGGATCTAGTGCTTGTAATAACTTGTCGTGGCCGGAGATACTGGGGTGAAAACGTTTTACGGGAGAAACAAGGTGAAGAGCAGTCAACAGGTTCTCGTAAAAGATGTCACAGACGCGATGCGTGTTTGTCGATATGAAGAGGTCGTCCCAATCCTGGGAGGCCAGCGTGGACAGAAAAGCTTGTAAGATGTCTAGAGAGAGGAAATAAAACAAGTAAGATCTCAGGGGATCATTTCGGCCACAACTGACTGCGTTGCAAGAAACGATGCAGTGATCACATCCTGGAAAGCGTGAACCAACTGTAGCTGCAGCTAAATGGCCGTCGTTGGAAAATATTAGGTCAAAAATATGTAAGTCACGAATGTGGCGACGCAGAGTTTGGAACCAACCCTCTACACTAAGTATGGCAAGCAGCCCTGCATAATGGGCGGGGGCTGTGACCAGGAAATACCCAGTAGGTTAATGTCACCCAGCAAAAAATTTAGACGAATGAGCGAGGGCATGTGCGGTGTAGATAACAGAGGAAAGGTCGGCTATAGAGGCGACGGAGGTGGTCGGTGTTTGATAGATACAACCTACTGGTACACACCGCTTAGCCTGTTCTGTAGATATCCAGATGGTCTCTGGAATCCCTTCCAGAGAAGAATCATCAAAAGGAGTTGCACGAAGTTCTGATCTGGAATAGATGGCACAACCGCCGCCGCTTGAATTTCTTTCTATCAGAGCGGTGAAGATACTGACTAGGGAGTGAGGTAGACGTGTCAGAAGTTCCATCTGTGAGTCAGTTTCAGTCACACAGATCGTGCAATGGCTCCAACCGCGCGGAGCTTCTGGATTTTGGGCAATAAAAAGCGGGCATTAAGCAACATTATTAAGAAACTCATTGGCGAGCAGACAGTATTATGTGACAACTTTGTGACCTCACTCACGGTGGAGTGTAGTACTCCACCTGGACTTGGGGTAATATGGAGCGGGGTTCTGTGTCCGGGGAGGCGTATTCAATACCACTGGCAGATGGGTAAATAGTCGGTAAACAAGGTCTGAACCAACGGTAGGAGGTACTGGATCAGACTCATTATAGGGTAGGGGATGACTTTCGGAGAAAGTCATGCAGTTGGATGCAGAAATGTCGGCGGTGCTTTCTTCTGCATCGTCAGGTGTAGAGGGGGATAGGATGCGCAAAGTGGTGATGGCTTTGGAGGGATGAGTGACTGCCGAAAATGGTGTTTAGGTGTGACGCTTTTAGGAGCGATCCTAGGATAATGAAGATCAGGGAGAGGATCAGTGCAACGACATCGAGCCCTGGCGGAAAACACGTCAATTCCAGCATTTAGAGGGACAGGTGCACGCTTGACGGGTTAAGAACAAACTACACTGAATTTGAGGACGGTTGGGTGCCCAACGGAACTAGACAGGGATGTAGAAGTGGCCGAAACATTTGGCAGGTTCGGTAAGCTGCTGTTTGAATCGGGGGTTTCTCGGCTGCTATGTGTGCACGTGTCTTGGGCGATATGACTTGCGCAGTTTTCCAATAGGTTGGTCGCGTGGGAAGCCTGCGACTGAATCACGCCAAGAGTATTTACTGGTACAGATTGTTGAAGGAAAGATGAACCTGTATGATAGTTATCAGCAGTCGCTTCCATAAGTTTGGAGAGTGATTTCTTTGTTAACTATCTTTGTAAGCGAGTGCGGGCAGCTTTGACCTTGACGTTCCGGAGTGTTCGGGTAGAGGACAGAAGGACCTGGGATGTTGACGGGCGCAGTGCATCGTTTTCATTTCTGAACTGCATTGGCATTGGTCAACGCAAGGATGGTTCCGACTTTCGCGAGCTGTACAGAATGTGTCATGCATGCTACATGCCGTCAGGAGGACAGCTTTTGTGCGTCCCACCGGAATGCAATCGGGAGCATATTAAGATCTGTTTGAGGCATTTCATACGCCGACTACTGTCGAGGGCGAGTGTGTCAACAAGAACTTACACTTTTGCAAGAGCTAATGGAGTACACGTCGCATCGGAAGTTCGAAGTCAGGCAATTAGTTGTATGTTTCAGTAGGGTGTTAGTTCGCTCTCCAGCTTATGCACACCAGCCCTGAGATTTGCCGGCTCAGTGAAGAGCTGGAATTCTTTCGGTACTGAGGAAGGAAGACAGCTACTGAGTGGAACAGGAGCCTAAATGTCAGCTAGTACTACTAAGCAGTTCGAATTTACTTGGAGAGCTCTATCGACCAGCCCTGAGTAGTGATGCGATTGAGCGCCGGGCCTTTTGCCTCAAGACGCTTCTTTTAGCACAACGAGGGGAAGGATAATGGGAAATCAACAACCGCTTAGAGGAAGATGGGATTGGTAGCATTATCCGATTCGATTTAGGTAGTAGCAGGCCTTGTTGGAATGGTGTCGGCAAGCTTCTAACTCAAGACAGAATAATCAAGCGGGAAATTGTTAGAGGGATTGCTCCGTGCTTCAAAGATGAGGTGTCCTAAATAGGTAGCTAAATGCAATAGTGGAAATGAGTAAAACGCAACGGTCGGCCTAGGGACCAAAAAATGCAGCTGGATCTGGGAATCAAGAGGCGCACCAAACCTAGGGTGTGTCCACACAAAAATACGTTCTTGTATGATATTTCTTACTGCTTGAAACCGACTGATTTCCAAATATAGAGAACGAATAGATGCAGAGGAGCCATGTCGGTTAGTGTAAGTGGCACGTTTATTTGCCAGCACAGGTTTCAAACATCTGTGGGCACCCTGATGTTTGCACTATGAAATATAAGTTAGTTGACGTGGATTGACCAAACCTTGTTTGTTCCAAATCAATGGTAGTGCAGACTTGGGGATCGCGGTCTCAAGTGCCTCAGAACGGTGGAACGAAAGACAATGTTCAGAAATAAGCCACCGCTAACTAGGATTTAACTCTAGTCGCAGCGATACGATTAGGCATCCCATATTTTTGCACAAGTCGCTTTGCGTGCCGGAACACTTTACGTATGACATGCCACAGTGTGTTTAAATAATGCCTTCTCTTTTTCAGGTAACCGTTGGCGTTCTCCAGTGGGTTCCTGGTCACATTGTCAAAATGAACCATCCCGGATGGTACGTACACAGCCCATTTGCACGTACCGTGCTACCAGCTTGCCGTAAGATAAGAGACAGTTCGCAAGCCCGCGCAGCGTAGCAGTTGCAGACCATGCCGGAATGTGTGCTGGCATTATGATTAATAAAATACACAGTGTGCAGTATTGTCTAGGTAAGCCATACGATGGAGAGAGTGTGTAGCAGTTTACAGTGTGCAGAGGTTGTTGTTCTTCGGGTTCAGTCGGCTGAGTGTAATTGGATAACGTGTTGGCCCTTGGACCCGTATGCACGCGTGTAAAGCCACGGACTTTGTGGTAGGACCACAAATGTTTGGTAACAATACCAGCTCACCAGCGAAGTATGTAGTATGCATGCTATGGTAGCACCAGGGGACAGTGATTCTCTGAAGGCCTGTGTTCGCGATAATTTCTGTGAATGGAAAACAGAAACAAAACTAATGAGCCGAAACCCAGTAAGAAACGCTAATCACCAGTACATACATACAACTGAACCAAAGTGGTAGGTACAGCATACCGTTAGCGGCCAGTGGATCGGCAAGCTGAAGACAACGGGAAACGTGTTTTCTTCTGTATTGCATTTGGAAATACTTCGAAGATTATACGCACAAGCTCAAAATGGAGCAGCTAGCCGCGAACTGTATAGGAAGTTTTCTATCGTTGCAGGAGGTGTTCTGCCAGGCAACGCCAGGGTATTCGTCACATCTAGTAAGTTTTTTTTATGCCCGTCAGCACACACTGATTCGCGTGCATGGCTAGTTTTCATCATAACGGCCTACTGACTCCTTTATAGTACCATAAGAAGAACTAGTATACATACGGGCAGAAACAGCAGACATTGCAGCAAGGTGCCCAGTGACTCGGAGTTTTGGCGCAAATCCATCGGATTGGGATGGTCTTGTGGGCGCATGTAATACGCCTGGTCGGGAAGGCCTCAGACTTTGTGTGGCGGTCGCAGTACCCTAATCGCGATGTCCTACTTGGGTGGACAGCCCCGTACATGAACATCTCGGGTGAGTCAACTGGGGTTCTCATGGTAGTTAGGACTGACCGAGGAATCGTGACAAATTAGGACGAGCATGAATCAAGGATATTCTCAGGTCCATCGAGCGCGGCGTGATTCACTGCTGCCACTTAATTGAAGAGACTTAACAGCGGTGTCTACACCGAGAACATAAAATCGAAAAGTGTCAACAAGGTCTGCCTTAAAGCACTATTTTATGAGTAAGAATGCGGCCCGACATAACAGGCAGACGATAGTGAGCACGATGTCTAACTGATGCAGTGAGTCAACACTGGTCGATTTCAAAAAACGGTGGTATGCAGTAAGTGAGGGCAGGTGTGGGCAAATTTGAATGTGCACTAGCCAAAATGTGCACAGTTATCGTGATTCAAACAATGCAGGGACTATAAGTTGAACAAAAAAGTGCGGTGCCTGGTGGTGTTGCGTGTTTGGACGATGTGGTCCCGAAGCGCCCAGTTAGAGCTTAAGGAAAACCGTGGAGGCTTTGCAAAACGAGTTGCAAAAACGAGTCCCCGTTAGAAACTTCTGCTCCAATATAAATGATAGTTAGGACTTTTGGAAGGGTTGCCCTGGATATATTTCGCACCTAGGGCAAGCTTAGGTCAGCGGCACGGGTGTTCGACAAAAGTTGCTCCCATTTTAGATTTATATTCCCTCCTGTGCAGAAGGCGGAATGTGAGACTTGTCATGGGGTAGAAAATGTCTTTGGGTGTAGGGCTTGCATTTGAGGTGAGGGTCTCCAATGGTGCAGTCTTTCGCATTGTCCGGGACAGAAAAGGCGAACGTATACGGAAAGGGGTGATGGATATTTATGGCTGAGTAGTGACTGAGAAGGCCGATCAGGTAGAGCATACATAAATGGGCGGTCAAGGCGCACCGAGGGTGTGAAACACGGGGAGTCAGGTTACCTCGACTAGTTAGAGGACAAAGGCGGGATTAATTGTATTGTGGCGATGTGATGATGTTGTTTGGATGTGGGTTGAAGGATATTTGTTCCTGGGCAATGAGGCATAGTAAACTGCAGTCCCCAGCCAGCTCATCATCATTATCGGAGACGCTTAGGTCGTGTCAGTAATGCTTGGCTAAGTTTCTCGTCTATTCCAATGTTGTAGACGTAATTGTGGAAATAAAGGTGCGTGAAAATACTTCAGGACGAACGATGAGTCAGATAATGCCAAAACCTACGTGACAGACATGAAAAGAGCCTCAGAGTAGCTTGAAGTAGCAGGAAGCTTTCAACAGGTTGTGTGCTTGACTTTTGCAAGCTTTTTTATGTATAAACGGGTGCCGAAGATCACAGAAGAGCCCATTTACAAACGTGACTACGAGAGGACTCCCAGGTGGGAGTCCTTAGTTTGTGAGACTGTTACTGTGGTTGAATATGAGACGGTCACAAGTTGTGATAAAGACGATGGAGCCGTTTCTCTATTACGCCACAGGGTATCAGTATCGGGGAGCAGAAGTCGAGTGAAGTTAGCAGTTAGTGCTCTAAATGGGCAGGTTTGGTACTGGGAACCCTCCCACTCACCGGACCTTCGCTAATGCCACATCCATAGGTGAACCTTCAAAGGTGCATGAGGTCCTTGAATCCCAGGGCTGAAGTCTGCACCATTTGAGCTTGCGACTGACTTGTAGAAATCCCTCTTTAGCTTTAGCTTCGCTGAGTCCAATAATGCATATGACCACTTAATCTTACTATCGCATCATCGTTATACTCTCAGATCCCTCACAATCGCTAAGGGGACTAATTGAGCGAGCAGAAAGATTACCTACAGCACAGTACGACCCCAGGTTCGTCGTATTCACCAATCGGTCATTGTGAACCACGGGATTTGTTAAACACTTAGTGAGTTAGCCTCTACAACTTAGTTAAATTATGGGTTCTCAGTGATGTTGCGGAAGATGTACATCAGTTGTAAGTGGTTGCACAATCTTCTTTCCGGAAACCGCGTCGAGTACGAGCGGCTTCCTGAGAACAAGAACTCGATTCACTACACATCACGTTTGTACCGATATAACCAATAAATAGAAGCATAACTCTCCAAGACTGGTTGTTTAACTTAAGGCGTGGGATTGGGAGACGGAAAACACGTATGAGTATGAACGACAGTCGTTGTCCTTCAGATTATGTGACACTACTTGGTTGAAACCTCATAATCAGCGCCACACAGAGACACGGGCGTAGCAGTTACAAGAAGTAGCCAAGGTAGGCGACGTCGAGCATAGTTATGAGATTGGCAGGCTGTCGTTGGCCGCCCAAAAGTTGGGAATAAACATTATTATTATTATTATTGTTATTATTATTATTATTATTAGTCTATCACGCATAGATTAAGCCTCATGTTCATCGGGCCTCTTAGATACTGGTTCGGTATTTACCATAAGTGGCAACGATAAGCGACAACGCGTACATTCATGAGTGTGACGAGCCATCGTTGGCCACTGGATTGGGCTACCGTAAGGCCTCATAATCAGCGACGCACACAGACAAGGGTCTAGCAGTTACGATAAATGACGAAGGTAGGCGGCAGCGCGTGCTGTTGTCATGAAGACGGGAAATGGATGGATCCATTTTTCGCCAATGCAGTCCAGTTCAATGGCGTATTATAACTAAACAGTATGATTATTTCCAATGGGAAAAATACTGCTGTGTCGTTAATTAACATGCGGTGATATCGAACGCTGCGCCATCTACTGACTAGTTGTGCATATCAGAGAATAGAGATAAGGTCCAGAGGTGCATACTATCATCAATGCTGCACATTGCATCAAATTCTCTTCCATTATTATACTGAATGGAAGGCGAGCCTTCAAAATCTCTGTTGTTCCGAAGTTTTCTGAACAAATTCACCTAATTTGTTACGTTTGTACAGTTTAAGGCATGCAAAAGGTATTCCACTATTTTGCTTGCAGTGGAACTTGCAGGGGGTATTATGTGGATGTTGTCTCACTTGTAATTAACGCCCCGGAATGATGTAGCCTGATATAGTCCGATTTCATGCTTTATTTCGTAAATGGTATCAAAATGCGAACCGGTAGCATTCGATGACCTTGAAATTTCGCTCACTTAGGTAAAAAGCCATCAGCAAAATATCATCAAAACGTGCAAAATGACGGGATTAATTAACCGTAGGAGTCGAAACTTCGGAAACCTAATAGTTTCGCCCAAAAATAATTTGGGTTGTCTTCTAGTTAACGGTGGCGGTGGGGGCCCATTGGCCGCACGATGACCTTAGCTGCAAAAGCTAGCGGCAAGATTCGTATCGCGCGCCTTAGATTTACAACAAAAAGACTTCGAGGGACGGTCTGTCACAGATTTCACTCATCTCGGGGTGCACATTGCAAATCCTGGTCATTGGTGATTCTAATGCTACTTCAATTTATCTACTGACCAACGCTTGTTATTTTCCACCCCGGTCGGGCGCGCGGGACGAGTTAGTTTCGCCTGTTTTTGTGGTGTGGTATACGATGTCTCCTAGTTTGATTGCTTTATATGTAAGTATTGATGATGTACAACCTTGCTTACTGGGCTTCGGCTCATGAGCTTTCTTTCTGTTTTCCATCCACAGAAATTGTCGTGCACACCTGCCTCCGGAGAATCACTGTCCCCTGGTGCTTCCATAGCGTGCATACTACAGTGGGTGTGCAAAGTTCACAGACAAGTCCCAAGCACTTCGATTGGAATAAGTTTGTACCCTGGGGCATCCCACTAGACACTAGGCTATAGGTTCTCGCGAATGACTTTGGTGTTCATGTGAGAGAAGTAATCCTCCCGTGTTCTAGACATGTAGTTTGTTGTGAGTTCCGGATTGACGATCAATTTGTGACCGCGTCAAAGGCTCGTGATATCGTCCATCGTCGCCTTCCTCCGTCTAGTTGGATGCCCCATTGCTTTCCCCCCTTCATCAAGTCCTTATACACCGGATTCGCAGGTTTACTCTTCAGTGCCTAGGAAGGTTGCAGAGAGTTAAGGGTCGGAAGGAGTATATAATAACGAATTAAGGAGCCAAGACTATGCCGTTTTGATAGCCGTGACTAAAGGCTTAGCTCAAGTGAGGTGCTCCAATTCTTTAGCGTATTCATGGGTATTCAACCTTCTGACGTGTTCACACCGTGGGGACAGTCTCCCCTAAGAGGACATTCCCGTACTTTCACTAAAGGATGAAGCAACCCCATTGGACCTAATTCTTACCCAGATGGGGTCGTGAATTCATGGGCAGATTCTCATTGAATGTGATTACTGCAAAGACAGCTGTTGGTTGGATTTTGTAGGTGCTTTAGATCACACCCTAGCTTGTGGAGATACCTGTTTCGTCCAAGGGCCGGATTCCAGTTTTCCATGACCCTTGTCTTCTGACCAGGACAGTTCTGGTTGCTCGTCGCCTTCTTTGGGGTTAGAATAGCACAAGGGCAAGAAAGCGTAATGCATTATGTATTTCCGATTTTTTCATCTTGGACCCCCATGGATTCCGGCAATGGTATTTTTTTCTCGCTTATTCATTTACCCTCTTGTGATCCCATCATGACGCTATAGAGGAAGATTGAGGAGAAAGGAAAAGGGGAAACCATGAAAGGCAAGATGGGAGGGACTTGAACGGGAGCTACTTTGGTGCATTATTATCCTCCTTTGTATTGATGTACTGTTCCTTCATATGTTCCCTATCCACTTCTACCTGCACACATTGGCAAACAGAGAGGAAGAAAGTCAAAAGAATGGGGCATATGGGAACGAAAATATTATAAAATGAAGCAGGTGTAATTATCTCTATCCCATTGAATTAACTCGCAGTCTGACTAGTCCCGCTGCCTTGTAAGAGTCGACAAACATTCGGTGGGGATTTGACGTTCTTTCTATTTTATCTGAAACGGGCATTAACTAGCTGCACCCCACATGAAGTCACTCCAGACGGCCCCGAATATCCAAGGTGGGTTGTCTTGGGACACGGGTAAAGCTCTTTGCACCCCACGAAGTGTCGCCATGTAGCCTCGAGGTCATATTCACTACCTTCCACTGAAATGAAAGGACGGAAACGGATGTTGGGCCCTTTGGCTTTAGTGAAGGTCCATTATTCTACCTATGGAAGCTAGTCAAACCCAACCAACAAAAGCGTGAACAGGAATCATTTCTGACTGCCTAGCCAGACGATACCGCTCTATTGGTCAACTCGCACAATGGCGGTATTGTTACCTCGCTCCTTGATTATTCTGTCTTGCAGATCGCACTTGTTTGTGCGAGATAGCTCAGCGGTTAGAGCGCGAGCGTACTGACCGGAAGGTCCGTGGTTCGAACCCTGCCTCTGCCTCTCGACTTCCCCTGTCTAGGCTTGGGCAACCTGGCAGTATCCCAGCCCTCGTGCTTCCTTCGGGTGGCATGGCAGCTAGGCACCGAAAGGGTGCTACAGCTGAACGATTGTGCAAAGACTAGGGTTGCCGTCTCGAACAAAAGCCGAGTGACGCTGGATACGTTACTCGCATCATATCCCAAGGCATCTACCTCGTTTCCCGGTGATCGAAACTGTAGCAGCTGGAACCAATGTGCCTACGGTGCACGGTTTATAGTTGATAAATTGAATAGAAGTGAATTGAATCTCGTCCATTATGAGGCACATAAATGCCTAGTGCATAGAACGTCTTCTGTGGACCAAGATGCACAATGGAATACCGAGCCGTGAACTCATTTAACCGTCCCAGAGGACCATTTTTGGCCATCTGAAGACATCGATCTTGAATGATCGGTCGTCTACTGCATAGACCTCATTGTGGACTTAGAGAACTTTTGGCAACCCACAGCCGAATGGCAATGCCCTGAGTACACTTTAAACCCGAACATAACTTGATGCGACAATTAGCAGTCGTCAAGTGAAAGTGAGCGTGCGAGCCGGCCGTGAAGTGTGGTGGACACAAAAAGCCAGGGAAATGGAAGAGGTCCAGAAAACCGGTAATGCCCGAAGATTATTTCAGTTGATCCGCGCTACCGGCCCTCGGAAACCACCTGTGAGCGAAACCATTAAGGATAGGAGTGACCATCTTGAATAAGAAAGAGCGATTCGACCGGTGGACCGAATACTTCGAACAAGAATTGTCGTGGCCACCAGCTGCTAATCATCTGGATCCCGTAGATGACGTAGAATCTTGGACGGTAGGACGTCGAACCATCTGCGGTCTCGAACGTTTACGACTGCATATGCTCTCTCAAGCGCCATCGAGTTTCTGGTCCTGGTGACCTCCCACCCTCATTGTTCAAAGATGGAGGTGAAGTCCTCAATCCGCGCTTGTCTGATCTGTTTGCATTTGGAAAAATGAGTCTGTCCCAGACAACTGGAAAGGGGCTCGTAGTGCGTGTGGTGACCACAAGTGGATCAGCTTGACCCCGGTTGTAACGAGACTGTTGGCGCCACTGCTTCGTAGCCTTATAGTGGCTCGTGAAACACCGACTCGAGAGCAGCAAGTGGGATACCGGCCTGGTAGAGGTTGCGTCGATCAAATCTTCACGCTCTGTCATGCGCTAGGAAAACGCCATACGTATAAGCGTCCCACAATAATAGTATTCCTGGACTTCCAAGGTGCATTCGACTCGGTTGACCGGTCTATTCTTGACACGCATGCCCACTAAGCAATGCCCCGGAAGTTCGTGAACATAATAAGCTCCTTGTATTCCCAGACTTCCGGAGGTGTGAGAGTATACGGCGAGCTCTCCAAAAGCTTCCGTACACAAGGCGGTGTCCGTCAGGGATGCCCACTCTTTCCATTCCTATTTAACTTCGTGATCGATGAAATCATGAGATGAGCGCTGGAAGGTCTCCGAAACCCCGGTGTTTAAATAGCATGTGACGAAAACCTTGTCGATTTGGAATATGCAGAGGACATCGTTCTCGTCTTCGAAGAGGAGAAGGCGCAGGTGTTTCTGGATGAACTGACCTAAGTTATCCCATTCTTTGGCATGCACTTCGCACCCACAAAGTGTAAGGCCATGCTCCTGAACATGTAGCCACTGAATACGCCACTTACAATCCAGGTAGAGGTACTCATTATCATCACCAAAGACAGCAACATCGGTGTTGACACTGATGCTTCACTGCCGTACAACCATAAGGTTCGTCTAATTATATTTAAAGCCCTGGAGTGAAAAGAAGATAACAAGAGTGGTGACGGAGGGGACCTAGTGCTGGTCTGTGTGAAGCATTCTAAGGTGCCTACACCTCCAAGCGCTCTGTTTTTAATCCAGTAATGCTTCAGATGTAGGATGTTTTCAGCTCGATTGGTGAAGGTTCTGCTGACACGGAAGTTTTACACACGAAGGAGAACGAATTACAAAACTAACCCTTTACATGGTGCTGGGGATTTTTTTTGAGAGCGAACGGTATTCACGGTGAGCAAAAACGAACTGTCTAGACCGCTTCCATATTCGAATTCCTGGGAAATTGGAAATCAAAATAACGTTGTCTAAGGCCGTAGCTCTCACTCTGTTTCTGGATGTGCTGCCTTTCCAATCAATTCTGGATGTTTTTTCCCCGGTTGAAGTACCTGCCGCACAACCAAATACCAGTTTTCTAATCACCTCGTTACTAACACTCTGATGCCATCCAAAATTAGCCCCGCTTTCGAGGCATCGGTAGTCAAATACCTGAAGACGCTTCACATCGTTTGTCCGCAGAGACAACGTCTCGCACCCATACAACAACCCAACCCTTACTGTACCCTGTGTATCAGGCTACAGTGCGAGCTGTTTCGTTGTATGGCTGTGAGACTTGGCCTGTTTGAGCAGCGAACTGAGACGTCTCCAGGTGTTCGACAGTTGTCTCAGAACCATAGATCGCGTGGGTTGGTGTTGGCGAATCCGTAACGATGCAACTAGAAAGCGAGTTTTCGGTTGTGCTGGGGGTACTCTCATTGAATACTGTGTCCAGCACCAGAAGCTGCATTGGTTGGGACGTGTTGCGTATGCCCAACCATCGTTTGCCGAAGAGAGTGCTGTGTTCCATGCCTACTTCAGAGTGACGGAAGCATAGAGGTGGCCAACACTTGACCTAGCAGAGGGATGTGAAAGAAGTCACGAAACGTTTGGGTGCTGTCGATGCTACTCGCCTTCCAGGATGGAGACCTCGTGATCCTCACTGTGCCTGGTTGGAAACGCTGCAAGAAATGGTTGCTAACTGATATCAGCGGCGTTCTTGTTGTCAGTTTCTATCCAGATTGCCCGATAGAGTGTCCGGAGGTGTAGGCACCTCGGAATGAGTGTAGTAAGCTAGCACTAACTCCCTTCCCTGTCCACCTTTATTATTTTCTTCGCCATAAAGCTTTCAAATAAATCATGGTTGTACGGCAGCGAAGCATCGGTGTCGAACAATGATGTCATGCTGTCCATGAAGATAGTGATGATGATGCACCTTCAGCCTGGTTTATTTAAATCTAGAGCTCGAGACAGCCTAATATTTAATGCGCGAACTTACTGACTGCAACGTCCAGGGTTCGAACACAACCTCTGGATCTCGACTGCTATCTAGACCTGGCATTAACTGAGCCCTCGTGCTTCGTTTGGGCGGTATGGCAGCCAGGCACCGAAAGGCTGTTACATGTGTACGATTATTATTGATTTTAAAAACCTAGTTTACCATAGGATGAGCACGAGATTAAGGTGCTTCGGTGTTTTTAGACTGTCACTTTATGTTTTGTCCGCCTACGATACGATGTACGATGAAGCTGGACTTCGTTGCAACTACCGGTTTTCGTGCAGCCGTGTAGTACCCCCTGAACGGTATCCCCATTCCCCACACCAACGATGCGTTATCTTCCGGCAATTTTGTGTCCACTATCTTTCTATCGCGCTAAATGCGTGGCGATGAGTAAGCTGATCGGAGAATTCTAAGAATACGCCAACGTTTGCATCCCATCAGCATCTACAAAATAACCGATCGTCAGAACGACTTATGCTCCTTCTAGGATACTTGACAACAGTCGTCTTTATTCTTCAGAAATGAATCACGTGGTTTATGCTCGCATATGTGAGGAAGAAGGAACTGAACCGGTGGAGCTTCCCGTAGAAGCTGACGGGACTCTGCTTCTCCCAACACTGACCGCTCAGTTTCCAAAGTGCACGGGATTGAAATATAAATCAGAGGATTCCGGTTGCTTTCGTGGTCTGCGCCTTGTGGGGGATCATATCTACCCGCCTGTCGAAACTGACTGGGACAATGTTTTCTACTGTGTATTCCCGAAAGGTAAGCTTATTACTAGAGTATCACAAGTACTCAGAACCTCAAGGTTCGCTGCCCCTAATAGAACAACGTTAATTCGCGGTTTCAGTTACATTGTTTCAGATACGTCGTAATATGACAACATTCAATTTAGTTCATTTCAGTAAACGTCACTATGGACGCATACAGCATGAGAACGTGCAGTTCTTACACCGGAAAGCGGGAGCTTTGGATGCGCAAGCTTTGCGTTTAAGTTTTTGGCTGACACGGTGCAGTCATGTAGTTGACTCATCGCTATAAGAATGTTTATAATTTGAAATGTGGAGGATCAACACTGAATTTTCTCCTCAGTTTTCGGGAGACAATGTAATAAGCGTGCTCCTGAGCATAGCGTTACAACGTAGCCGTCTGACTTTTTCCTTGGAGTAAATCTCTTCTTTGTAACCATACGGGAGGTAGACCTGGCGCAGTTGTATCGAATAAGCTTGGGATATATCCTGGGGATATCCACAAAACTTCCGTCGCAGGAACACCGGGCGTTTCTAGTCTCTCTGCTTGTCCATCTTCATCATCTCGCTGTAGGCAACAATTAATCTGTGGTAACTACTAACACCTAACTGCCAGGTTCTTCTTGTTTACTCCTTATTGAGAAGTTTTATTGTATTTAACGGACATATTATCTCCGCATGTGCATGTTTATTCTTCAGAAGAGAGAACACTACGGAGAAGGGATGTTACATCAACTTGTGGTCTTTCGGATACTACTATGTTTCGTGTATTCATTTCCTGCGTATTTAAATTCTGACGTTTCTGAATATTTCTTCTCAGATAAAAAACGCAAAGGTGACGAGGACACTGAAGATACGAAACAGAAGGTGAAATGTCTGGAGGGACGCAAGTGCACGGACTTGATCGTCTTGAATCTGGCCTGGCAAACCGACGAGACAAAGCTGCGCAATTATTTCTCTCAGTTCGGAGATCTAGTTATGGTTCAGGTAAGTTTTGCCTGCCTACTGCTTGTATATCTCCCTTGACTGTTGAGAAGTACTGAAAGGTCAGCTCTAAAGGGATACTCAGGGGTATCACTGGGGGTCGTTACCAAAGTTGTAGGTACTGAGTCTCCGTGCCTGCTGGTGTGTCTGGCACTTATAAGAACAAAAGTGTCTCAGTTACTTTCCAGCTGTTCTGTGTAGTAAAGGTGAGCTCGAGGTAACTCAAGGACCAACGCATGAGCTGCTGATCGGGAATTCCCTGGTTCAGTCCGCACGGTTTCTTTATTGCTCCTTTAGGTCGGTACAAGCTGGCTTCATTCGGTTTGCATGACAGCTGTATTGTGACAGTGATGATGTCGCGAAACTCTACTTGGCATCTGCATTTGGTTCGTTTTGACCACCTTTTCGGAGTACACCCTTGTAGCCTTAGTCCCTAGATGTACGTCGCAATCTGAAAATGCTCCCTAGCCAGTTATACCTTGTGGTTCAGAAACTTCCTGTTTGTAGAATTGCCTGTTGACAAACCCTAGCCGTCCCAACCTTTCAGTCGCTACCGTCTTGACCTGCAGTTACCCGCCTTAGCACACCAAATTTTCCGGCATAATAAGCCACCGAGATTCAAAACAAACTGCACACCGACTGGCCCTGGCCGTACAGGTGTACTTTGGCTTTGACTGCCCTTCGCATACGATGGAATTTACTGTTGGGTTGTCTCCCATGTGAGTTGACCATCATGGACCATGCACTAAGCGTATCGAAGGTGTGCTTCGTTCAATACTCTTCCTGGTCCTACTCTTTCGGGTTTGTACGGACTAAAGGACGGTGGTCTTGCCTGTCGAATCATGTGCGTAGTTCGATTTGACAGGCAGGTCCGAAAGTAGATGCTATCTTCCCATATACGAAGATATGAATGCACAGGTCACTGCACACGGATTGTGGTAGGCCGTCGCATCAGCGCGTCATTTAGTACGGCTTTCAAACACTCAGGAAAAACAATGTTGTGTTGAAGGGGTGATCGCAATAGGAAAGGTATTGTACCTAAAGAGAGACAATCATCAAAGTGTACCATACACAAAACCCATACCGTTTCAGAGTATGGGACTTTTCTGTAACATACAAAGGATTGACACCAAAAGTTTTCATGCAAGTCGGCGTACTTCCTTATATTCTGTTCCAATGTGAAGTGTTTTTCTGCCGATCCAGCGCTCATACATCGCAAATGCTCTTTGACCTACAGCTGAAATTTTTAGAGGAGGTAGAATCACACTGTAGAGAGATATCCATCAGCAATGTTATGAGAATTGTCTACCCACGATGTGCTTTACTTCAGTATCGCGTTCAGCGCCCTAAACTTCGGCATGCTTGCCGAGTTATTCTCTACTAAAAACGAATTCAGAATAGTAGCAGACGATTAACGTAAGACCTGGCGGAAGAAAGTGGAGCATGTTCTGGAAATAAGTCCAAAACTGAGTGAAGCCCGTAGTTTGCTATCCCCTTGCCTTCCGCGACCGTGTATAAACCGGGGAAAACTACATCATCCCAGGTGACCTAAGCCAAATGGAAACGCATGTTTGACTGTAAAACATCATAAGCGAAATATTCATCTGAGTTTTTTTCGTCATACCACTTCAGTTTTCAAGTTTGCGTTTAAATTATGACCCCATGAGAATTCCTCAGAGGAAACAATGCGGTACGAACACGCTGTGTTTTACAATACCCCCACCCCGGCTGAACCTATGTGCATTTTTTCGCAGTGGTTACAAAGTATAAAAAGGTATAACAGAAGCGTTCATTTTCGGGTATCCTGGTCAGTGCCTGGACAGAAAGATCATCGGACAGAAAGGCTCTGGAATAGCAGTCAAAAAGTCTAACCACCAGAATTGTATGTCACTGGATCAGGGTCCCTTACAGGATGGAAGGTTGCCCCAGCTACTTGCATTACCTGGATGTGACGCTTCTCAGCACAGACGGGTTTTTTGGACAACCGGATGATTATAGCCTCAGCAATAACCAAAATTCAAGTCTTAGCCACTTTTGAGGATCTTCAGTGCCTGCAGTAGACAAGTTGCTTATGGGTACAAGTGACTGAATGGTATGATTCAACCAGGTTCGCTATTCACTTACGTCAAGTGGTGTTCCATTGCACGTTCAGATAGACATCATGTCGTGCGAGTAGTGTACCATCACGAAGAGACTGAACCTTATCGCAGTGTGACGGCCTGTGCACCTCCACAAACCAATGAGCTTTACTCAGGAGTGAACGTGTGACACTCACAGATCCTCTCGTACCATGCAGGTCAATGGACAGAGGCTTGACTAACACAGCCTCCTGGTCCTCTGAGTTGGGGATTAGAACATGTGTGGCCACTTGCTCCTTAGGGTGCCTTGCAGTTAGGTTTTTGAGCCAAAGGCTTCGTTTGAGAACCCTAATCGTCCTCGTGTCTAAATATACGCATCCTGGTAGTGTCTTGGCCCACTTACAACCGTGAGTCATGGTTGCACAATAGCGAATCACCAGTATTCTCATCTGGTATCGCTATCAGTAATGATGATGATGACGACGACGACGATGCGAGTGGTGTAACATTCCCCACTGTAGAAGACAAGAAGGTAAACACAACTGTTATCCTGATGCTGAACGCGGACTAGTAAGCGGCTGTTTCGTCCTAACTGCGGACAATCATCGCTATGTCTCGCAACAAAGCAATCAGTATGGATCTCGCAAAATTTCACAATCCAATCAGGTGATAGGTTTGACTCCAACACGAATCCATCGTGTTTTTCTAGTTGATGGTCGTTAAGAGAGAGCAGTCCAAACGTTTTCCGTTGTAATTAATTCTGAATGTGGTTTTTGGAATAGGTTGCTCTTTCTTTTGAGAGCCTTGTTATCACTTATTCCCACGTTCGATTGTGACATTCTCGTAGAATGTGAGAAGACCAAGTGCTTTCCTAACCCGTTTACGTATCAAACTGATGGAAACAGGAGATTGGGACAAGTTTCAAACGAATCTCGCGCTTATGGCTTTCTTCAGCGTAGGGTGCACAGCAGGTTTGCCTCAAGTCAAGCCAGTAGTTAGTTTACCGGAGTACTTTTCCCTGTAGGTAGCTATGCCAGTTACACTTGGGCCTCGTCAGACAAACGTGGCCAGAACTCTTTTATCGTTATTGAACCCAATTACATGAAAATTGGCGTAAACAACGGAATCAAACGAGCATCGTGCCACATGACACTTATGCTTTCACCCAGAGGGTCATGCGACAGATCCATCTATGCCAATTTGATGATTTGGGTGAATGCATCATGTGGTTCGTTTTTCGCGATACAATCACCGCTTTATAAGCAATCATTCTCCGTGACCTCGTCAACCCCCTGACTAGTTTTCTGTGTGCTTCCCGCCCCTCTTCGCCGTCCTGTACATCGTAACTATGATGTTTTGTCCCTTAGAAAGTCCTAGGCCCCTGTGGCATATATGCGATATTTCTCCTTAACATCGTTTCGTTGGAACCGGCTAGTGGAAGGTCGGTAACCATATCTGTGCTTGTGCTTTTGAAGGGTAACTTCATGGTTTGTCTCCTATTTTCACATTGTAGATAAAAAAGGATCCGGACACCGGTAAGAGCCGTGGATATGGATTCGTCCGCTTCAGTGACTACAGTGGTCAAGCTATGTGTCTGGCTGAACGCCACATGATTGATGGCCGATTGTGTGATGTTCGCATACCACTGTCCAAGGTTGGTCATCGACAAAGATTGCAAGACATTTACATTTGTAATGAGATAGATACTCTTCCTGCATATGTTTTTTTACAGTAATCTTGTTTCGTTAGCATGTATTGTTAGAAATTAGGAGATTTGGCAGAGAGGTCCAAGTCGTAGCTACTCGAATAGGTCAGTCGGTAGAGTACCCATCCGGTGAGCAGGAGGTCGGCCATTCGACTTCACCCTCAAGCGTTTAGTTTCTTTCCGTTTACCAATCAAAATTGGATAGAAACTCACTATTGTTCAATCAAACACAAAAGAAGCAATTTTGACGGACGCCGGCAAACATTCAGTTATCTGTTGCTTACTTCCTGTTAATAAAGCGAGTCCAAAATTTGTTCAGTGCTTTATCGATACTAACAGTATTCTTAATAAGTAAACACCAGCAACTTTTAGTTGGCAACCACTTGATTTCAAACACTCTACAACGGATGAAGACTTTGAATTGATTACCTCACATTGGGCGTCTGAGGATTCATTCATTTGAGCCATGTTTACATTTATTCAATTATCAGCATCTCCAGGAATCTTTTGTGGGGTTCAGAAAGTACCGGCCTTAGGGTAAAATCAAATGCGAGCCCAATGAGCAACAGTCTGGCGGCCTGCACTGTCTACCGAAGAGATGAACTATAGGACCCAATATTTACATTTGCCAGTGTTATGCACGATAAAATGACCAAGATATCCTCATGGGGATTCGAACATTATTTGTTTCCTGCAATTTTTCTTAAAAAGCTTTCTGCTACCCTGTCAAGATGAACGATACGTACGTTCTGATTGAAAACTTGGAAGGATAGTGAAATTACCAAGTAAGTATTTATCGTGCCGTCCAGCTGCACCTCGACTTTGAGGATCATATCTAAGGCAGGTACCACACAGGTAAAGATCAATTTACGGTGAAGCTAATTGTATTGTCGAGCCTGAAAGCCCTGGTGGAGCTAGTTACTTGAGGAACCCTTACGGTCAACAGATCCAGAAAAATTAATCATTCGGGTAAATCTCCCATGTTTCCGTTGCACGTTTGAATGTCCAAGCGTAATAATTCAGGTGAGCTCAGTGTAAGCCGCTAGCTGATAGTAAAACGATGGCCTCAAAATGCCTGGAAACATCACGAACGAGAGACTCAGTTGGGTTCTAGGTAAGTCTCTCGCAAAACCACATTGGTTTGCAAATGAGTGTATTTCTCCAATTTCGTAGTTCACTTCCCAGCACAAGTAAACACGTGCACTTTTGATGAGCATTATTAAGATTGAAGCTCTACTCAAGTGTTTCCTAACCGAAAAAATCACGCCACTACAAAGAAAGGACTGCTCACGCAGGACTAATATATACCCTAAACCCTACAAATTCTGCAAAAACTAATAAGTCAGAAGCAGCATAAAACGATGATCTGATTACGCCATTAAATCTGTTCATCTAGGGGAGTTGTTTTATTTATTCAACATTAGGAAGTATTTCATTATAATGGAATGTCGAAATGCCAGAGTTGGGCTCACTTTAATGTTTGATTCAAATGCACGTGTACCAAACGGAGCGATTTGCTCACGTTTTAACCTTATTACCGTGAGGTAGCTTTATAATCCCATCGTATCCATTTTCTAGTTTTTTTCCGTTCTTTAAATTTACTAGTGACGTGCATCCGGTGCACAAAAATTTGGTCACACTGTCTACTCACCCGGTTCGTGATCATTTTCACATACATCCGGGTCTTAATATGTTCTTGTTACGGTAGATACTGTTACCAATAAGTGTTTTTGCCAACCTAAACCTTCCTGCTTTGGCACACCTGCTTTGAAAAACACAATCGTTCAGCTGTAACACCCTTTTGGTGCCTAGCTGCCATGCTACCTGAAGGAAACACGAGGGCTGGAATACTGCCAGGTTGCCCAAGTCTAGACAGAAGTTGAGATATAGAGATCGGGTTCGAGCCACGGACCTTCTGGTCAGTAACTTCGCGCTCTAACCACCGAGCCATATCGTCCCTGCTTTAAACAACTGAGCGACCAATGGCCTATCATCGACAGCTATCACTTAAATGAGCCCCTGGTGCTAGCAAGTCACTGATAGATACCGTAACGGAAAACCTACAGAAAGCACCATTTGATGACCGTACCAAGCCACAAGAAACTAAAACACATTCGCTCCATCGAACCTACTAGCTCCATTGTGCCGCCACGTTTCTGGAAGGACTTGCTACCTGTCCTCTATGTTTGTAGAAGTGAAATCTAAGTCAAGGGTACCCGAAGTCCATTCTGTTTTCGGCGACCCTACGTTTCGTTTTCACTGTACTATTGTATTTCTGAGAGGGTCTACTGCCTCGGCTGTTCAGGCTGAGGGAAAAGACCGACTTATCAACACCACCAAATAACGGTTTCTGGGCTGTTTTTCTGTCAGTGAGCTCGATACTAACGACCGAACGCTTTGTACTAAATGTCCTTCGTCATGCACAGTGGGTGTGTTGCTAGCTTGCGTCCTGCCTCAACTTGGCAACCTTAGATCCATACTGATCTCTGACTGTATGGCGACTAAGCACCAATGTCCGCTTTTAGTCCACTCCTACTAGATTATTGACTGGCCACTTTACTGAATGTCTCAGGGCATTTCTCAAATGGGTTTAGTGTACCGATTCCAGCTCAACCTAGGAAACATGCTCCCTGTGTAAATGTTATGCTCATCGTTTTGTGCATGCAGTTCAGTTTTGCTCTTTGGGTGTTCCCCCTAGGACTTTGAAAACGAAGTTCTCGGTTTCCAATCTCCATCTAAAGGCGAGATGGCTCAAGTGGTCAGAGCGCGACCGGAAGGTCCGTGGTTCGAACCCGACCTCTGCTTCTCGACTTCCCCTGTCTAGGCTTGGGCAACCTGGCAGTATCCCAGCCCTCGTGTTTCCTTCGGGTGGCAAGGCAACTAAGCGCCAGAAGGATGCTACAGCTGAACGATTTTACCAACTTAAACCATTGGTATACTGTTATCCATCTCCTTGACCGAATACTTTGGGATTCGGAAAGCTGCAGGCAGTCGATTTCCTTGTGCTTTTGACACCGATAAGCAATTTAAGGCTGGTACACATCAGCGAGATATTCATCTGATCACTGACTCATCAAGATCGACTAGATTATTGATTAGCTGAAGATTTACGATGCCTCACGAACAATATACGTGAACAGGGAATGTTTCGGTCAAGGTCAAAATCAATAAATTCATAGCAATGGCTAGTGTGACTACAGATGCTCGATCACTCTTTTAGCCTTTCGTTCGTGCTCACGTGACCGAAGAGTTTGGGACAAATGGAATGTAAAACCCCTTTCTCAAATATCAAGGATGGTGAATTAATGTTGCTCAGAACCACCTAGCATTGCCGCACTCACTTTCATGAACTGGCCTGATTTTTGGTTCACTGTGCAAGTGTATTTGCAAGGCAGTCACCAATCTAGTCGTTCTTGTTTCGAACATCCCAAACCCTAGCCACATACCTCTTGATTAGTATGTAACGACAACGTGATAGAGTCTCGTACACGCGACATCCTGTTTATGTCCGCTAGTAATTCAGTTGATCAGTAATCGAGACGGTTCCACCGAATCGGTAACGGTCGCAGGACTCGAGCTGATCTTGATTATGGTAAAGAGATGCTGATGCTCCGGGGTAGGCGGTCTCGCGTGCATAAATTTCAGTACTCCATCTGAGGGAAAGTCGTTTTTGGACAGACATACTTCTCTACACATTTGTAGGAAAGGTAAAATCGGTGGTAGCAGTATGATTCGGTCAACGCAACTGATTCTGAACTGAAGCACCATGTGAGCGCATCCCATAATCCAGCCGTGATCGATGAAGCCTAGTGCCATGTTTTTCAGCCCGCGCGCTTTTTCTGTGCCTCATCGGACGCACCCACCAGGCACCTCGGTTAATTTCATTCTGTTCACCCTTCGCTGAACCCTCGACACTATTCACCCCTCACCTTCCTTCCTCTCGTCGCGTTTTGTATGCCCCCTCCCTGCTGCATTGCGTTTGTTTCGTTCGCCACCCAGTGATAGATCCTGTGGTTCTTATACCATCCTTGCCCTGTTCGTGGACTACAAAGTGTCCCGTATTTGATCATACAGGGTTGTCATACGCCATGACTATCGTTACAGGTGTATTCAGAAAAGTTGAGGAACACGTTTGTCAAAGTCGTTCCAGAAAATTGATACCAATGACTTTTGTTGTCAAGTTCGTCTCGTTCTGGCCTCGTGCAAACAAGTGGCTCTGCATCCGACTGGCTTCTCACTCTAGAGGAGGTTTACTGTGTTTCAGTTGACGATTCGGTACAATCACTACTGCCTGTAGTAGGATTCACCCCCATACTGTCGAGGATGATGATGATGATGCTATGCGCTCAACGAGTAATTTATGTAAATCCAACCCGCTTTTATATATTCGGAAATGTGCCTATCGTTTTTTTTCTATTGATTTCTTTCCAGGTCATTGACGTATTCATCCCTAAACCGTTCCGCTCGTTTGCCTTCGTGACGTTCGATGATCCCGATGTTGCTGCTTCCTTGCTGGGCAAAGATTTGACAATCCAGGGTCACAAAGTGACCATAGGTTCGGCCGTTCCCAAACTGCCTTCCCATGTTCGTCAAAACCCCTCATTCGAAAACGCAGGGGGGAATTTGCGTTCTCCTTATCCTGGCAGTCCAATGGCACATGGGCCTCTATGGAACAGTCGTAAGTAGCATGGCTGTCAAATGTAGAAAAGTTTGGCCCGGCGAATGCCTCACAATTTAGTCTTTGATAAAAATGCACTTAGGACGTAAAGCAAATGTGTATATTATTCACCAGCTAATTTACGCACAGTCAATGGTTAAGGCGCGAATTAACTGACTAGGTCGTCCGTGGTTCGAACCCGACCTCTGCGTCCTGACCGCTTCTGTCAAGAATTGGACAACCTAATAGTAACTCAGCCATCGTGATTCCTTCGGGTGGCATGGCAGTTAGGCACTGAAAGGGTGCTACAGCTGAATGGTTATCTCATTTATTTTGTGCGTTTAACAACGGTTATAAAATAATAAACAAATCGTTCAGCTGTAACATCCTTCCAGTGTCTAGCTGCCATGCAACCAGTAGGAAGCACGGGGGCTGAGATACTGCCAGGTTGCCCAAAACTAGACAGGAGGGTCGAGTGTCTCTGGCGGTTGATTTGCCGACGGTATTGAGACTTCAGCTCTGTCAATTTGGTACTCATTCGAGCTCGATGCGCCAACGGTGATCGGATGTTAGGTTTCGGTCCAACAGTCTCGCCTACCGCACCAGGTCCAATCTAAGGTAAGAAGGAGAGTACACGATAGTATACGACTTAGCAACAAGCTGTGACTCTTTCACACATACTGAATTTATAACAACCAGTCTTAGCTGTGTTTCTTTTAACCGCGAGCTGTGAATTGAGTGTCCACTGCACACAAGTCTACCTTTTCTCTAAGTGTATGATATAAATAGACAAAGTGCAAATGCTTGGGTGATACTGTAATCAACGGCAGCACATCAACTGGAAATAGACGCGTACCGTCTTTTCCTAAACTGAGTTCAATATGCCGCATGCTGTGCTCTTTTTTCAGATTTGTTGTCACTCCTTAGTGGTTCACTTGTCTCCTCCGCTTTTTAGCGTGGTCTCCAGCACTTGGCGTGTTCCCAGGCGGCGGCGCCTACGGGGGCTCACCAAATGGTGGTCTGCGCAATTCGATGGGGTTGAATCCAGCGGCAGCGGCGGCGGCAGCCACCCTAGCCGCACAATATACCCGTGCTCACCAGGTGCGTTTGTAACTTATCTTATCCGCTGAACAATTTTTTTTCACGCACCACACCTCCCTTCTCGTTGGTTATTTGAACCAAGAACTAGCATTCGTTACACTGTTATTAACCTATGGGTACCTATTCGCCATTCTGGTTAGTTTACCCTTTGACATTCACCCGATTCTTGTTAAGCCTCCACCGGGCTGGGACTCTTCATAGATTTTTTTTACTCCCGTCCAATGAACTTCATTGTGCAGTTTGTGAGAAGAACGGCAACCCATGAAAATCGTCGATTGTTTTCGCCCTACTTTGCTCACCAGGCGATTCGGATATCGAGAAACCTCAACGTCGTCTCCCTTCTGCGCCAGTTTCGCCCTGAAGCATGCCATCAGGAGCCACGCCAGTGTGTCGAACCACGCTGTTATTAGCAGCGGAACGGGCATTTTATGTAGACGATTTGCTGTCTATTGCCACTTCTCCAGAACGTCTTTCCACCGTCGCCTTTAATTTGAAGGTAGCCCTGGCAGCCCGCGAATTCCGATTGACCAAGTGGTGGACAAATGAGCCCGTCCTCTTAGCTAAAATCCCTCTTGAGTATCGTGCACAGCGAAACCTTGATGTAGATCTGCAACCGCCTTCGTGGCATCGAACACTTGGGGTTCAATGGGACATGTGGACTGATGAATTCCTGTTTCAAGTGGATACCCAGTTTGAAACTCCTACGAAGCGCAGAATGCTATCACATATAGCCTCTCTGTATGACCCCATGGGATTTGTTTGCCCGGCTCTACTGCCTGGGAGGTTACTGTTTCAACAGCTTTGTAGGCTTCAGGTTAAGTGGGATGAAGAATTGAGCGTTGAAATCGTGCAAGCGTGGCAGAAGTGGAGACGATCCATGGTTGCTCTCACCGAACTGAGAATTCCGAGATGCCTGTCCTCTAGGAATGCTGTTCCCCAATCTTACGAACTTTACTGTTTCTCGGATGCCTCAGAAAGGGCTTACGGAGCAGTTCTTTATCTTCG
This sequence comes from Clonorchis sinensis, assembly GCA_003604175.2. Lineage (NCBI taxonomy): Eukaryota > Metazoa > Platyhelminthes > Trematoda > Opisthorchiida > Opisthorchiidae > Clonorchis > Clonorchis sinensis. The sequence goes on along the minus strand of CM030373.1, from coordinate 29,282,431 downwards.
GTTGCGGAATGAGGGCCACCAACAATGTTACTTTGTGTGGGGCAAGTCTCGTGTTGCTCCTCTGAAGGCCGTCACGATTCCTCGTCTGGAGCTTACGGCTGCCCTGCTGTCTGCAAGAATGGCCACGCAAGCGAGAGAAGAGTTGTCTCTGCCGATTAAGTCGACTACGTTCTGGACGGATTCGATGGTCGTCCTTCAGACACTCCGCAACACAACTACACGTTTCCAGAGTTTTATTGCGAACCGCAAGACAGCCATACACGAACTCACAGATGTGCGTCAGTGGAAGTATGTTGACGGTAGAAACGACCCAGCGGATATCGCTTCAAGAGGTGTGTCTCCAGCAGAATTAGGGCGCAGTTCCTGGATCCGAGGTCCGACCTTCTTGCTGGACGAAGAGTCGTCGTGGCCAACAGAACCAAGTCTACAAGCTCCGCTTCCTTCAGCAATGATGAAGAAAGCCCAGAATTGCACAGTTGCTTACGCACAGTCAACCATCTCTTGGTTGGATAAGTTTAACCACTATGGCAGTTGGACGAAGCTCTTGAGGGCCATTACGTGGCTCAGACGGTTTTGCTCTCTGATCGGGAAAGAATCCAACTCCACGACCAACCCCGTTCGTCATCTGACTCAGCACGAGATAATGGAATCATCGATTTACGTTTCAAAGTTAGTCCAGGAAACCGCGTTCCCAGACGAGCTCCGCATACTGAGCAAGAAACCCGACGGTGACAAGCGTACGTTAGTCTCGTCCGCCAGTCCACTTCGTAAGTTGAATCCCTTCTACGATCGCGGTATACTTCGCGTAGGAGGTCGACTCCGATGGGCTGCCTTACCTTTCGAGACCAAGCACCCTATCATACTGCCAAGGAGACACTTCGTCACCACACTTATCATAAAACATTACCACGAAAGCTACGGCCATGTGGGCGTTGGACAAGTGCTGGCAGCAGTGCGCAACAGATACTGGGTTGTGCAGGGGCAAGCCGCCGTCAGGTGCGTCCTTTCGTCGTGTTATCATTGCCGTCGATGGTTTTCGCCGCCGTGCTACCAAATGATGGCTCCCCTTCCAACTGAACGAACCAACTGCAGTCGTAGACCATTCGCATTCACCGGGGTGGACTACTTCGGGCCTCTGTTAGTCAAGCGAGGACGTGGCACCGAGAAACGATATGGCTGTGTATTCACTTGCATGACCATCCGTGGCCCATACCTTTGACACGACTTCGTTCCTATGTGCGTTCTCGAGATTTGTTGCCAGACGAGGCAGTCCATTAAAGCTTTATAGTGACAACGACACCAATTTCAGAGGGGCTGAAGCTGACGTGAAGGAATGTCTTCCTAAGTGGGATCAGGATAAGCTGGCGACCAAGCTACTAGAGCACGAGTGCGACTGGGTGTTCTCCGTACCGAAAGCCAGTCATTGTAGAGGTATTTGGGAAAGATTGATACGGAAAATCAGGCCACCTCGATGTAAAAGGCACGGATGTTCATGCAAGTGAATACACAGCCATATCGTTTCTCGGTGCCACGTCCTCGCTTGACTAACAGAGGCCCGAAGTAGTCCACCCCGGTGAATGCGAATGGTCTACGACTGCAGTTGGTTGGTTCAGTTGGAAGGGGGCCATCATTTGGTAGCACGGCGGCGAAAACCATCGACTGCAATGATAACACGACGAAAAGACGCATCTGACGGCGGCTTGCCCCTGCACAACCCAGTATCTGTTGCGCACTGCTGCCAGCACTTGTCCAACGCCCACATGGTCGTAGCTTTCGTGGTAATGTTTTATGATGTGGTGACGAAGTGTCTCCTTGGTAGTATGATAGGGTGCTTGGTCTCGAAAGGTAAGGCAGCCGATCGGAGGCGACCTCCTACGCGAAGTATACCGCGATCGTAGAAGGGATTCAACTTACGAAGTGGACTGGCGGACGAGACTAACGTACGCTTGTCACCGTCGGGTTTCTTGCTCAGTATGCGGAGCTCGTCTGGGAACGCGGTTTCCTGGACTAACTTTGAAACGTAAATCGATGATTTCATTATCTCTTGTTGAATCAGATGACGAACGGGGTCGGTCGTGGAGTTGGATTGTTTTCCGATCAGAGAGCAAAACCGTCTGAGCCACGCAATGGCCCTCAAGAGCTTCGTCCAACTGCCATAGTGGTTAAACTTATCCAACCAAGAGATGGTTGACTGTGCGTAAGTAACTGTGCAATTCTGGGTTTTCTTCATCATTGCTGAAGGAAGCGGAGCTTGTAGACTTGGTTCTGCTGGCCACGACGACTCTTCGTCCAGCAAGAAGGTCGGACCTCGGATCCAGGAACCGCGCCCTAATTCTGCTGGAGACACACCTCGTGATGCGATATCCGCTGGATTGTTTCTACCGTCAACGTACTTCCACTGACGCACGTATGTGAGTTCGTGTATAGCTGTCTTGCGGTTCGCACAAAACTCTGGAAACGCGTAGTTGTGTTGCGGAGTTTCTGTCGGTTCCTCCTGAGGATTTCGGAGGCTCAATCGAACCAATGCGATTGGATGGTAGTCGAGAGACGGTTAGGCGATAGTCCCTATGGTCGTTCTGGTGTTGAGCTCAGATGAGTAATTCAGCTGTGAGAGGACTAACCAACATACTTTCATTGTGTCAGCTAGCTTTAGTAGGGAGCTGGCATCGTTCGGTTTGATGGGTGGCCCGGTGGTGATAGACGCAATATATTGCCTTGCAATAACCAAAGGGTTGCCAAATCGGCGACCCAGGATCTTCCAGGCTTCTTGTTAGCCGTGTTCCGGCTCAAGTATCGTACAGTGGTCAATGGCTTCTCGTGCTTCGCCTTCGCACGCATCAATCAGGAAGGCCAGACGATTTGCGGGATCTGTAGCGTATTGAGCGACCCCACTGGCGAAGCCCCTCAGAAACTTCCAGTAATTAGACTGTTACCATCGAACTTTGGTACCTTTCTCTGAGGCATACCCATAGAGGTTAAGTAGTTCTGGAAGATGTGGGCATGATGTAGACGTCGTCTGCGGATTCTTTGGAAGCGTCACCGGATAGTTCGGGGTAGCGGCCCCTTCTTAGTCAATTGGATAGAAAGGAGTTTCAACGGAGTCTCGGCGTCTGCTGTCTGTAGCGGTAGCAGAAACCTGGAGGTTAGCCATCTCTCGGCGGATCTTGACCATCTCCATTTCCAACCACACAGCTCTGTCCTTCATATCGATGGATAGCTCTCGTTCGGGTGCCCGGGGGGAGGGATTAATCTAGTGGTGGAAGATCGGGAAAATTACCGGAAGATTCGCCAGACATGGCAGAAACGTCGTCCAGAATGTCTGTTGAGCTTGCGATGGCGTTCTTGGATATTATTGATTAACTTTGTGAGATCCGGGCAGCTAAGTATCTCACAGGACGATTGCGGCTATCAGATTATAGCCGCAGTTATCAGTTCGTATCCAGTAGGCGATAGGAGCTGACAGGAACTGGTTCTATAGAAAAACGGGTTAATAGGCATCGTGAATTAAGTAAACGTACAATCGATAATAGCGCAATCAGCAGGAGCACAAAATGGTCCGTAAAGCAGCAGGGATTTCTGGAAGCAACAGCAAGTAAGCACCAAACGACGTACAAACGTACAAATACGGGTAGTCTGTCAGTATGAGTTGGCCGTATAGAGAGATAACGGCGCAGAAAACGGTCAGTACGTTCGAGAGGTAAGAAAACTGTCTTTGGTTGACGGCGTGATGCAACAGCTCGTTTCACGTGACAAATCGGATTGCGCGCTTAGGTCCGTTTAAAACAAATCTCACCAAAGGCTATCTGGCAGATGCGATATATAGGTGATGCCGAGTGCCGAGTTGGTGTAGTGGACAACACGCTTGCTCACCATCTGGGTTCGATCCCCGGTCGGTCCGCTTTTTGTCAGAGCGGACGCTCGGAAACAGGTAGAACTGAGAGGAACTTCCAAGCAATGACAGACGAGCAACATCAGTTACTGGGGGATAAGCGGACCTTGAGTAGGAGCGGAACCGGAGGAAACGAGCAGCAAGGAAGCAAAACGGGGTTGCAATGAACGGGTGTAAATTACGTCACGTGTTAGTAGTCAGAACACAAAAGAAAATGACCGCTGTTCACCGTTGATTCACATGGAGAATCAAGAATGATTTCACAGGCGTTTTCCTCCATTCGTGCGGCTAGAACCATTAAGAATGTGAAGTAAGGGACCTAATTTAGGTGGCGTGTGACGCCTTGACGACGACTATAATATAACAGCCGTTTGGAGCATCTCGCAATTGAAGGAAGGCAAATGTGCCTTTATCACAGTTGATAGTGTGGTGGAGTCATTCTGCCAAAACGAAAGAGCCTTCTACTGGAATTTCATCCTTTTGTATCGAAGTACTGGGGTTGATCCAGCCGTTTACTGCTATAGGATTTTAGTGTCCGCTTTCGTTTTGCAAGGAATTACTTCAATGTATATACGACGATGCCCGTAAACCAAGCGATTATATCCGTGCTCTCCGTGTGCACACCCACTCTGCCTGCAGGAAATCAAAATGGTTTGTGTAATGTTGTTTACATCAGCTGGCACATGTTATCTCACAAATTCCATTACTCAGTTTTCTAAGCAGTTACCCACACATTGTCTCCTTTCAGCGACAGAGTTCCGGTGGCAACATGAACGGTGGTTATCCTGATGCGAAACCTAGTCCTGACGCCAACACCAACGCCGCCCTGGCCGCTTTAAACATTCTAAATAATCCAAATGTTGTTGCTGCAATCGTGAGTGCCGCAGCTGGGGTGACTAAGGGTCAGTCGTCATTTACAAATTCAGGGGTAAGTCTATGCATTGAAATCCGTTTGAAAGATTTTCGGTGGAAAGAAGGTAATTGAGTTAGTATACCTGGTGCTCGGTACTTGCACCATTCATTGAGACGCCACTCTTTCCATACCCCATGACTCTGCAGCAAATCAACTTGGTCGGTGTACTGTAACATGTGTCCGAGTGAGGCCTATCCACTCTAACGTGTGGGCACTACCGGTAGAGTTGAACGAAATACCACTTTTCAGAAAGGTTTATTGAACAGTTGGTGAATTTAAAGCTGGGCAGCGTTTCGCTTTTGACATCAAAGCTTCATCAGACCAAGTGAGCAGTTCACTAGGTTGGCCGAATTCTTAGGCAAAGGGTAAACCAAGATTTCTTTCGACTAGCACACTAGATTGATGTTGAGTATCAGCTAAAAGAGCTTGTTGACAGATGCGGGTGCCTAGGTTTCTCATCCGATGAGTTGGGGAATTTTGTCGGGTTTCCGTGGTTGATCTTGCAGTTCAGGTCCTGCATGGGTATCATTTGCACACTGGGAGTCTTGGTCGCTTCCGCGGCCTCGACCGTCGGTTTCCTAGATGTGAATTGTAGTTCCGGCCTCAGGACTTCAGTGTTTCTGAATCGAGTTTTTGTCCCGCGTCCAGTGCATGTTCTGTCATTGCTCTGTCGTGATGTGGAATATAGGTGGCCTGGGTGCACTGCTTGGTTGTTTGTTCGCCGAGCTTGGATTGTAGTCCATTCAAGGAAAGCGTGCGGCGAGCCGTAGGATCAACGCAAATTAATCGGCCGCGGAATACACTTGTGTGTGATATGGTTAGTTGATTTTGGTAGTCTGCACGAACATCATTTGCGAATTTCGGGAAACGCAGCACGCTGCGCCGTTTTTGACGTTATTCCGGATTCATTTCATTGTGCCTGCAGCCTTTCGATAGAGGTAAAAAACGCGAAAGGAGAACCTACCATGATAGTTTCAGCGAAACGAAAGATTGTTTCTGCTTTTATAGCCCTGGTTTCTTTTTGCAAGTAGCATTGGTTCTCAGCAAATGCGGGCTCATTAATCGCAATGTCAAATGCAACTTGTCTCTTTGGTGTCTCTGATGCAATTTTCTTCATGTTCGCGGCAAAACGTGTTCTTCTGCCCTCAATCTGTTCGCCACCGCTCGGATGAGGAGCCATGCAATTATTGCAAGCATAAGTACCCCAGACTTGAAATTTTGCGATCGTTCAGCTGTAGCACTCTTTCGGTGCCTAAGTGCCATGCCACCCGAAGGAAGCACGAGAGTTGGGATACTGCCAGGTTGCCCAAGCCTAGACAGGGGAAGTCGAGAGGCAGAGGTCGGGTTCGAACCATGGACCTTCCGGTCAGTAAATTCGCGCTATGACCACTTGAGCCATCTGCATAGTTACCTACGGGTTCACTCTCGTGAATCTTCAGTAACCTCACTTGTGATCCTTTATTACCGATTCTGGTCGTGTTTTGATGCTTATTCAAACACTCCTCCAAAGGCCGATCGGTTGATTCACACCCTGTGTCTGATACAGGCCTGGATGAGTACGTACCTCTTAATCATCCTGAATGTGGGTAGTATTTGCAGCCACCGTGTATGAGATATAATGCTGCATTTGGTGGAAATACAAGTTCGTGTATAAAGTGTCGAACATCGTTTTGTTTTCATCCTGACCCAATCCCTATTTCTCCGCATTCATTTTCAGCCCCGTTGAGGAGGAGGAGGGTGCACCTAACGGACGATCACAGCTGTTTGGAATCCGTATTGCACAGATTAAGCGTGTATGGTTATTGTGATCAGTAGTACGGCGTGTATGTGCTAGTGCTGCTGCTGCTGCTTCTGGCCTGGGATTTTCAACTTCATCTCTCCTTATCCTACCATTTCTGTTCATTCTCATTCATTCATGCACGATTGCCTCACTTTCTGACTGTCTATCATGTGTGTCTGGGATGTGTCGAGTGGTACTGATTCTCTGCTGCATTTTATCTGAGAAGTCGTTGCTGTTGGCTTACCCAAGTCCGGCGTGCTTGTTGTCTGTATCCTAACTTGTCGCTATACATATGTCAGTGTCTGTTGCTAGCCTGGCGTTCTCTACCGAGGAGCACAGTCGCTGATCGGTTCGAGTGAAAGCGCGGTGTCTGTCACTTGTTGTATGTGCGACTTTTCGGATGTCGTTTTTGCTTGTTCCGCGTAACTCTGGTTGATGGGCCAACAGCACTTGCCCTCACTGACGTGACCGGATATTTTGTGACAATTATGCGATCACGCCAAGTGGTGTTAGGTTACGGTAGTCCTCCCAAAGGAGGCTACTGTTCAATGTCCAATAACGTATCCCTTCGGCCGCTGCCTAATCAGCACTATTTGGTCCCGAATAGAAGTTCAGGACCCCCTCCTGAGTTTTACTGCATGTGGTTCTATTCTACATCAGTTTTCCGAGTGGTTAGTGCAGTCGTGCGCGTCGTTTCTCCACCGCTCCGCACATCAGTTTTCAGCTCAGTTTGAAAGAATGGTTGTCTCGAAACGGTTGTTGTTCAGTTTATGGAATCTCAAAGGCTGTGTTTTCCTTTGGTCAGTATGAGGTGAGTTGGTGTACGCGTGTATGACTTCCTCTTCTTGGCTGCTGAATCTAGCTGCGCGCGCTTGGGAAGTCCTGCGAGTTTGCTGCGAGAAATGATGACATGCAGTTTGTTGCATGGATGGACTCTTAAAAGATTGCGCTGGTTTATTGGATGCTGCACCTGTCTTATTTTTGACCCTACTTCGAACATGCTGCCTCTGACCTACACGAATGACATTTCCTTCCCGCCTGACGCGGGAAGCCGAGGATTCTGGAACATGATGTGACAGTTAATCACAAACCTGTTGGGTATAACCTCGCGTATTCGTGATGTAATGTTATTTCTATCCTTCCGTATGCTTAGAATACTTATGGCTGCGGGGGAATGTTATGCCAAGCCTCGCCTCATTCACTGCAGTGACCAAGATCATACTCCATGTGAGCCAGACAATTGCTATTTTCATCCAAAGCGCGTTAAGTTCGAAATACTGTGGTACTCAAAGAAAGGGCCCGTTCAGCTGTAGCACCTTTTTGGTGTCTAACTGCCATGCCACCCGAAGGAAGCACGAGGGCTGAGATACTGCCAGGTTGTCCAAACCTAGACAGGGGAAGTGGAGATGCAGAGGTCAGGTTCGAACCACGGACCTTCCAGTCAGTAAATTCGCGCTCTAACCACTTGTGCCATATCGCCCCCAAAGAAAGGGCCCGGGAGATTCTTCCTCCTCTGACTTGCAGACGAGCAAATATCAACAAAATTAATTTGTGTTTTGACAGTGCGACCTCGTTTCGAACACAGCTATATGCTCCTTCCAACGCATCCATACAGTGGTCCGCATCACTTAAAGAAACGATGTTTCTTGTACGCGAAGAGCGCTATTGTAAAAGACAAGACCACCAAGAACATCCCATAGCTACGTGTGATTTTACTTTCCTAGTTAAATATATTCCCGGACCCTCCAACACAGGAAAATCTTGTCATGCTGAGCAGCGTTACTACAACTTCGGGTCCCATACCTTCCCCCTGTAAACGTAAACACGTAAGCATATCGTTTTCCGAAAAGATTGGTAACAATCGGTAGATTTGTTACCGAAAACGAGTACTACTCAATCGGTTCCGAGCGTTTTTCACCTTATTGCACGTAAGCCTTTCCGTCGCAGCTTATTGAATCTAATCTTACTGCTCTTGAGCATGGAGCTTGTGAGCCTGCTCACCTGAAACGTGTCCTCTTGAGAATCACATTTGCACTAATCAGTTTTGCTAGACGTGTCTTAAGTATGGAACAAACTCATACAAGTGGTCTCTTTTGCAAATTTGGGTGGCTTTAACGGGAGACGCGGATAGATCACACTGGATCTCGTACAGGTTCAAAGAAATATGACTTGGTCGTGGGAGTACGCCAACCTAATGATGTAGGAGGGAGGTTCCACTCTGTATCGGTTCAGCTGGAAGATTGCGTCCCCGTCGAAATGTTTATGAAATCGAATACAGCGACAGCATTAGGGTCTACATTGGACAAACAGGCAGGGTACCACACACCGGAATCGGTGACCAAACCACAAAAAATGCATGTGGATGTCAGCAGCTTCTCTCATCGATGGCTAGATGTGTGTTAGGTACAGGAAACGAGGTAGATTTAAGAAAGGTAGAAGTTTTGAGACAGGGATTACGGTTCACACCACAGTGACTAATGACCTGGGCGGTGGAGATCGCTAATTATCCTGGTGTGGACTGAGTAGGGTGGGCAGAGCTATCGTTCAGCTGTAGCACCCTTTCGGTGCCTAACTGCCATGCCGCACGTGGGCTAGGATACTGCCAGGTTGCTTAGGCCTAGACATGGGAAGTCGAGTTGACAGAGGTCGGGTTCGAACCACGGACCCTCCGGTCAGTAGATTCGCGCTCTAACCACTTGAGCCATCCCGCCCAGGGCAGAACTAGCTAACGTTTAGAGTGGTTTCACCAAGCCGAACTGCCATCGACTGAGTAAATTAACTGAAATTCGAGTTATGAGGAGCGGATCGTGTCGTAGGCTGCTGAAGTAAAGCAATTGCATTTAATGTGGATCGTTCTATCATCATTTTAGACTGATATCCTGGATTACATGTAACCGTTGACACGGCGGTGAACTGCGTTGAAACCGATTTCACCCCGACTACTGGATTGTGGTCGCTGCTGCAACCGTGCCTTTCTTCTAACAAAACTAACGCGGATGTATGGAGTGCACAAAGCTCCGAGTTGATATTTCGGACACTGGATATCAAGGGAAAGTCGGTGTAGCGGGGGGTTGTGATGTCTTAGAAGTACCGGTTTTTTCATAAAGGAAACTACTCACAAGGTTGCTGAAAACTCAGCTCGAGACCATGTCAAAGCGACCAACTAGTGAAGGGACTGAATCCCTCTTTTTTTTCATAGTAAGATGCGAAGAGACTTGATGAGAGTCCTAGAACCAAGGTGAAATTCCAATAAGGAGTTGGAAGCATTTTCCGAAAGGTTTATGTTGGACCCTGTGGTAGGTGACCTCGTTTGTGGACATTCGCCACATTTCTCGCTCCTCACGGTCATTCAGGCTCAACGGGCCTGTATTCTACAAATTTTGGCAGCAATACCTCCAAATGAAGTGAATTAATACCCTGGCGGTCTAACCGACTATCGCAGTTTTCTCAGTAAGCCAGTGTTCTGCTAAGAACCAACAATGAAATGAGCGAACCTGGTGGACCCCGAAAAGTGACGTGACTCTCCGACGAAATGCACGAGAATTGTCGCTGTCAAAAGCAGCTAGTTCATTTCAAACCCTCCAGTTTGCCTCTGATCTTCGTCGAAACCTCAGCAGATGCACAGCTGACAAACCCGCTGTACAGACTGCTAATCGGTTGGTGGCGTAACGCCTGGAACAAGTTTCGTTTCACGCTCAGTACCGTCAGTTACCAGTAATCCCCCCATTGAATAGGCTTGTTCGGGTGGTCATGTCTGTATTGCGTAATTAGTTCTGAATGCGACTGCATGACAGCCCGAAACAGTTCGAGGTCGGCGGTGTTGAATAAACCCTGTTGACTGACAATAAAATGGGCTTGCATCTTCAGCATTTTCACTAGCGAACATTGGTAACATGAGTCATTTCCTGCTGCGGTCTATCGATTCAAATTAATCGGAAATTTTGTTCGAAATTGTGTTTCGTTCGATCCATTTTTCGAATCACTGGGTTCACACAACTCGGTAAGAAAGCCAATAAACCCTGTTGAATTTTATAAACCTACTTACGCACCCACAAACTTTGTTACTAAATCACGCGACTTCGGGTTTCCCTATTCCCCCAGGTCCAGTAGGATGGATCGGATATTTAATTGGTTGAAGAGCCATTGTCAGCTGCGGTCACAGTCAATCTCACATTGAAAGTCTTATCACTTGGAAGCACCTTCCCTGAACCTTGCAACTGCAACATCTTCCCGCACAAATTTAGTAAATCGGTCCTCGGTGACAATAAGGAAACCGTGCGTGGGGTGTTCTTAGCGTTGGTGACTTCGTTGCGCACAGTCGGCGCTCGGTTCATCAATATCCATAGCATGACATCAGTGTTCGACACCGACGCTTCGCTGCCGTACAGCGATGATTTATTTGAAAGCCTTATTGTGAAGAAAAGAATAAACGTGGAAGAGGAAGGGACTTAGTGCTAGCTTACTACAATCATTCCGAGGTTCCCACATCTCCAAACGTCCACTCAGGCAATCTGGATAGAAACTGACAATAAGAAGGCCACTGGCAGCCATATCTTGCAGCGTCTCCAACCAGGCGCAGTGGGAATCTCGCGGTTCCCATCCTGAAAGGTGACTAGCACCGACAACACCCAAACTTTTCCTAATCTCTTTCATAACTCAGGCTAAGGTTGACTACATCTCCGCTCCGGGCACCACGAAGTTGGCACGGAAAACAGCACTATCTTCGGCAAACGAGGGTTCCTCATGCGCAAAACATGACCTAACCAACTCAGCTTCTGGTGAAGGGCACAATCTTCAACGGAAGTTTCCGTTGCGCTAGATTAGTGTTATACCAACTAGTAACTTCGCGGAAAAGAGCAAGGGAAAGAAACCTCTAGGGGCAACACATGAATGCCACCCACAAAACGATTGCGCGGACGATTACCTTCGCTTTAGTCTGGAGGGCGCCGTCCCTCGCTCGCTTACCGCGGGATTAAGCCTACCACGGATGGCGCAACGAACCCGGGTGGTGTCGCTTAAGCTACACGAATGTATGGCAGGTGGTCATTTGCGATCAATTGCGCATAAACGAGCAAGAACGTCTCCTTACTTCACCACTACCACTGTCGTCAAATTTACGTGCAGTCCAGTGGATCTGATAAGGACTACACTAGATGCTGACGTGCTCAACAGAAACCGAGTGCAGGGATTGGTTTTGCAAATAACTTCAAAGTGTTGTCAGCTAGGTATTCCACGGAAACAACCCGTTATTGCAGGGAAAACGCCCGCACGATTCACCTAGTTAGTACCGTGAAAAATTCTGCTTGAGGCAACGATGATGTTTATCTCATTCATTTTTGCGAGATGCAATCAGTTTGCAATCGACAAGCTTTTTCAACACCCGTCGAAGACAACCGGTCTTCTTGACTATTTAGTCAACCACCCAAAGCCTTTCCGTCCAAAGGCCCAGGCGAACTGATTTCCGTTGTACGTACCAAATGACGGCTGTGGTTATAATACTCCACGCAATGCGTCAGCCACGTAGCTCCACGTTCGGAAATCCTAAGGCTGTCACCTCCACCATCCCAGAAGATGTGCTGGGAGGTTTCGTCAAAGGCCAACCGCTGCTGCAAAGCCGGGGACCACTGTGCAGCTGGAATCATCATGCATATCTCTGCAGATTCGCACTGAAGCTGTATACCGTGCAGTTCGGCCGCGATTTACTGATCAGCAGGTTGAACAACACAGTTTGAATGGTTGTAGCGTTCTCCGTACGAAAGAAAACTAGGACGAGGATTGAAGAAGAATCACTAGAGAAGACTGTACCACACCGGCGATCTACTAAACCATCGGCTCGCCATACCGCAAAGTACTAGAGAGATACTACGGCTTGAAGAACCAAAATGTATTGATTCTGCTACCTCCCCCAAAGAAAGGTGATAAAGAAAGATGCGCGAATTACCTCGACCTGTGTCTCGTCGACGCCCCTTAGAGAAGTACTCGGTTCCCTTCTACGTATGTGCTTTGACTCAAAACTGGAACTTCATATCAGGCCAAATCAAGGTTTACTCTTCAAAAAAAAATGGATAACCACATTTCCCCTCCATGGTGCAGTCTGTAATCCCGCTTCAAATGTCAGCGGCCCACAATCACCCTTCTCATCCAGTTTTACAGTGTGTTCGATTGCACGGGTTGAGAAACTGTGCAGATTCATTTCGACAGATAGTGTTTTGACCAAGGTAGTCGACCTAAACTGATCGTAAGATTGAAAATGTTTAGTGTATCTACAGCGAAGTCTTCCGAACTAAGTGTGCACACCAGAGGTCACTAATGCTAGCTTTGATTAGTTTCGCCGTAGACTGCACCACATTCTAGGCAGTCGGGTTTAGCTGCTCAATTCGATGGCATGTCGAGTATCCCTGCAAATTGGATTGAAGGTAAACACCGCAAAGGCTAACCGTTTCCCGTCATGTCACTGCTACTGGTAGGAGTCATCGAACGGGTAGTCCCCTTACGTATCTTGTCTCAACTCTGCTGCAAAGCGACTGGACACTATCGTGGTATGATAGTTCGTGTACATGTCTAGCTTACTGAGTTATAGTAGGTGGTTTCACTTTAACATTTGCAGAATTTCTCATTCTAGGTTGGTCAGTTCACACCAATATGACAAACAGTCTCCTGGTCCTCCAGTTCGGGCCGATAGACAGAGTATTTCGGACAACAATTCAGTTGGCCACCTGCTATCTCGAATCCGTGAAGCTAGCCTGTGAAGAAAGCATGGGCTGCAAATATGGAGCTCCCTTTTTAGCCTAAGACGTTTCCAACTACATATACATACTCATCGTTCTCTTGATCTCGATGAACTGCCACTTGCTCTGTTCAAGGACGTTGGTGAATTCCATGGTCAGTGCCTGTCTAGTCTATTTGCCTCTATCTAGAAGGAAGAGGCTGTTCCCTACAACTGGAATGAGTCGATGAGCGCACTCACAGTGAATATGGTAATCTCAGAGGTATCATCAGTCTAAGTCCCGCTGTAGTAAGGTTTCTGGTGTCATTGATACTTAGGAATCTTACAGCGACACGTGAATCCTTGACCCGTGACCATCAGGCGGGGTAGATTCTGCGTCGCCATAGACCTAGGCCATATGTAAAGGTAACCCTTAGTCTTGTTGTTCATTGGCTTTAATTGCGAATTCGGTCCTGTCGATTGGTTAGCGCTTCTAACTACACCTGCTCAATGGGGGATGTCCCAGATGTTTGTAGACATAATCTGGTCCTTACGTTCACATACTTTCTGGGTGTTTGTGAGTGTACCTTGAACTCTACAAGATGTGGCGTCCTGAACGAAGGTTCACTCCGTCAATGATGAAATAATGAGACGAACGTTGTAAGGTCTGTATTCAAGTCGTTTCTGGTAAGAACCTCATCAATCTGCAGTACGCAGACGACGACGTCTTCATCTTTGAAGACCAAGCACAAGCTTTGTTGAATAAGCTGACCACCAACATACCATCTTTCAGCAGGCGCCTTACACGAGTCATGCTTCAGAACGTGCAGTCCCTGAACGTGTCCCTCAATAAACAAAACAATAATCTTTCGGCTGTGACACCATTCAGGTGCTTAGCTATCAAAGGAAACACGAGATACCGCCAGGTTACCCAGCCTGGATAGGAGCACTCGAGTTGCAGAGGTTGTTTTCGAACTACGGTCATTAGGGTCGCGTCTTAACCACTGAGCTACCTCGTGCTCCTTCTACTTCAAGGAGACTGGAGGTCTTGGAGAGTTCTAGCGGTGTTTGATGAAGTCAGTGCACTGGTCTCAAGGGTCTGAATCATGTTTGCTAATTGACTTTAGTCGGGGCGTGAAAAAGACGCCACTGTGTTTCATGGGTCACCGGTACAAAGCTACAGTAAGAGCCGTGTGATTGTGAGATACGAACTTCCTGGACAGATGATCTGAGTTGTCTTCAGGTTTTGAGCCACGGTGTCTCAGGACTGTTGGTGGTTTCGGGTAGCGTCAAAGAACTCCTAGCGAGATAATTGTATGACTTTTATTTGGTTGTGCAGCGAGTACATTGGTCATGGAAAACATCCAGTATAGTCAACTTTGGTAGTTCAGCTATGTGCTGCGCATGCCAAATGATCATCTAATGAAACGAGAACTGTTCTCTGTGCATCCTTCAGAATGGTACAAACTTCGAGGTGGACAACGTGTAACTCCGAAGAAGAGCGTAAAAGTACCACGAGGGTTTTGGGTATTGTTGGTGTGGTTCGCCTTCAAAGATGTGCTCCAGGAACACCCTGTGCACTTGGCAGGGAACTGCAAGAAGTTGTGGCTGATCGATGTCAGTGACGATCGTGCTTTGTTTTCAGATTGTCTGAGCGTTTTTGAGGTGTATGCGCCTGAGGATGGCTGTAGCAGGCTAGCACCAAGTCCCCATTCTTCCATTCCGTCATTTCACTTTTGTGCTTCGTCCAAATAAACTTTGTGGTCGTTTGTCAGTGGGGCATCAGTGTCAGCAATGATGCTGCTGTACCTAATGGGTGTAATGATGTCCCACGTCTACCTCCTATATATCAAGCCTCTGGATATGCTATCGATTTCATCCATGTTCCATCGATCCCAGAACTTACATCGAAATTGGGGTGAAATATTCCACATGAACATGGTTGCGGTATACATGACTACCATTCCTACGTTGCTTCATGTGACCGACCTGGACTAGTCATCTTGAAAGATTGGTAGCGATTTTCTCCAATGAAGTAGTACGCGAACGCCCTGCTCGATGCACATGGACGCGTCCATGTGCACAAGATATCTGAGGGACCATCGGAGCAACTGCTTTCACCGCCACGGTACTCCAGCTAGCGTTCTCTTACCGAGGATTAATAAAACGTTACTTATCACAATCAACGCGAATGTCGAGAAGCGGCGTGTCAGTTACGTCTTTTCGGTTAAACATTGAATCCTGAAATACAGTGCAATAATAGTTCAGCTGTAGCACCCTTTCGGTGCCTAACTGCCATGCCACCCGAGGGAAGCACGAGGGCTGAGATACTAACAGGTTGCCCAAGCCTAGACAAGGGAAGTCGGGTTCGAAGCATGGACCTTCCGGTCAGTAACTTCACCTAACCACTGGGCCACCTCGCCCCTGAAATGCGTTCGGACTTCGTTGCAGTTCACCGTACTTGGGGTGCCATGATCTGAGTCATTGGTGCGGCCGGCTCGCCCCCTAACGCAGACAGTCGCTATAAGGTAAACTAAGCCTAAGATAAACACGAATATGCATGTACCTGTTAGCTAGAATAACTACCTGTTGCAATGAAAAAAAACGCTTGGTATGTGTTTCTGCTCATGTTTTACGCCATATTAATTCTATTCGCTTTTCGGAATCGGGTTGCTGGACGCAAAACTGACCACACTTCCACAAAAGTTGTTAGCTGACCAGATACCCGGAGAGGGTTAACAAAAATATTGCTCACGTCGACAGCGCGTCAAATGTTTCGACGAGAACAAAGAAAGAGGAAAAAAGTGGATATTTGGCGTGGTTGGATCACCGTGAAGTAGTTCAAAAACATTAAATCGATACGGTGGGATAAGCAGTCATTAATGGACCCTGAAGCGATGACCAATCACTACAGTGGAGATAGACTGCACCTCGATATTTGTAATTGGATAATTTTAGATGGGAATACTAACACATTCATTTCAAACAGTTAGTTGATGAGTGACAAGCAAAATAAACACCCCGGTTTTCTAAAGTTGATTACCTAGACGCCGCAATTCCGTCGTTTCACACAGCAGTGAGAAACGTTCCCCCTGCACAAACCAGCCAAAATGTTTGGTTGAATCTCCTTGCAAGCTCATCCTAAATTCAAGTTCCATCATTTGCGCTTTTCAGCAGCACATTCATACCTTCGGGCAGTAGATGGTTTCCCAAATTCCCAGTTTGTTCAGCTGTTGAAATTTTGGGGCTATCGCACAGCGGCAGTTGCGAATTTGTAGACCAACTGGCATTAAACGGCAGTGAGGTCAAAATGAACTGAATTGCAAACCCAAAACCATCCTTTTATGTCTATTACAACAGCCAAATGTGCGAGCCATCACCCGCCGGCGGAACTATTCGCTCACAACTCACTCAGCTAAAGCGTATTCCAATCTGATTCTTGCTGTTTGGTCGGTTGGTTTTATCTCCAAAGTAATCCCGAACCTGGTGTGTTTCACTTCTGATTGAGGGAGATGGAAGAAATAAACGCCTCGTGCGTCTTTTTTGTCCGATAATCAGTTCACTAATAATTTCTAACGCAATGAACAAAACTATATAGTTGAGAGGACAAATAAAAGGTCGATTTGGAACACAAAAATTGTTTAACATCAGGGCAAACACCCCGGATAATGCCAGTACTAAATGACGAGTTGGGAATCATCTGCACGCCGGGATTTACATCAGCATATATCATGGTTGTAACGAGAAGCGGAGCACAGGCAAGTGACGACCAGTGAATAGACCAGGTAATCCTGCTAATAAGAATTCCTTCGGGCAGAGAGATTCAGAGTAAAGTCTCCACCGTAATGAACTGACTTGTATTTGTAAAATGTCCTCCAGACGAGACTGCTGTCTGATTCCAGAGACCACGTTCTACAAGAAGTGAACCTAGAGTAGTTGCAAACACCTACGAGTTAGAATTGAGTGCCGAGCCCTAACCGTTATTGATTTCAAGGGTAGCTAGCCGTTTTCATTTGACTACAGCTGCTACCTATTCATGGACGCTTTTCTGTTTTCTGGAACAAACAAGCTTTCATCCGGCTGGATATTTCTCATCAAACCACAGGTAACGGAACGTCAAAAGTCACAGATGGTATATTATATGACAACGTCGCAGAGCAACCAGTGACTGACGGATGCTACGAATTCGTTTTGGGGTTTTCAGCAACCTTGTGAGCAGCGTGCCCCGCCAAATCAAAGATGTTAACCACTCTTCAGTAAATAAAATCTACATCGCTAAAATGATCTCAGTACAATGTTTCTCAAGGTAGACACTACATCTTTATTGGTGAGGTGTACAAATTTTCATGAGGAGAGTGACCGGCAGCCAGTTCAAAACCCTAAGGATACGTACCTCGTTTGTCCGTACCCAATAACGAGTTCCTATTTGTAGGGTTATTCGGGATTCGCTTATCGCGAACAGTCCGCCGGTGGTATTCTTTGACAGACGTTCGTTCTGGCTTCCATAAGCCGAGTCACCTTGCTTTCACACATGAATGGATTTCATCCAGAGGTCCTTGTCAGAAATAAGCTCCCGTTTTCAGTAGTACCTATGAAATCGACGAAACCCCTGAACAGCTCACTGCCGGTTTGGCCTCTCATGGTGATCGCTAGGTAAGCCTATTCCCCGAATCTCCAGGACCCCTATTTCAGTCGCTTCTACTAACCCCACCTGCTTGACGAACTCACTCCACAACAACGTGGTCGTCAGATAATCGTTCACATAATCCATTTTTCCTCACTCATTCAACCCCCTTACCGCTACCATCTCTTTCAGAATGAAAGCCCATGCTTATGCACTTTTCTGTTGGAGACCCTATAGAATTACGAGTCGTTTTTTGGAGAGTACGGGACCACGTTCTGCACCCGTAGTCAGTATAAGTTGTTCGCCAGCTTGTTTTGTTTTGTGCGTCATACTAGGTTTCCCATTACAGTGTTCTTACCGGATAAACTAAGTTCCACAAGCTACACTGGTTGGGACACCTAATTTGTATATCAGAGAACACTGTTCCTTGCCAAATGGTTCCAACTGAAATACATTCTGCACAGAAAACCATCATTGCCTGATTGTGGAACAGCATGGCTTTAATAGCGTTGGTAACTACTGTCCTTCTGAATTAAGTCCACCTGACGAGGCTCCCTGGTGGTTAGTGACGTTGATTTGTCTTGCTGACATGTGCTTTTGAGTCGGTGTGGAATTTGGGATCCTTTAGGAATTAGCAGTTCCTAAACCGGTGTATAGAAGCCGGCGTAGTCCCACGATTTGAGGTTTGTAAAGCTTTGTTATTTTTTATTATTGTATTTACAGTACCGCATTTGTAGATAAACCTCCATTTGATCGCTTTGGCTTTTGGGGTTTTGCGCGTAACTCAACGTGGTCCAACAGATTGCTGGAAACAATCTATAAATGGCGTGTAGTGCTTTCTTTGTAGTGGTTTCACTTAGCAGTTGGTTCGCCGTCTGTAGAGCTCAAAATTGCATTTTACTTGCCACTGAAGGGTCGTTTTTGCAAGGGGGAATTGCAGCCTGAAATAATTTTATGTCGCATCCTCCTTGGGGAGGGGACCCCCAGAAGAAGAACATACCAGTTTTGCAAAACACCTCCCATGTAAAAATTGATTTTACAGAGAACAACAAATCCCTCAAAACATATGTTGGGCTGTCCAATAGTTTGAAGTAATTTATTTTAGGAAGTTCCAAGCAGTGGGGGCAAATTCAAAGCTGCTTGTTTGGATGACTTCATATTAATATCATGTAGCATTCAAGTAGACCCAATCTAATGGCAACTTTTTCTTGAATATACACTGCTTATAAGGTTGCTGGATTGTCCTCGATGTTATTCTTTTGCTCATCAGATAGTCGTGGTCCCTGAGCTTCCTTTAGCCTCAGTTGAACCCAAACTGTACGAAATTTGAAAACTACACTTATTCGGACACCTGTTTGGTTTTTATCAGGGGACTCAATTAGGATCAGACTCTCTCCAATAAATTTGACAGGAGAGTAAAAGCTATGTGTCTCGATTCGTGTCTGTTCACAGTGAAGTGTTGATCTGCTACCACAACCTTCATCCTTTCTTGACCGGTAACCAATATGGTTGCCCTATTTTACTCCGCAGTAGGTCACAGTCAATTGTCGATACGGAATCAGATGCACCAGAATCCGTTTATCGACCAGGTCAACCTTCAACCAATTGAAGACTTTGTTGAGTCGAACGTCAAATTCACGTTGTGTTATTGCAAGTCAAGTCAAGGAGGAGCGTTTGGTTTTTTGATATTTTTAAAACTAACATTCAGTGTATCTTTGAGGATTTCAGCAACTTTTACGTCAGTCATTTCTTGAACTGATGTGAAGTCATCTTACACTCAAACTGGTACAAGATAGAACACTGATAGGTGGTCTAACAGAGCATCAAAGTACCTGGAATCCTTCATCTGATGAAAAAACAATCATCAACTGACGTTCAGTAATTCCTTCCTAATCTGCCATTCATTAGGGGGCAGATATTCCTGTGAATGTCCTGTTGTAATTTTTCAGACAGTAGGCTGATTCCTGAAGGTCAGTCATTTAATTGACAGTTTTTCGATGACAATTTCAGTAACTTATCGCTTAATGAGGGAAAACTCCTGCAACGGGAAGTTTAATTTCATCACGCTAGTGTACGTATGTTGAGCTGTAGCACCCTTTCGGTGCCTAAATGCCATGCCACCCGAAGTCAGCATGAAGGCTGGGATACCGCCAGGCTGTCCAAGCCTAGACAGAGGAAGTCAAGAGGCATAGACCGGGTTAGAACCAGGGAACTTGCGGCCAGCAAATTCCGGCTCTAATCACTGAGCCATCTCGCCCCTCACTTAAACTGGTCACAAGTGTAAAACTGAACCGAGCCGATGGTATTTTCAAGTGCGCAGTGCCGCCAGAATTGACCCCTGTCTGTGTATCTATCTGTCTGTCTGTCTGTTTGTCTGTCTGTCTATCTATCTGTCGTGTATGTATGTATGTATGTATGTATGTATGTATGTATGTATGTATGTATGTATGTATGTATGTATGTATGTATGTATGTATGTATGTATGTATGTATGTATGTATGTATGTATGTATGTATGTATGTATGTATGTATGTATGTATGTATGATGTCAGTCTAGGTTTTTCTGACGTAGGCATTTTTCTATGGAATCAGGGACGTTTTGATGACCACTCGATTGACGGTTTGCTCGCTCCAACACCGTTTTTTGGTGGGTAGATAAAAATGTAGGTATTAGGCTAGGTGTTTCTGGTTTGTGCGGCCTGACAAAGAATATTCAAGGTGATAAACGACCATAAATAGCAATAAAGGAATGCATTCATTTGCAAGCTAACGTGGTGTTGAACTGAATGTAGTACATGCTGTGCTGCCCATGTTTCAGGCAGAACTATATTCGTTATATTGATACATGTTTATAAATACTACTCATGAGGTTGATGAAAAGTCTGGAAAACCCACTACTGGGTTCACCTGTTTTTGGGCTGGTCTTATAGCCCTCGCAACTAAATCCCTATCAAACTTGCTTCCCAATAGGAAACCAAATAACAAATATGATGGGGCAAAAACTCAATGGCAAACCGACTTAATGAGTACCGGTGCAGTTTACCACTTTTCTGCCCATCTTCGGTAAACGAGGCGTTTGGTGTACAAACTTAGGCCTTTAGGTTTCCGGTAGACACTCCTTTGTATGCGATCATCACTTTATCTGCAGGTCTACACAAGTGGGCCTGTTTCTGCTTCAATTACCATGTTAACTTAATGTCTTGGTAAGAGATACCAAAAGTTCTATCATGGGACCTTTGTTCTAATCTCACACCAAAAAAGTGTCGCCGAGACACCATCTAAAGTCCTAAGGAATCCGAGGAAGGAGGACCGAACTGAGTCCCGGTTGAATCTTTCGTCAAGCAACTTCCAGCAACCCAATGAAAAGTGTGTGCTCAAAGGACTTGTTTAGATACGAATATGTCGGTTGGAATCAGTTCAAGAGGAGACCCACAGCCACACCACTTGCTTGCACATTGTGTCCCGCTGAACAAAAACGGCAAAGGAGTAATCGTTCAGCTGTTACATTGTTTCGTCCTTCAGCTGCTCTGCGACCAGAAGGAAACAGGAGAACCAAAATCCTGTCGGACTGTTCAAGCCTAGACAGAAGCACTCGAGTTGCTAAGGTTGGGTTCGAACCAAGAACAGTTGAGTCAGTAAGTTCGCCCCTTAAACACTGAGCTAATTCGAGCTAGATATATGGCATATCGTGAAAGTAATTTGTCTGTTAGATTTAATAATGGACTGTGTTGTATCGTGGGTGGCCGTCTGTTGGTTACGCCTGCACTGAGCCTGCCAGACTACGCGATGAGGAGAAGACAGAGAACTCGGGACACGGCTGTATTGTCAGGACAAAACATACAGAGCCTCTGCAATTATGGTCGTTCACTTGTTCGTTCTGTACAGCCAATGGCGGTGTTCCGGTCGTGAACAATTTCAGTCCCACTCCGCTGGTCGTATGTTTCTAAGCCATGTTTGGTGAGCTCCGCCAACGCACCTGCTATCCGAAACGTGTGGTACCGCTGCTGACCCTGGGAATGCGTCATTCTCTGCACATGCGCTTTTTTATGTCTGGGCGCGTCCTGACAGACATGTGGACAGACATGTGGATGCTGGTCAACCGAATATCTCCGCTTATACAATCGATTATCCCCAGCAGAGGTATTGATAATCCTTGGGACTGAATACAGTCACTGTTGTCCCGTATGTCATTTGGTCACGAGTCTGGGAACGCGTAACATCTTATCCTCTTACTGCATGTTCTGATGGGATGTGTCCGCAGTAGCCAGAAGAATATCGTTTGTCGGAGAAATATGTTCTTGTGACAAATTACGATGTAATCAGTCACAACAGTTCTCCCTAATACCCTTCAAACGATGGAATGACACACTGTTTGCTGACGTTAATTTTTAATGAACCAACATTTGCTGTAAACAGATTCAGCGGAGAGCAGAAACTTGTAAGCGTATGACAAGCATGTGCTCGTAAGCAAAACATACCGTAATCACGTGAAGAAACCTCGGTTTGTTTTAATTATTTATATCGCAAATTAGTTCCGTGTCCTAATGATGTTTCTTGTGTTTGGATTTGTTCTAATAATGGACGGATGACAAAGACAGCCTGCGGAAATAATGACCTAGAAAGGTTATCGTTTAATATATGTGTAGACATCAGCATTTTACCTGAGTATCTGATTATCGCTTTCGAGCGTAACAACTCAGCTGCAGCCCGTTTACAGGTGAAAGGAAGAAGGCCTTCGATGCGGAGTTGTTTATTAAAGAAACACCAAATTAACAGTTACAGACTGTTGGACAGGGGAACGAAACTCTCATATGCATCTCGTTTACAAAACTGAATATCCATTGTCTCCTTGAACGCGTCTTCCTGAACTTTTCTGGATATTCAATGACTGTTACTCAAATGCAAGCAAATGCTACAAAGCGACTCCACAAATTCCGTAATAGACCTCACTTTTCAAGAGACGCGAAGCAGACTCACTAGAAGACGTACTATTCACATGCCTCATCAGTAGTATCCACCGTTACACTGGTACCCAGCCCAAATCGGGTGACACTCCAGCTAACACAGCTCCTTAGCCTACCATCACTTGGAGACTTCCACGTTACAGTTCTCGTTTCAGCCGTGTTTTCATCATTCCGTGTTTAGTACTCAAATAAACGTCTCTTAAGTTTACACCCTGCATGCATCACTGCAATTTGTCAGCCAGAAATGCAAAACGAGGGCAATTTTGCACCGCTATGAAAGCTAATGGGTGATCAGACCGATGACTCAGTGAACAGACAAAAATTGATCAACTTATGAATGCTCTACGTGCACATAATGGGAGAAAACAATCATGACCATTCCTTCAAGGAGAAAAACAAACATACGCCATTGGCCATAACCTATGGATCTCACTGTTTGAAATCACCTGAGGATAGTAAAAGCGATTCCTTCAAGCACCCGTCAAAAATTCGAGCAAATTAACTGATTCTGCCAACCCAGTTAAATAGACTTTGAAGTTTCTCCCGGATTCTTTACAACTGGCTGACGTCCTGAATCAAGCTAGTTTTAATTTCGCAAAGCTAACCAAAATGTTTCTTGAAGATGACAGTAATTAACTAATTCGAGAACTGGCCAGCACGTTATAAAGCGACTATTCCGAACCAGCTTACTACCGACAGGTGGGGTAATCTCTGTCTCCTTGTCATAACTTCCCACTGAAAATTTCTAAATCTCCCTATACTACCAGCAAACTGCAAGTAGATAAGAAGAGAGAATAATTCACATGACATGTGAGCCTTCCACCTTTGAGGTTACCACCTCTGCAACCAGTCAACACGCGAGTAAACGACGAATAACACCATTTTCTGTCTTGCTTTGACTTAAACACATTGCTAATCAGGCGCTCACTCTCAAGCCGTTTGGTCTTCAACTGCAAGCCGGGGGGGTGCGATTCTGAATCGGCCTGGAGATTCGTGGGATGATTTCCAATAAGGAAATCGACAGTTTTCGGCATACACTGACTTCACTCACAAGACGAAATCATCAATGAAAAAGTCCGGGGCAGTTGTTCGTTTCGTAAAGTGCGGTTTCCCAGTATCCAGTTGAACATTTGAAACATACCTTTCATTGCTTCACTGAGTGATGCTTGAGTTTATACTTTCATTTCCACCCGTGTAACGGCGAATACTACTGATGAGACATGCGAGTAGCCTGTTGTCTCCTCGAAGCTCCGTCCCGCGTCTAACGGAAGGTGAAGTCTATTAGGGACCCTGTGGAACTGCTTTGCAGTGTTCGTTTAAAATTGCGTGGTAGTCAATCAATATCCATGGAATTTCAAGAAGACGTGTGAAAATGTTCAGTTCTCAAAAACAGTGTCCATATGAGGCGCTTACTCTCCTGTTCAATAGTTGGGAACTAATTATTTGGTGGGTGCTAACAAACGACTTCCTGGTGAAGGGGTTTCCTCGTTACACCCGTATGTTAGAGGGCTAGACATCCACCGAGATATCGTATACAGTAATGTCTTTGTCGTGCTGACTTCACACCTCCTAGTCCTCTTCACTTCATCCGAAATCATTCAGCCAGGCCACTGACAAGGACGGTTAAAGTGCTCATCAAAACACTACCTTTGCGCCCGATATTCTTCTAAAAATTCGCCCAAAAACGGATTAGCTGATAGAAGACATGTATGGGTTAATCCATAGCTGTGAAATAACGTGTACAAGTTCCGTTAACAAATGTGTGCTGACGATTGCAAGCAATTCCGCCTAGTTGGAGGAAAATCACGTGACGGAGTGTACTCAAGAATGAATGTGGGAAGTACTTTGAGAGTTGTGTAGCCAGACTGTCTCATGGCTACGGCTGAGTAGATGGAGGATGCCGGGTGCAGTCAAGCACATACGCGCACGGCAACTTGATATTCCAGTGAGCAGCAAGATTTGGAATCAAGCCCGACACATTCGGAATACTTCAACCAGCCGACGATAATTGCAAAACGCACAAGTTGCATGAGCGGTTTCTGTTCGACTGGTCGCAATGAACGGCCAATCAGCAGGCAGTCTTCTTTTTACACGTAAGGTCCATACATGTACTGAAGCTTCCCAACAGATCATCGCTTAGCATCAGGAGCGCAGTGTCTGGAAGTTAGAAATGGTAAAGCTTGTGGGTCACTTTGTACCTCTTTTGTGCCGGTTACGCTTTCGCCAAACCAAATCTCGGATTGCTTTGTCTTCGTCTCAAAAGTTGTCAATATGGAAGATGGTATCGTTACAGAGTAGTACGATACCATTGTTACGGTTCCCGATACGGAACTTTGAGTGACGCGTAGGTTCGACAATCCCGAATATCAAAAGGAAGAATTGGGTTCGTAATTCTACGGTACTATTTACATAAGGGTAAGCGAATGTGTACAACAAACCTCAATTGTTCACGTTCGTAGCGTCAACAGGCTCACAGCTCTGTCACTGACCGGCACAGTGCAGTGTCAACGTCCGCACACCAAACAACGGCGAGCGGAATTCGTTTGCAAGCCAATTTTTTGCGAGAGACTCACTTGGAACCCGTCTGAATCTCCCGTTTGTGATGTTTCCAGGCAACTGAATGTGCTGCACCAGGCCGCCTCATGTTCCAGTTACTACGATATTCGAAATATCGCGATACATGTATAGACGTAATGCACTACTCATTAGGTTGCTGAAAATTCCCCGACTGCTGGGTTCCATGTGAGTCTCTCGCAAAAACCAGATTGATTTTCAAATGAGTGTATTTATCGATAGTTTCTTATTTGAAAAAAAACGTAACAATTGCAGCAAAATCCATTTGAAGAAACCCCCTCCATACTCCACAAACATGGGTTAGAACTGCAGCTCACCACAGACCTGTTCAAATAGAGGGAGTTCTTGATTTCTTGTGATACAGCGTTTGTTGAATACGATTGGCAGACCCGT
Source organism: Clonorchis sinensis (assembly GCA_003604175.2). NCBI lineage: Eukaryota > Metazoa > Platyhelminthes > Trematoda > Opisthorchiida > Opisthorchiidae > Clonorchis > Clonorchis sinensis. The sequence continues at coordinate 29,256,587 of CM030373.1, read as the reverse complement.
TAGGTCCATGATGAACGGCAATCTCTCCACCTGGCGAATCATATAAGTCAGCCTTTCACATCCCTAAGAAATTCAAGCCCTAACTTTGGGGTTCGTGCGGATAGATTATTTATTCACGGTAGAACAGTAATGGTGGAACCAGTGAAATCCAAATTGTATCTAAGGGGTTTCAATCCTACTGATCTAGTTTTCCATTTGGTTTGAATCATTTGAAATATGACGTTCTAAATGAAGGTCCCCTCGGATCTCGAAAGGCTCCGTGACTCAAAAATGACATTTTGAAAAAAACGGAATAACTCATAATATAGTGTACGGGAGATTGTGTTCCTCTTCTAGGTGGTTTCATGTCACACAAAGCGGGAGTAGCCTTCTATCATACGTCATGGTTACACAAATACACTCATATCTAGTGAGTAGTCGTCAACCCGACTTATTTCGTCCTCCACATTTCTCCACTTGTCCGTTCTTCAGCTTTTACTAGCCGTTTAGTGACCAACACGAACTTAACGTTTGTAAGTCATCAGACATGAAGGTAAAAACCTCTTTTACAATATCTCAAGCACCATATTAAGCTTTTTTGCACCTTGTTTGAAGACTAAACAATCTTGAAGAAACAGTACAAAGCTATTCAATCATTCCCATACCAACCTTCCATCAGATGCAGGGATGGCACTTTGACACTTGACTAGATACTACTCATCAGTAGCGTACGCTGCTACACCAGTAGTCAAGAGCGATTATACTGCAGCCAATTTTACAGTTCCTTTTGATTGGATAAACAATAGCCCGTGGAAAGCAACAGATCCACTTTTTTGTTGACACTCTGAATCATTTGCTGGTATTTTATATGTACAGAATGCTGACCATTTCTTCTTCCTATTTCCGGTTTTCCTTACCAAGCTTTTTCGCCACCATGACTGTTATCTAGCAAAAATAATTCCGTTACTATGGTTGCACTCAACCTCACTGCCTGCCTAACAAAAGCACAACGGGTGGTTCATAGACAATGGAGCAGTTTTTAGAGGAAAGTGACTGTGTTTCAAAAAGCTGTGTGGGTGCACAAAAACAAATTTGCAAGCAGAAATAAATGCAGTGATAATATTCTACTCATAAAAAACCCACAGGGAACTCAAACAAAGGGGTGTGCATCACGTGATGTTGCCACATAGGAAGCGGGTGTTTTGAGCTGGCGACGTCAGAGGTGTATCCCAGGACACTGTGGGCCAAAAGTACCCATAGAACCTGACTTAATTTTCCGCTAGCGTTGTGACTCGCTGAACGGCCTGTGTCTGTCCTTGGCTTCCTGTTCCGCCCACAGTGGCATATCAAAAAGCACGGCAGCTTCAGACAGTTCCTTAGGTTGACAAAGGAACATTACTATAACTGTCTTTATAGGGTACTGACAGAATGTTCCGCAGGGTCGGCTAGAATCTCCGTGAGGGGACGAAAAGAGTCCATCCAGATTGGCTGCTATTCTGACCAATCAGGGCATGCCTTCGTTTGGCCCGCAGATCGCACGTGACACATCCGTCCAATTGACGTGCAGCTCGCTTATTAGGGTGGCTGGCCTTCGGACAGTTAGGGGCAGCATGAGAGGACGAAGAGGAGACTCTGAGACGGCGGATTCCTCCAATGAACAGATTTCAAATCACCCATTAACTCTATCCGCCAACGCTGAACTCGAAGCATGGTAACCACTCGACGGAAAAATGTACACAGGTCGCTTGCTTTTTTGCTCCCACGAGATTATTGTGTACCTGGCTTGAGCTGTTCACTAAATCCCTACCTGTACCCTATTACGCCATTCAATTGGAAATTTCGATATAGGGTCCACAAGACGTAACACAAACCTGGTTCGGAGTGGAGTCCCTCTGGCCCTGGACTTGTATCATTTCCCAAAACTATACCTGCGATTTACAGAAAACTTTAGTTAGGTCTTCGTGTTACCGGGACAACCCGTCACCTCCGTATTCTGTTGTGGAATTGACAAAATCACCAACTTAAAACAAGGGGAGGGCTGTCTAAAAAAGAGTGGTGTGGGCACGTATGTAGAAAACTGCAGCTACTAAGAAGGAAAGTAGTAGTCTAGCCTCAGCGTCACAGTAACCGTAACAGTAGTTAATCCCTATCAAGCTATGGCGAATCGGGAAAGTACGTCTTCTCACACCCTGATCCCTTTGATTCTCAGCATAGAAGTCTAAAACTAAATCTCACATATCTTCATATATATTTAAAAACCTTCGAAACATGTGTGTCATACGTGTCCAGTCCTAAGTACACAGCTTTTATGGTGACTTGGGGTTTTGGAAATACTCGTCGCCATCAGCCACCACTCTTGTTTATCGGACTGTCCGGTGTCTCTTGATAACGCTGGAGCATACAGTTCTTGATAAAAGAACTTGAGGGAGACTCGGGGACTGTGCCTACCTGACGAGTCCCAGGAAGAGTGAAACCGGTAGTGGGTTGTCAAAGGGTGTTCACCAACCGCATCGTTAGTGTGTTACGTCTGTGATATTATGAACTTCGATAAACTGTTAATCTTTTACCGGATTAGGAGCGGAAGAGTTTCGCTTCTAGTGCAGCTAATCAGTAGTGGGCATCTGTTCCAAGTGAAGGACCGCCATATGAATGAGTAACTCCGGATATCGAGTTCAAACAATGACCTGCCTTAGCACCAGTTCATCCCCCAACCTTGCATGCGATACATGGGGAGAGAGACTTATCCATGAAATCACAAAGACGAGTGATCTGTTTGCCCCACCCAAGGAAAGTTTATTGGGTACTAGTTGTACCAGTGACTATAACATTTTATTTAATATCCACGCGAATCGTCTGATCCACAAAGCTGGTTGCAGGTTTCGTACCTGTCACCGATGTTTGGACTGCCGTATTCAACTCAGACACTCTGTTCCCCAAGGGTGTGATCAAGCGCAGCCCTAATGCATCTAGAGGATTCGCCGATAATGTGTTCGTGTGCCAGGTCATAAAATGAGAGATACCGGTGCCTGGAGAAGCCGACTGTTTCTTATCTGCAAATAGAGTCTACCCAATGGCGCCCATAGACCGAAAGTTCTCGCTTCGTAAAGAATATAAGCTTCTTTCGCTGTGCATTGCATGTCCATAGTAAACTGGAGAGCTTCTTTACTGATAACGAACAGATACCAAAGTTAGGAACCTTCGTGAGAGTACCTGCGATATTCAAAGACCGGGTAGAGTAGCACGATCCGGTTTGCATCTAGTCCGCCTTTTTTACACAGCTGAGAGCTCCCAACTCCACTGACGCCCACCTATCCTACCTTCCGGGATATTGTGGCACTCGAAGATCGAAAGCGTCACCAAGTTTGATATCGCCCCTGTAGAAGATAACTTATTCGAAGATAAGTATTCAAAATAGAGTTTTACGCCTGTTTTTCCTATCCAAAAGGGTAGGTTTTCATCGGGTATTATTTAAATTTTAAGCTACCAATCTCGATAATGAAGTGATGGAGATTTAATGACACCCAGTGTACTGTCATTATATTTTACCTAACAACCTGTTCTGAGGTCTCACATCAAACATACCTGTGGCTTACTTGACACTGCAATCGTGACGGAAAATCGATAATGGCTTCTTTCTTCACTGATCTTGGCTGTCTTAAGCTCATAGATCCGGGATAATTTACTGGATCCGTTTCTCATCCAGCGTATCGGCTAATCTCAACATTTTGACGCGACTGTGAAACGGAAAAGTTATCAGACAGGGACGTGATGACGGTTCATGCAGCCTTAGAACCTATCCATCTCCAATGTTGGATCGGGTGTAGAATGATACCTATCCTTAATTCAAGTGGGGCATTGGGTTGACTACAAACTGACCATTGCCGCCAATCTATGTCCTGTTTCTGGGCCATCGCACTGAATCACTGATCAGCTGATGCCTTGCCAAAGCGTAGTGTTTATTGATCGGAGCCCAATGTCCAAGGGCCTCAGCGTTTAGTGAAATCGTGTAGGGTTAATTAAGTAGCTTAAGTGCAATTTTTGATAATTTTGTGGTCAGGACAGTGTGAAATGCTCCTGTGAATTGAACCGAATGTGAGGAGTTACAAAATGAGCAATGAACTCATACCGCAATAGAGTTTACGGTGTACGAAAAACCATACATTGTTAATGGACATCCTTCCCGCTCACTGTCCTCAGGTAACAGAGCTAAGTGGTTTAGGTGATCGATAATTATGACTAAAAACACTATTCATAAGGCGCTGCAACGTATTTCACGTCAATATCGCGATTGAATGCCCGGCTACTTGCCTCGCCAAATTTCACACGTACGAAGACCCGACCAGCCAACTTACTTGGCCAACACTGCCCGAATAATGTGAAGCTGTCCAGGCAGAAAGGTTAAACTAATAGGCACAGCGAGAAACGCAATGAACACGCCAATAAGTTATGCTTAGAGGCCAAAAGACTTCTTAGAAGCAGGCCCTACCGAAAGGGCATCCTGCAAAAAGCACAAGGTTACTTTCCACATCTCGCAAAGAATATCTCGCCGAATTAGCGCTGAAGAGAAGGATGCGCGGTGCGATCAAAGAATTCCGATCATGTGTCAAAGTAAGTTCGCATTTGGATGACGACTGAGGGGAATTTTATGAACAAACCATATTGCAATGGCTTTTCGCTGCCGAAATCAGACCCAAGCTTACTAAATGAGATGTTTATCGATCAGCCCTGTAGGTGATTCCGTAGAACGGTAAAAATAGGATTTTGTCATTCTAAACCTACTTGGTGCATGGTTAAGGGCTATTAAGCCCCATAGAAATCACAGAACAGCATTAGCCACTGCATCAGCCGCGTGCTGTCGGTTTCAGTTGACACTCCAGATGACGATGAATCTCACCCAAGGTCGTCGGAAGACAGTACCTTCTGTGTTACTTTCTACACCATCAGAGTGGTAAAAGCAACAATAGAACATTCTGCCTACCCATTGTAGCCTTGAGGCAACAATAGGTTCAGCCCTAACTCTCACCAAGCAATGGGCTCCCCATAAACAAAAAGGCAATTACCATGGGAACGTCATATTGGGGTCATGGCGGAGAGAACACAAAAGACACGGGTATTTACACATGACGTGACAACAATGACCCTGACGGCCCATACAGTAGGTCGGCCTGACAAAAAACTGCCAGCGAAATGACATGGGACGGAGAGGATGTACAAATCATCGTCCGGTGCGCAAGCCGACAAGGCGTGATAAGTTGATGGCAATGCAAGTTACCTTCAAATGCGCTTTCGTTCCTTCGTGATAAGACCATATTCAGCTTCTCAGCAAGGTGAACAAGCAACATCCTTGCCTGATCACATGACACGATTTTCAAACCCTTTACTTATGATTTGCCCGTATAAAGTGCGGAAATCACACGATAGGAACGGAACTGATGCTGCCAACTTTTCAGGGTTTTGACAAGTTGTCCTTTTCAGTAGGAGTCCAATGTAGTGGATATGCAGAAATGACTGTTTAAACACAACAAAGTGTAACAGATTTCTTTCCGGTTTTGCACCTACGAAAGTGTATGACTGATCAACCTCAAACTGGTTAAAACTCTCGAAAGGTAGTCTACCACAGATAACAGATACTATCAGACGGATGGAAAGTGAACACACAAAATATTAAACGATAATGATGACAAATACTAGACAAATCGGATCGATAATCAACCTTCATGCCGTTGGCGTTCCACATTTTGTGACTGAACTCTTGGAATTTCTGTCTTCTTGTTAAAGTTCACTTGACTATTTTGTGTAGAGGCGCAAGCCAATGCTTCGTTAGCATTCAAACAGGATTAAACCTGGTTAAAGTATTTATACATTGACGTCATGTCTGTATCAATGAATATGCCTCTTGCCGGACAAGTGTTGAAACTTTATTCAACTTAAAATAAGATACAAAACCCGTACATCCCCAATCCGTTCTAGTACTCCCGAGGTACATTCATTTGCAAACCAGTTTGGTTTTAACGGGAAACTCAGCTGAATCACACCCGTATCTCTCTCTCTCTCTCTCTCATTCATGGTAATCGATGAGATTTCCGCAACCATATGAGTGGTGTTTCCGCTTCTGTACTGTTTGTCAGATGGTATTCATTGTCCTGCTTCTAACGAATCCCAGGTGGAATACGTGTGAGGCCAGGGTAGATTTAGGTGACTTTTAAGAATGAAGTAGTTTTAAGGTGCATTTTTTGTTTTTCATTTAAGTAGTCCTCTCTGGTTAGGCTGAATAGACAAGATTTTCTGGGTTACTCTCATTGACGGATTTTTAACGAGGATTGGTTTGCTCAGAAGAAGTTTGGCGTAACTGACGCCTCTGATGACGAACTCTTTGAAAACAGGACTGAAACAAACAAAAGCCCAGACAAAAAACTTACTGGAATGTCTTGAATATCGCATCAGCTGGATCATAGAATGGCATAGCATAGCATGTTCAGTTAAAGAGGACAATCATAAACGAGAGATTCAGGTGAGTCTCCTATCAGAACTAAATTGGCATGTAAATGAATGCATTTGTCGAACTCAGTCAATTTGGGTTCAAGTAGAACATAAGGTTGACGGAAACTCGGGGACTGCGCCTATCTGATGAGCCTTAAGAAGGGCGAAACCGGTCGTGGGCTGTCGAAGAATTTTCAGCAACCTTATGAGTAGTATTACGTATATACATACGGATATAGAAATCCCTGGAACATGACGCCTGGATTCAGAAACATCACAAAGAGATTCAACTGTTCCAGGTGAGTCTCTAACTGATCAAATGAGTGTATTTCTCGAAAACAGTCCATTGGGTTCAAGTAGAACATAAGGTTGACGAAACTCACTGACTGATGACAAACGAAACCAGTTTCTGTCGAAGATCAAACTTATGAGTAGTACTACGTATATAAAAGTCCCAGACGCTAGAAATCCAAAGATTCGTCCAGAAATTTCTACCTAAATGTTCGTTGAATATCAAAGAATTTGCGGTCCATTATCGATAAATTAATAGAAAAACCGAACAAAGACACTGAATACTCTGATAAAAGATACATTTTGTTAGACTATTTGTGCCGCAAACCGTTACTTGATGCACTGATTTGGACTGAGGATAGTGTCCACAAGAAGGAGCCAACTCATGGTCTGTCCTTGGAGGATTATGCCAAAGGTCACAGGAGGTCAGTCTGTCTAGTGACGCCAACCTTTTCAAATACATTGATCTCCTCAGTTGCAAACGCCTGGGCCAAAACATATTCCTCAATGTAACCGCTATTCCTCGCCACGGCACCTGCTGGTTTTAGACTTTCCCTCTCTTCACTGAATGACCATTACTACGACCGAACTTGGTTAACCTTTTCCAGACAATTTAGCAGTAAAAACGCCAACAACGACCTTCAACTCGTCGTTTGGCCACCTGCACAAACTGCTGCGCATCACTGAACATAAATGCATTGATCCAATTAGCTTTCCAAGACCGTTCGAAAAAGGTGTTGTCCTGAGGTTTCCAAATTTAACGACTGCAAACTACCTGAGAATTGAATGAGATTTCGTCGCACTACTTCAGAAAATAACTGCAAATGAGGGTAGGTATTATTTTGAGATGAGAATTCCAAGCGTGCGGACTCGAACCGCCAACCTCCATTTTAACTAGTACTGTAGAACTTAGTCTATGGACGTTATCAAAAGACGCTGTGCTACTGAGTCACCCCCATGTAGGGAGACAAACCTCCGATCCAACCAGACGAATTTTGACTGATTACAGGCCTGCTTATTTGAGCATTTCTGCATCCATGAGCACCCTGGCTCAACTAATTCCTGAAGTATTGTGAGGTTGACTAAAAAGTCTTCTTCTTATAACTAGAGAAGTGGTGAATAATTTGGGGGGTCCGATTTGCCTGTCTTTACATGTGCACAAAAATGTCACTTAAATTCAGTTGTGATTAACCTCTTAAAATAGCAGCGTTTGAACAGTTCGGTGAATATAACTCAACAAGCTTGTTGTCCCATTTTCTTGGTGACTCGAGTCTGTTGGTTGGATCTTCTTGACAGCTAGTGAAGAGATCGGGTAATTCTGAACTGAGATTTCGTTTTGTCAGTGAGGCCAATCTATGCTCATAAGTCCAGAACCACTGTACAGCTTTTTCATGCTTCTAAGATTCACCGGCAGTGCGCATCTCACGAAACTCCAGAGAGCTTTGAACCCATGACCTCCTGGCTAGTAGTTTGAACAACTAAACTTTCGGCCAAGAGCGGCTGACCAGCAGTGTGATTAAATCGCACTTAGACAGGATATAACGCCACTCATCCTTCAATCACGGGATCCACATCACGCGGTCACACGTGTTGACTGGCTCCTCAAGCAACGACTTCTCAGATGGAAATTTCACTCATCGGGTGAAGTTTATTCTTCCACGGAGCTACTTATAGATTGTTGGTAGTGTGAGGAGATTTGGGTTTTTGTGGAGATTTCGTCCTGTAAGTGAAGCTAATCTATGCTGAAAAGCTGTTTCATTCTTGTATATTCGTAATGGACTACTCATAAGGTTGCTGAAAACTCTTCGACAGCCCACGACCGGTTTCGCCCTTCTTGGGGCTCATCAGCATCGGGTGAAGTTTATTCTTCCACGGAGCTACTTATAGATTGTTGGTAGTGTGAGGAGATTTGGGTTTTTGTGGAGATTTCGTCCTGTAAGTGAAGCTAATCTATGCTGAAAAGCTGTTTCATTCTTATTGGGAATCATTAGTAGTGCGCATCTCACGAGTTCATGCCTGATGTGCCCTGGTCATTCAGCAACACGTCATTAGTCTACAAGTAACTGGTTCACTTTACAACTCAGAGATGCGTGAAACTTCCTTCCGAGAAGTCATCGCTCGAGGAGCCAGTCAATAAGTGACAACATGATGTGGTTTCCTTTAGTTGAGTATCAGTAGCTCTGTGTAATGTCCGAATGAGAGCTAATCACACTGATGATCAAATGGTGAAGTGTTTAACCACGGACTGGAAGGTTGCGGGTTTGAACGTCTCTGAGTTTCGTGAAATGTGCGCTGATAAGGATTCGCAAGAGGATGAAACAGTGCTCCTCAACTTTTCGGCACAGATTGGCTTCACAGACAGGATGAGACCTCTTTCCAATATGAAGATGTGATTCTCACTATGTTTGGTTGGGGATGCTGCAAGATATTGCTGCCAAAAGATGTCAGTGGCGTTCGTGTTGTCAGTTTCTATCCAGGTTGACTGAATGGGTGTCCGGAGGTGTAGGCGCCTCAGACTGGTTGTGCTTGGCTACCGCAAAGTCCCTTCCCTGTCCACCTTTATTTTTTTCTTCACAATGAGGCTTTCAACTAATCCACAGTTGTACGGCATCGAAGCATCAATGTTGAACACTGATGTCATCCTGTCGATGACGATGATGATGATGATGATGATGATGATGGTGATGATGATGATGATGATGATGATGATGATGATGATGATGATGATGATGATGATGATGACCTTCTAAGCTACACCAAAGTACCTCACGGTAGCAGTAAGTAGAAGAGTACATCCCTGACACGACTTGTCCCGTATGGAATCATTGAGAACTAGTCTCTTCATGGAAAAACCTCTGAATGATAGGTATAGCTTTCGTTCAAGCCCGTCTGGAACTTCTTATATGCTTTGGGACTGCAGCCGGTAGAGATCACTCACTTATTCTGGACGAAGGGTATCAGGAGTGGGCACGTGACCAACATGGGTCAGGAATAAAAAGGGAGATATTACAGACTCCCGGACAGCGCTGACATCAATAGGGGAGAAATCGGATCTTCGGCCAACTGAGCTCGCAGTTAGCGTCCGGTCGGTGAGGTAGTTCTAGGTTAAATTAAGCCAGACCTCCTTCGAGCACGTCTACCAGTATACGTCGACTTTTGTTGACAAACGCGTATGCATAATTCAGAACGACAGAATTAAAGCCTTGTCACTACTATGCACGAACTTCGATAGAGAGATTGACATGACTTCAATTGGAGCGGTGTGGATATCACTTGTAAGTATTCTCGAATAGTTTTTGAAAAGGCGGAGTGCCAATCTTTGGATGAAAGATCTAGTGTCTTCGTTTTGGTATCTTGTCTTCCTCCAGGTATTGGCCGTTTTCACATAGTAGCGGAATTGACCAAACGGACCCACCACCGTGAGGACATGGGCGCGGGTGAAGCCGCGAGTTAAAGACCGCTAGCTTTGCCAGACTCAATTTGTCTAGGTTGTATTCGGACTGCTGACTGTGTGGCTACATTCTCTCTAGGCACCATAAGCAGTAGGGTTGGGAGCGGCAGTAAATTTGTGATGTTCCAGACTATTCCACATTTCATGAACTTATCCATCGCAAGGTGCCAAATTATAGTGTAAATGCAAAAGAGTAACGCAAGTAGAAAGCCTCTATTAAGAGAAAGATCTAAATCGGTCGTTGATTTACGAAGAGTTTTCAGCAACCTTGAAATAGTATGCTGCGAGATCTCAAATATGGCACCAAGCAAAACATAGGAGGGCCTTGCACAGCACATTCACAGTGGAGATTTGAGCCATTTTCATACGCGATTACCAAAAATGAATGCGATTCGGAAGTTACCAACCGTGCTCTAGTTCCTAATATATAAAGGCCGAAAATGTCTACTCTTCAGTCATCAGTTGAAATCAACTTCAGAGAACACTGAGTGTTTCCAGTCGAACAAGTATCTACTCAAAACAGAAAGATCCAAACACGACCGGCTCATTTGTTCGTGACGTAGCAACAGTCATGCTAAGCAGTCGTTTGGGATTTGTAAGTCTGACCAGAAAATGAATTACAAACTTCAAGCTGGTCACCAGTCCTTTTTTGTCACACCCACAGGATTAACTCTGTCTGAATACAAAGAGTCGGATTTGACTGTTTGTACGAAAATGGCGAACTGAATCAGAGTTGGGTCCCATGGGAATCAACTAAATTACTGTTCAGGAAAATTGACGTAGGCTGTGTAGTAGCCGTAGACATATGAAATTTGGTTGCACGTTTCCACGGGGATTTGAACCAAAATCTGGTCAGCCGATTCAGTTTTGTGCCCCATTGAAGGTATTTTGTCGCTGTTGCGTCAGACGGTTTACATTTTTAAATTAGGTGGCTTGGGAAATCAAAGGTAGACCCATCAACTAAAAGTGCATCAGACGAGTGGTTTACACCGCCGAAATGAATGCGTCGGACAATAAAACTTCATTGTCCTGACGCACAATATTTGAGTCCGAATTTCACAACGCTATTGGTTTCTACACAGGGATCTGTCGAAAAAAATCGATGACACGGTCAACAGGCCTCACTTGGTTTATTTAGTTTGCCACGCTATGGAAAGGTCCCAGAAACTCCCTTCTGGGAACCGACCATGTTCAGTGTATGCGAGTAACTCGTTTGTAGGCAGAGCAGGATAGAGCGGGGTAGCTCCCCCCTGTCGATTGATCCTGATGTATCTAAGACATCGTATTCAAATGTGCTGGAATCTTGCAGATGATTTTAAAGTGGGACTGACAACAACTTGGTGTTTGTTTTTCGACCAAGTGAGTCAGTGTGAAGATGGAAAAAGGGCCGTTGTCGGGTTATTCTCAAGGAAAATGCTCTCGAATCGGTTCCGCCAAATGAAGGGTTGTTTGACAAACCAGCACGGAAACCAAATACTTACTGGGTCTGAATGCTCCATACCACCATTTGTATTCTTCGGACGCTTCCCCTCTGAAAATAAATGTTCCTCTGCTTTGACCAATTTTTTAAGGTCATGCTCTTGGACGTGCAATCAGTGAACGCGCCACTTACAATCCAGGGAGAGGGACTGGAATTTGTGGAGAGCTTTACGTATCTTGGAAGTTGTATTAATTTATTGTAGTGTGACAGATGAGGTAAATGCACGAATCTTCAAGACTCGGGTAGCGTTTGCTAATTTGAGACACCTATGGCGTCCAAATGGTGTCTCCCTGAATCTCAAGGGACGTGTGTATCAAGCTACAGTGCAGGCTGTTTTGTTGTATGGCTGTGAGGCTTGGCCTGTTTGAGCAGCGAAACTGAGATGTCTTCAGGTGTTTGACAATCGCTGTCTCAGAATCCATGGCTCGTGTGGGTTGGTGTCGGCGAATCCGTAACTAGGTACTTAGAAAGCGAGTTTTCGGTTGTGCAATGGGTACTTTCATTGAAGAATGCGTCCAGCACCAAAAGATGCTTTGGTTGGGACATGTATTGCGTTTGCCGAAGAGAGTACTGTTTTCCATACCCAATTCAGAGTGGCGAAAGCAGAGAGGTGGCCAATGTTTGACCGAGCAGAGGAGTATGAAAGAGATTACGAAACGCTTGGGTGCTGTCGGTGTTACTCGCCTTCCAGGATGGGGACCACGTGATCCTCACTGTGCCTAGTTGGGGACGCTCTAAGCTATGGCCGCTAACCGATGTCAGTGGCGATCTTGTTGTCAGTTTCTATCCAGATTGCCTGAATGATTGTTTGGAGGTGACTGTAGTGAGGCAGCAGTAAGTCCCCTTCCCGTCCACCTCTATTCTTTTCTTCACAATAAGGCAGGGAAACATCGGTGTTGAACACTGCTGTCATGCTCTACTAAATTATCTTCTACTATGCTATACTATGCTATACTATACTATACCACACTGTACTATACTATAGTATGTTTTACTGTGCGGTGCTATACTATAGTATACTGTACAATAGTGCACTGTACTATACCATACCATGCTAAACTCTACACTAGTATACACACTATATAGACGCTATACATTCAGTGAACTGGTCAAACCCAATAGATAACTCCACTGTCTCTTTGTCCCCAGGCTATGAAAACTTGTCCTTTGTGTCCAAAAGTGATAAATGTACAGACCGCACTTGACGTGATTCTAAAACTCACGATCAGTATGGTCCCATAGGGTGAAGGCCTAACCAATCCACGTGAAGCCTGTTAACTATGTATAATTCCGTTGTTGATTTTTCTCAGCTGATCGTTGTTTTCAAGATGACATTCCAACCAAATTTGAATTTGAATTTTATATCCCGTGAACATGTGATAGGATGAGTGGGTGATAGGTGTGTTAACGTTGTTTTTTGAAATTTTGTATCACAGTAACTGCGACTTTGAAGAACAGTAATTTTGTGGAAGACAGGATTTAAGAGTAACTGCTCGAAGTGGTTTTATCCTCTCGAGGTCAGATTCGAAACACGATTCCCACTACAGGAAAACTCCGTAATAGAGGGGAATAATCAAGCGAGCAGCACTAGCAATAAGTGAAGACCGTCCTGACACGAGTTTTGTCGCTAGTCTACGTCTGATATGAAGTACTAGGATAGTGCTAAAAGCAAGTCTCACTTCAAAAGGGAGGGCAAAATGCGACTTGGTTTTATCGATTTTTCCAGATGACGTTCAATCAGATTTTCAAAGTAGTCACTTGATTTATGACCAACTCCTGATCGATACGCGCAACAATGCGAACTACTTGTCTTGCGCCTGGGGCGTTTCAAAATCCAATTCGGACCATCTGATTAACTCAGGCGATGGTAAACTCTTAGCTGCGATCTGCCTGCGCAGTGCACTTGGCTTCAAAGTTCAGGAACGCGGTTTTCCGCATCCTGGTGAACTTGACATGAAAGTAAAAGAAATTCATGTGTTAACCGAAGAATAACAGAAAATCCGTTTTTTTATGCTGCATGTGGGACACCTTTTGCATTCAGATATGTCGGAGTAAACAGTAGGTGCATCAGGATGACGTTATTGTACGTCTTCTCGAGTATGGTTCCAATGATTGAAGACAGTTACCTCACATTCCAAACAAACGAGTGGATCTCTGAGGGCAAATTACTATCAGACAGCGAGCATCTCAAATACGAATAGGGCTCTCGATTGGGAGTTAAGGACCGGGGTGTCTGTCGTTTGCTGCAAGGTCCTCCAGGAAGACAATCAGCCGGATAGATTAAAGTGATGAATAATCTTCCAGGTGTAACAGCCTCTCGGCGCTTAGTTGTCATGCCCCCCGCGGGGAGCACGAAGGTTGAGCTGCCACCATGTTGTCTGGTTGGGTTCGATCACTGACCTTCCTGTCAGTAGGTTCACGCCTTAACCACTGAGCTATCGTGATCTCAACTCCGCTGACTAGAATGCCCCTGAACCTCAAAAAAAACATGATGTATTGTGAAATACACTCATTTGCAAACAACTATGGTTTTTCGAGAGACTCACCTGGAACCCAACTGAATCTCTCGTTTGTGCTGTTACTGAATGCGCTGCACCAGGCCGCCTCATGTTTCAGTTGCTACGATATTCGAGATATCGTGATACATGTATATTCGTAATGCACTACTCATAAGATTGCTGAAATTTTTTGACAGCACACGACCGGTTTCGCCCTTCTTGGGGCTCATCAGATAGGCGCAGTCCCCGAGTTTCCGTCAACTTTATGTTCTACTTGAACCCAAATTGGACTGAGTTCGACAAATGCATTCATTTACATGCCAATTTAGTTTTGATAGGAGACTCATCTGAATCTCTCGTTTATGATTGTCCTCTTTAACTGAACATGCTATGCTATGCCATTCTATGATCCAGCTGATGCGATATTCAAGACATTCCAGTAAGTTTTTGTCTGGCCTTAACATACTACTCAAAAGGTTCCTGAAAACACTTAGACATCCCACGACCGGTGCATACAGGAGTTCAGGAACTCAACAGTGATGCTGAAGAGGCAGACAGCGCCTTTCAGTCAATCTTGCTACAGGACTTTTATGGAACGAGAGTTAGATACAATTTGGATACGTCCCAAAGTGTCGACCGACAACCATATGAGTAGTCTGCTACCTTCAGACTATATGTTACGATATCTCGAATATCGTACCGGCTAAAACATGGAGCACTCGGTGCAACACGCTCAGTTGAAGTTGACCATCATAAACGGGGAATTCAGCTAGATTCGGTTGAGTTCCCTGTAAAGACCAAGTTCGTGTGTGTGCAAATCCGAGTATTTGTCAAGGAAACTGGCAGTTACACGTGAACCACGTAAACCACAGAAAACAGTCTACAATATGAGAAGATATTTGGACGGAATTTCAACAAACGGAAACTCGAAATTGCTCTCGGACAATATGATCTAGAAATGAGGTTTTGACGCTGACTGTGCCAGTTGTTTTTTTAAATCTTGAAGAACACTACTGTAAGTCCTCCGTCTGACGTGTTGTTCTGATTCGTTCTTCTTCTTCGGTTTTCCGCTCCATCGGCTCCGATTCTCACATCTCTGTTTTGAATGGAAATCGATGTCATGGGACTCACTGTACTGGTCCACTGTCGAATGCAGGTTTGCAATGTCTCGAGCTTTGCAGACAATACACTCACATTTAGAGGCTGCGCGAACAACATTTCTAGGTCCTAATCTCAAGTGGACGACGAATTAGACTTTCGTGAACTATTGTGACCTATTGTAGCGAGACACGGTGCACGGCGAGTGGTTTTATTCTCAACCGACCATACACTCGAACCGGTTCGAATTAGAACTACTGAGGAAAAAGTCATTTTTATCGAAACACTCGAAAGAACGATTTTTTGGTCCATATTGATCCGGAAAAGAACAAGCTTGCGAGGTTGTGGGTTGCCTTTAGATGAAACGCTAAAAGCATTTCAGAGAATATTGTCGACAAAACCCGAAAAACCGTCGATGCATTGAACGCGGAAATGGACTTATATCTGTAAATTGGTTCAAAAAAATTATAAAAATACAATTTTTTATTATTTCGTCACATTCGTTTATTGGTTGAATTTTTATCAACAGTTTGATGAATGAATACACACCAACTTCCGACGCTGTCCGTATAGGAAGCCGTAGTAATGTGGATAAACGTTTCGTACCCCTCCGGGTCAGGGGTTCGGACCTCCCTAAAGATGAGCACTGCTGATGGTTCCCAGTTAACATGAGACACGGGTATTTGGTATAGAATGGTCTCACTTTCAGGACAGAATCTAGACTGGGAGGTTCCTACGCCCTGAGCAGTGCTCAATGAACCATCATTAGTTGCAGATGTTATACGACACAACTTTTAGATAACAAGTAGATGAGGTGCCCTTTGTTTGGGGAACCACTTAGGGGCGGTGAAGACCGGATGCTCTAGGTAAGCACACGTTCAAGAGGACACAAAATTTGACGATACGAAAATGTATACTTCAAGAACAGGGCGCGAGTTCAGATGGATATACAGAGGTTTTGAATCTCGGAGAAACGTGGAACCAAAACACCACGAAAGATTCCATTCTTTGAACTCATTTTATCGATTTACTTTTCATGAATTTACGAACCCTTGTTAGAGCAAACAAGACTAAAAAATCCAGACGGAATTTCAGCCACATCAAACGAACAAAAAATAACCGATAATGTTCTGTCTACATTAATTTCAGCGGAGAGCCACCTTTGAATTTTCTATGTTAGATCATCGTCTTGTAGAATTCGATGTTCCTTAATCGACCAGGTTTCCATTCTTGCTGGCATTCTTGCTGTTCCAGCACTTTTCTAGAGAATCTGCTTGGTCGTCGAAACAACCATCGGATGACCAGCAGACTGCATCCTCATCAGAGCATCGGCGTAGTTTCGGATAAATCCAAGCACACTCCTTCCATTTCTCTGATGTCGTCTTCCTCCGTCGAAGCATTCGTATTGTATGTGATGACAACACTTCCATACTCATCTTCCACAGCTTTGCTGGTGACTACCTCCACGGTCCAGCGCTTTGGTTTTCTTGGTTTCATTTCACAAAACTACACAAGTCAGTGTCAGCTACTCTGGATATTTTACTCAGATTGTGAGGCTCACCAGCTGACGTACTCAAATTCGACCGGCCAGACGCACTTTGATTCGCTGTCCAGAAAGTCCATAAATTCTAGGTTGCGGTGTTTCGGCCGTCCGAATGAAGTTTACTTGGTGGAGCAAGTCCCAGCGTCAACTAGACCCAAGCGACCCACCGAGTGCGAACGCCAACAGCTATGGTCAGAATTCTCCATTCACAAGGGACGTGGGGGGAACACAGTGGCGCGCACACTACTTAATTCTTCTTGAAATTTGAATTTCTGAAACTCGGATCTCATTGATTTTTAGTGTTATCCAAGGTGTCCTGGACGCTGAGACCACAGTAGGCTGTCTGAAACACATCAGAATGTGCTGATTGGCTGATATGCTACAACACCGAGATCGAAAAATTTCATGAAACAGCCGAGTCGGAAAACTGGTGTTATTTAGACTTCACGAAATAATTTTGTTTTGAAAAGCTGGTCCGAGTTGTAACTTGAACCAGATACATGCAAGCTTAAGCCTCTTGGCTAAATAGGATTTTTTGCTTGATTTCCACTCGATAAGCCCGATTTGATTTTGGATTACGAGTCCCAGTTCGCATGATGGCTTGTCTGTGCAAACATGGATTGTCTATGCCCTTCGCTAATGAGGTTGTCAACCTCTAGAACTGCGGATTCGGCCCAGCCTACTGTGGACGTTCTCACAGTCATGGACCAGACTGAGTGGTCTGGGAGCCATTATTCTGTGAACTGGAGTTGACTGCGCAGAACGGCCACGTTGTATTGATTCATCGTGGAATCGCCACTCATCAATTCCAACGCTGAGAAACCTTGTTTACTCAGCAATTTTGAAACGATCAAACAGCTATGACAATAAAGTACCTCGTTACCAAAATGTGAGATTAACCGAGCTAAATTTGCTCTCTGAAAACCAAACTGTCATTGTACAAATTCAATAACCCCGGTTCTCGAACCATTCCGGGTTGTCCAAGAGTTGTTTGCGAAATCTTCTTCCAATACAAACCGTGAACTACTAACGAGGGAAGATATCTGTCCGCAACTGCAAAAAGCTAAACGTAGCCTCATCTAATACATTAAACGACTGTTTCTCTGCAACGAAATTTCCATGACTCATCTGAAAACAAGTGATGTAATTATCATGAAACCTGTCTGTCTGTTTGCGGACTACAAGTTTGGGGTCCAGGTGGGATTCAGTTGAAACTAAATTTATGCCGGTTCGAGGCGATCTGTAATTTTCGACAAGCGAGTTCATCCTCTCAGTGGGGTTGATCAATCCCGAAAAGCCTGGACAGCTATTTCTTCCTTGCTGGGAATCATGAGCTGTGCTCATCGCACAAAACTCAGAGAGTCTCAGCATAAACAGGCTTCACTGATAGGATGAACTTTGCATGGGAAATTACAAATCTGCTCAAACCACCACAAATTAAGTCTTAACTGAACCCCACCTTGATCTCAGAGTTAAATTACATGTGCTTCACAAAGACAGGCGCTCGTACGATATCCAGATTATCGCAGCTTAGTTTCCTAAAGAGGGAACACACGCTGCACATTTGGTTGCCAAAATCTCCTCGATTTCAGTCTTCTTGGGGCTCACTACTACTACTACGAGTTTCCGTCAAACTTGTGTTCCAGTTGAATGGAGGCAGTTCGCGAAATAAACCCCTCAGTCTTTTGGGGGCTTACTACGTGGACAAAATACATGAGTTTCCGTCAAACTAGTGTTCCATTTGAATGGAGGCAGTTCGCGAAATAAACCCCGTTTGAGACATCTCGAATACCGTACCAACTAGAACAGGAGACGGGCCGTGTACGACACCTTGAGTTGAAGGATTCGGCTTGGAATCCGTTAAGTCACCCGTGAAAGCCATATTGGTTTCTATTTGGGTGTTTCGTGGAAGGCGATAGTGTAGTGTTCAAATTGTATATACATATATGTATATATATATAATTAAAGAATGTAACGTTTTTCAGCCCACGTCCCTTATAAGTATCTCGACTGAAATTGATAAAATACATCCAGTACAATCATTCTGTGGTCACAGCCAAAAACAAATCACAATGGGATGCTTATTGAATGCGTTCCAGAGCGAGATCACCTCAAGACCACATCCGGGAGAACATCACGACAAACACAACAACATTTACTGGCCAGCAGCACCGGCAGCATGTCCTCTGTTGATGTGGTCTTTGCCTTTGACGGTAGTTCACTGCAATAGCACAGCATCGGGCATGTTTGAAAGCATGGCTCATTGCATAAACCATTTGGCCGGAATACGATGAAATCCAGTCGATTGTGACTGTCTACTACTGGCACAAGTTTCTGATTGGGAAAGTTCCTGTCATCGATGCCTCTATCACAGGACAGAATGACTGTACCCATGAGATAATTTGTTAGAACGCGAATTCCGGTGAATCCGAGGCTTCCTCTGAGGTAATTTACTGCATCACACAGTGTAGATTCCGTAGCCGGAATCCACATCAGCGGTGGTCTGGAAGTCGAGGTCGACTTGGAAGCATGACTGCATCCTACCGATCGACGTATAGAGACCAAATCGCATAATGTGACTTTCTACTGCGATGATCCGGCCATTTCTTTCAACGGTCGCGCGATTCGGAGGGAAGCGCGAAATCCCGTAGATTTTGTCCATCCAGTCCAAAACTGCCATGCCGTTGGGATAGGCAGTACTTGACCCACAAATAGTGGTCTTCCTACAGGAACGAAAGCGATCAGTTTGCGAGGAGAACTTGGTCACTTCAGGGTTACTACCAGTCCTGGCGACGGCACCAAATGAAAGGCCTTCGCTGCGGAGTTGCTCATTAGTGAAACACCAATTTAACGGTTACAGACTATTGGACAGGGGAGCAAAACTCTCATATGCATCTTGTTTACAAAACCGAATATCCATCATCTTCTTGTAAGCGTCTTCCTGACTTTCCTGGATATTCATTGACTGCTACTCAAATGCAAGCAAATGCCACAAAGCGACTCCACAAATTCCGTAATAGATCTCACTTTTCAAGAGACGCGAAGCGGATTTACGAGAAGACATGCTACTCGCCTGCCTCATCAGTAGTATCCACCGTTACACCAGCAAAAGTATTGACGGGAAAAATTCTGAGGGGCCCACCGAAATGTTCTGCGTAAAACGTGAGTATCAGTGGTATTCCTTTGCGGATTTTGAGACAGCCGTTGGTTTGTTCGCTGAGCTGGGCCAACCGCCAACCCATCGTTAAGCGCCACTACGCCCCCTAACAACGCACTGAGGATGTCACCTCGACTGGTGATGAAACGTTTGCAATCAAATTGCCCAGCTCAGCGAACAAACCATCGACCATCTAGGCTACCTGAGCTACCAACATTTTCCTCTATAGAATTTTGAGATAGTCCGCCTCCATCTCATCTCGGTGAAGGCTCAACTTGGCACATTTAAACAAGATGGTTTCCGGCCTATAATCCCATACAGAGGTACATACATTCTTGACAAACGGCAGCTTTTCAAAAGCAATACCGAGCTGTTCAGCGTCCCATCAAGAGCCGATGATACCGATAATTCTCCGGTATAACTGTCCTAAGTGCATCCGGATATCCAATTGATCCATCTTTCACGACAGAGTCTACCAGTGACTTGGCAGCGATGCTGTTTGAACGGCTGTCCGTGTGATTGGCAATGGAGAGGGAGGGTGTGTGGGTTTTATCAAAGGGTGCCTGAGTATTTTGACGCTGATGAAACGTGGCAAAACTTGCCAGGAGCACTGAAACAACTTCCAAGTATGGGGAAGCTTTGAAACCGGTTCCAGCGTATTGTTCCTTTGGCACCAAACCACCAGCAGTGAACTGAACACCTATTGATTGAATTCCTTGTAATTCAAGCCTAAAAATGGCTCCTTATCCGTCAGCATCTGTAGCTCAAAGATCTCCACGGCTATTTGATGTCATCGTCTCAGTTCAGTAAGCCGTTTGAGCTGCTGGAATCCTCAAAGCACACAGTGGGTATTATGTGTGTCTCGTAGTATGTGCAACAGTATGAGGAGAATCCTTCAATCTGAAGAATATTCAGCAAGGGGCAAATCATCGACCGTGTCCCGTCTAACACAACGAAACCAAAGATGTTGGTCAGTCCTTATGATAGCTAGCGACAAAAAAACGGACGTTGGTTGAACGTATCCAGATATATCCGAATTGTGTGCGAACTCATCCGGTTGACACACCAGTACACGTTTGCCTGATCTGGCCGTGACATCATATGAGCCCGGTTTTTTTATACAACGATGCCGTGGTAATGTGGTAATGATATAATGATGTGGTAATTGAATTCAGCAGTATAACCAGACGAACTAGAAATTCAGAATGCAGCACACCGTAAGAGGTAGCAAGTATGTATTCGAATTGGCGTATATGTACAGCATATGGAATATTAAAACAAGAGAATAATGAATAGAGCAATGAATAGAGTATCAGTCACGTTCATCACATCCGCCACACCTTGAATGAGCGTGTGGATGTTTATAGTCCAGTGGTGGTCTTGATCGCAATCTTTCGGATCTTCTCGGAATGGAAACTTCAGACAACTTCAGGTTCTTCGTTGGTAGTATGTTCTTCAGATGTACAATGATGCCTACCAAAACGCGGTTGGAAACGAACACAAGTTAGCCGAGTTTGTCGAGGATTCATCGATCCAGAGGCAAGGCGATGCGTTATGAGGATCGGACACTTTTTCTTTGCTGACCCAAGATCAGGTCCAATGAAAACGTCGTGGGAAAATACAGGTCTCCAAGGAGTCAGTAGATACATTTTTTGATTTTGTGTCCCCAAGGGAGGTATTCACTGATGTTTTTCCCCAAATATAATGATCTAGTAATTTTGACGATCTAGAGGGAAGCATCCCAACCAAGATGTAGTTCAGATGTGAACATTCCAGTTTACAGTAGGTCGCAGTGAGATCAAATCACAAAAGATGAACTCGGACGGGTTAGAAGAGACTGCTGAAATTGGGATAAAACGTGAGCAGATCAAATGGGAACCGGCATCCCCTTGGTATCCGGAAACTTCCCGCCAAACCAGATGTGCCACGAATGGACAGCTGCCTTGTCGATCCAGGTTCACATACAAAGTCCACATGACCCAACATGATCCAACATACAAACAAGTTCTTCCGGGACAACCGTCAGAGGTTCACGGCAAATTATTTTGAGTACAGTACAGTGAGAGCAATCCATCAAATAGCTGAAAAGAAGCAGCTTCTGTAGACAGTCGTTTCGTGTTCCCGTGAAACTCCCGGTCAGGAGCATGGGCTTGGCTATTTTAAAAAGAGCAGGTAGACAAACGTTCAGAATGAGAACATTCACGAACCGATCGGTTTATGTACAGCGTTTTCCTTCCGCACTTGAGACATTTGTGATGGAAAATCGAGCTGTTTCGTTGCCACTCATTTTTTGTTGTCCTGTATTCCTCAGACTCGGCGTGTGAAATTCATTTGTCTGGGGAGTAAGTTATTGAAAAATCGTCTACAGAGTCTGACAGCGTCAGTATATCTTCGACCGAACAACATGTTCTGTGTCCGACATTGTTCTACCTGATGAGTCTGATGAAGGGCGAATTCAGTCGTGGGATTTTAAGGGTCTCCAGCGAGTTCGTGAAAGAATAGTTGTATCTGTCGATGAATACACTCATTTGCAAATAGATTCGGTTTTCACGGGAGAATCAACTGAATCTCGCGTTTATGATATTCTTCAACCGGATGTGCTGCACGAATGCCACCTCACATTTTAGTTGGTAGGATATTCGAGATATCGCAGCATATCTCTATAGAAAAAAGTACTCACAAGATTGCTGCCGAGGGGTTTTCAGCAACCTTGTGAGTAGTTTCCTTTATGAAAAAGGTAGTACCTTCAATAAATACATCCATTTGCAAATCACTTTGTTTTTCTCGAGAGACTCACCTGGAACCACACTGAATCTCTCGTTTGTGATGTTTCTAGGCAAAGAAGAATTTTCAGCAACCTTATGAGTAGTACATTACGTATATACGATTGTATCTTGTTTACTCTGCTGTTTATGCATTGCTGTCTGCCTACATTATGCACCCGCGACTTGAAAATGCTACGTCGCTGCATGGAACGTCTGTGTTCGAGCACCGCAATTTCATCAAGACCGTCAAAAGTTGGGTGCCAGTTTTCTGTTAATCACCATGCTTGCGAACATCATATTATGTGGTCAGCAACAAAGTTGTGTATCCGAAAAGATAGCTCTAACGGGAAACTCTGTCGAATTCCGATTGGATCTCTCATATGGTTGCTGAAAACCCTTCGACAGCCCAAGACCTTCTTGGGGCTCATTAAGTAAGTACAGTCTTCGAGTTTCTGGCAACTTTGTGTCCTACATGAACCCAAGTCGTACGTGTTAATCAACGGTAATCAGGGGTTATTCTTCCTATTTGTTAGACTACTCATTAGTAGTATGACATACGTCTCTTTGTCATAGTCTTTTTGCTTTCCTGTCACTCGTTTCCCGGTTTCTTCGCTCCGTTTAGTAACTAATGTCAAGCTTTTGTAGCCGGTCCCTACTTCGTTTGCGGTTTCGTGCAAGCTCTACCCATTTTGGAATATCTGCTCTGATGGGAAAACAGGTCAACGGGAGTCGAACCCGGCGCCCATCGGTTGGCGGACAAGCCCGCCACCTGCACGCTAACTCTCCCTACCCCAAAGTTCTGTTTTTCCCTTACCTTTGTATTGCATCTTAACTGATAGTGCTTGAGGGGATCTTATTGTAAAGCAACCTAAGCGTGAATTTTGATTGTGACATACAGCACGTGCTACTCCGTCACGATGTCAGCTGAAGACTGCAGACATGTTCACTTTGTACCAAATTCTCGTTTTCCACATAGGTTTCCTTTCCTTTCGATTCGGAAATATTCACTTTGTACCAAATTCTCGTTTTCCAGATAGGTTTCCTTTCCTTTCGATTCGGAAATACCTTTCTTCCCGCCTTCTGCGCCGTCATCTACTTATATTGCATAGTTACACTGTCTGACTGTCCGTTTGTATACGATTAGTTACTTACTCGCTTCTACCTCCAGAAAGCCCTGCTACCTCTTTGTCCCTCTTTCTGCTGCCACCGATTGCGCAGTTGGTGATTTTATGTTCTACCTAATTCGTGATGTTTATTAACCTATTTGTTCGTAAAATTAGTTGTCAACCCAGCATCTACTGCCTTCATCCGTCTGTTCCTACTGCCTACTGAATACGAACTGCGTACAGTCCGATAGCTCCAAGTGTCTTGTCTGATCCTAAGCCATACGGATCTCACACCCCCTGTAGAATACTTCGACGTATTCAGGAAAGCCCAAATGAGTGACGCGCAAAATCACAAGCCAGAAATTGTGGATTCTTGAGATTTATCAATGAAAAGCGGTACTACATGTATAAAATGCGTAACAAAAGGGTTACAAACCTCAAATTATGGGGGTTTCCGTCTAAATTGTTGCACGAAGTAGTGCAAGTCCAAAGAAAGCCCGGAGAAGACGGCAAATCGATCTTAGTTAGCGACACACGCCTGTGCACAACACGTGGTAACGCAAAACGGTCAAAAAGCGCGCGTAAAAATAATCGACCAAACTAGTTCGACAGGTCAAGGGTTAAAAGTTCATAAGGGGTTACAAATGTACATCGAGTTTATGAAGTAGAGGCAGTAAACATCAGGCTCAAACAAGCGAAGGAAGGGAAAGTAAGTACAGCCCCTTTATCCACACTGTGAACCTTCTGGTCCTTGAAATATATAGTAACTGAGGAATTCTCCTAGGTTTCAGCTGAATCTTCCTTAAAAACCAAACTAGTGTGTAGATGACAGTATTCCATGAATCCTGTCTAATCTGGGTTCAAGTAGGCCAAAAGGTGGACGCGGACTGGGGTGTGCACCCACATGACGAGCCTCAAGAAGGCTGAAACCGGTCGTGGGTTGCTGAAGACTTTTCTGTCACCTTATGAGTAGTGTTGCGTGAAGAACAGCTGTGTTGTTTAATCTGCGCCTTCTACATAACTGTATACTCGCAATATGTGTACGCGTAATAATGGAAAAATATCTACACAGCTTTTCGCGTGATTCCTCTGTAAAAATGATAAACCTGAGGTAAATTTACAGAGCTGGGTTGGGAGCTACACTCTCGTTCATGTTTATGGGGTTCATTTTTCGACATTCTCGATTTTCGGTGACAATCCTGAGTACTAGCTCAAATTTCGCTGTTGAGTTTGAAGCTCATGACGATATAATTCAACATGTTTCGATGGGAGAAACAAACTAATTTATTACTCATGTAAAGAGTTTACTAGATCTTCAAGAAAAATCCATTTTTGTTTGTCAGGTTCTTGAAACCAAAAGTTATGGTATGATCCATGAAAAATTGCTTTGCGCGACCGAGTTGCGCGACTGGCCGTGTTTTTGTTATCCCCATTTTCAATTGGTAACAAGTGGATGCTCATGAACTTTTCAGTAGCAGCTCGACAAATGTTGCGTATACTCAAACAAGTTCACAAAATTCTAAAGGTAAATTCTAAAGGCGTAAATGTCACTTTACTGAATAGAACCGTCAGAGTGTCCTATCGAATGGTCTTTCTTTCTGATACCTCTTCTTAAAATCGATTTCTTGTTTTATCGAATTCGCTTTAAATCCATAGCTTTAACCTGGGATGGACACTGTTAGCAGGGTGCACTCCTGAAGTAACTTGCTGGAGAAGACTTACTTACAGCAGCCTGTTTACAACTGCCAAGGCAGGAAACTGATGGCATCGCGCTACGCTTCGGTGGCAGCAGCGTTATCTTTGTATGCAAACCTGAAAAACCAATGATTTTAGACGAGCCTGCCAGATGCTGTCTCACTATTTGTTGCAGCTTTGGCTTTGAGAGTATAGGTTTGCTCATTTTGACTAATACAGCTATGGGGGAGGGTGTTCGTGTATGGCGACTGACCGAATGGGGTGCGGATTAACGTGACAGCGTTCTTTCACGTAGATGAGTGGAGAGTAATCTAACCACTCTACTGGTGCGCCATGTACATTAAGATCAGCGCTTATCTGTCGCCAAACTGTATGAGCGGAGTGCGACCCTTGCGTCACTGGCGCAAAGTACATTCTCCACCCGGTTTGCGTGACGATTGCTTGCGTCCACACAATGGACCAAATGTTCATGAACCCCAGATACACAAACAGAATTGATCCATCAGACACAGAACTGACGAATAACTGCAGACGTAAGTATGTGCATGCGACGAGAGGTCATCGCCCGGTTGGCAGAGAACTCGACCGGTATGCTTGGGATCTCAGTTTCGATCGCCTTCCATGGACTCAATCTGTTCTTTTGCATTGTGTGTTCCATAGTTCAGACTTCCCAAACCACTGTCTTTTCAATATACTTTAACGTTCACCCAAATCCGTCTGTTTCGAATGGCAGCTTGGCGTCCCTTGATATACTAATTACTTGGTGTCTTGATGGAAGCCTGCAGTGTACTGTTCATCATAAGAACACTTGTAAACAATTGGTATCTTCATTTAGGTGGCTCTTCCCTTGCAAGAAGCACCTAGCCCAGCTGCTGTTCCACGAGGCTAGACTCATCTGTATAATGAGTCAGCAACAGAATGAAAACATTTCGGAAAACGCACTATTAGCTAACGGTTAGCCGGAAAAGTTCATTTCTCTACACAACAAACCCAAACCTTCACCCAGTCTGACTAGCACATTTACAGTTTATGGGTGATCCTATCTCGAACAACCTGAGTGGCACTCCTGCCTGACATGCCATTTATAGGTTCACTTGCAGTCACTGTGACGTGAAGCAAGACTGATGAGAGCACAGCAAAGCACATTGGAAGTACAAAGGCTACAAATTCAAGCTGTCCGATGACCTTGAAACTGGACCCAAACCATCCCTCCCTCAGAGCAGTGTGTTCTATGAAGTGGTGTTTAACTCATGACTATGCTAGTTACCCATAACTGTAGGGTGCCTTAGTTCTACGACCGATGAAGACAGTTTCAAATGCTAACATCTCGGAACCTACATGACTTGGTTGTTCCGATTGTTCAAGGAGAAACACCGTTGACGTTTCGTGCTCTCTCAGAGGAGTCGCACGGGACATAAAAGCAACATAAAAGCAACATAACTTGACGTCATGAGAATTCCGCCATTCATTCGCTTATTCGGCCCATGTACTTTTGATCTCCACTTGTTTTGCTCATCTGTACCCACCATTCATCTTGCCACAAAGACAGCCCTGTCCGACACTGGACTATTAGCAAGTGTGCATGCGCAGCTGACGTACTCACCAATTCGTGTTCGTGCCTCGTCTGCTGGAACTGTTCTGTCATGAGTTCCGTGTAATCGTACCACCAATCAGAATCACGAGACTGGCCTCGGAAGGGACGACCGCAACCCACACTCCGGAGCCCACATTTCGCTTGCCGTTGTTTGGTCTACGGGCTCTGACACTCCACTGTGGCGGTCAGTGAGACTTGTGCGCTTGTGGACGCCACGAACACAACTAATTGAGGTTTGTTGTACAACTTTGCTTACCTTTCGAACCCAATTCCTCCTTTTGATATTCGGGATCTACGCGCGTGACACAAACTTCCGTATCGAGAATTTCATCAGACCTCGAGGGAAGTATATTGGAGGTCTGGTTGCATTATGTTGAACAATCACAAAGAGACATGAAGAGTAAGAATGGTGATTTCAACGTTTCGCAGTCCCGGTTACGCTAAGGATGTGATACGTATCGTTGCTTTGTGGATGACAGAATTCCAAGTAGTCTGCTCAGCTATGATGTGAAACGCTTGGATAAGTGGTCGGAAGAACGCACAAGTCATTTCATGTTGCGTTTCTCTCTCCCAATCGTCCATTTTAACAGTACGAGACCAGACATTGTCTCCCACTGGACCGGAAAGGGGGTGGGTGGGTGTTGAACAGGTTAGAGAGCTAATAGGGTAGCACTCATTTAGTGGGATTCTCAGTTTGCTTACACGAGATAGATAGGCTGGGATGCAGACAAGTTTTTTTTATCGCTGATCCTACATCCATCGTTGTGATGCAGCTTACACGATGTCTTGGTGAATGTTGTTTCTGGTTACCATGGCGACCTGCACAGCGGGTGGTGGATAAGTGAGGAACATTCAAGCAGATAGTTGGTCTGCTGAGAGTTGAAAAAAAAACAACTTTGGACTATTGATATGAAAGGTGGTGTGAGTTTCCAGTTATGGGAATGCTTGTACACACTCCAAACCAGGCTCACCAAACTCTGTCGCTCAAAAGTTTCTGAGTAGTTCCCTTACTTAATGGAAATAACTGGAGCATGAGGATGAACAGTTTCCAATTACAGAAGCACAGTTTTTGGGGGACGTAATAGATGCGTCTATGAGGCTGTATATTATGGAGTTTTTTTTTAGAAATATTTTTCACGGTATGATGCCTTGTCCTAATTAATTACCTAGATGGAGCAACTGGAATCAGTTTAGGCGTGGGAAACACGTTGCAGTAATTTTCAGTCACGCAACTTTATCACGATATGTGGGCTGGCATCCGGTTCCGGTCCTGCCTGTGTCGATAGATTGCTTAACGCAGTGCCGTATGAGGTGAGCCGCACTTGCAGGTAACCGAACACTGTGTCCCCGGTGTGATACCCAGGGGGTAAGACTCGAGGATGACCCGTTGATATCAAGTCAGGCTGAATAGTTGAAATCCACAGTGTAGGCGAAAAACCGGCTGCTGGCCCGTCTCATTCATAAGACGCATCCAATGCACGTAAACATAGCTAGTTAATGCCAGCCATTAGTTAGCTTGGCTTATTCAATGATAGGCACACAGAGTCACCTCTAACAGCGGTTTAGGCTTAACACTCTGAAATAAAGAAATAAGCCAGAATAAGCAGAAAATGCAATATTATCAGGAAGGCCCGTCTCATTCATAAGACGCATTCAATGCACGTAGTTAATGCCAGCCATTAGTTAGCTTGGCTTATTCAATGATAGGCACAACGAGTCACCTCTAGCAGCCAGAGTAAGCAGGAGGCAATGCAATATTATCAGGAAGGTCAGATTCCTGAAAACAACCACTGAATGCCCAAAATCTACTGAGCCCTCAGCTCCGCAAGATACTGACCAGACAGACAGCGCCCCCTCAATATACAGGCCTTCACAGCCTTGTGTCAAACCCAGGCAGCGCGAGTCAGCGTTGATCAAGGTCAGATAACGCCCCCGCAATATGCAGCGCGTCTCAGCCTTGTACCAAGGCCAGACCGCGAGCGTCAGCATTGGACCAAGTTAGACAGTGTCCCTCCAATAACTAGCTTGAGACCGTTGTATTCTCGCCCTCGCACGCACTCACGCTCTCGCACTCGCTTGTTCGGAATATAGCTGTTGTGTTCCCTTCTGTGAGTCTCTTTTTCTGGCATTAGGCACTGGAGCGGGGTCAGCAGTCAGATACAACAGGTTGGCGAATCAGCAGACATAACAAATTGTTTTCAAAAACAATTTAAAGTGGCAGTAAAAAAAAACAAACGAACAACCTAGTAACTCAAACCAGAGATATTCGATGGTGGAACACGCAAGGCTCCTGTAGGTTTTGACGCGGGTTGTCTATCACCCAATCGCCAGGCCATTCAACAATGACGTCCAAAGTGGCTTAGGAATCTACTGGCCAAGACCGATGGTGAAAAACCGGGCAATTCCTGTCCCCTCAACCATATCATGGTTGTTGATGTTGTCTCGAAAAGTAATTGAGTACCTGACAAATACGCTCATTTGCATATCAATTTGGTTTTCGCGGGAGAGACTCAGCTAATTTCCTCGTTGATATGCAAATGAGTGTGCTTGTCGAAATCTGTCCAATTTGAGTGCAAGTAGAACATAAGGTTAACGGAAACTCGGGCACTTCGCCTAGCTGATGAGCCCCAAGAAGGGCGAAACCGGTCGTGGGCTGTCGAATGGTTTTCATCAACCCTATGAGCAGTTCCCTTTACGAAAACGGAGTACATGGTTTAGAAGGTCACATGATCTCCTCGTAGAGTACGGAACAAACACTAGATCACGATGTAGACATTGATCACTTTTCTTTGGAAGCGGGAACGGAGACATTTCTGAAGCCGACGAATATTTATCTGGTGCGTAGGTGGAGGCGAAACAGATTGAACAGTTAGCTCATCCATTGTGTTTGCACCTTGTAGCACACATTAAAGTCAGGCGGGCTCAGTGTGAGAGCCTGTGGGGAAGCCTGTTGTTCTGCTTGCTCCAAAATGTAGACATTAAAACCAACCAGGCGTCGAGGCTTGAAGATTGATTTCGGGATACCCTGGAATGTCAGCGCCGGCTCAAACAGCTGCAAGACAATCGGGGTTTTCGCTCCTAACGAATGAGCCTCCAATTGGAGGGTTTTAATGGGGCGGTGGAAAGTGGAGAAAAAAGCACACGAAAAAGAAGAAAAAGGAGGCGTCAGCAGTAGGCTGTTTTGCACACACGCCCTGATGTATGGGGCAGGCAAGGCAACTCGGCCTTGCGACGACCGAGGTGGAATGATAAAACATCCGGCTGTAGGAAACGAGCTAGTGCGTGGGCTGATACATTATCAAGGTGCCCAAACCCCGACATGAAGAATATTAGAGTTTTCATGAAAAAAACCTCGGTCTCAACAGCCTGACCACAGTACAGCGGTGTTTGGTGGAAAATGCTAGTGTATTACATCTTTAAAAGGGCGATCTACCACAGATGTTCAAGCTTAAAAAGTGTAGCACCAGAAAACCGTTTTAGTCAGACGTCTAACCTTTGAAAGACTCTGCGCGTGTCACGCGGATACCTCTGAGTACTGCTCAATGGATCATGGAGGCACACAAACCGTAGGTGGTCTGCCTGATGAGCCTCAAACGAGGCAAAGCCATTTGTGGGCTGTTCAGAATTTCCATCAACCTTATGAATAGTACAGGAGACAAATTTTGGTTTTCGGACAGTCGGCGGATAATAGCTTTAACAAATGCCACGAAAAGGGTGTGGACGATTTCGACAAGCTCCGACAGTGACCGCTGCGGAGAGATTCCATCTACAGGAACATGACGAACTACTGATTTTTGGATAAGGTTTATTACGTAGCATGCAAATATTAACGATACAGGCCACACAAGTGAATTTTAAAACCGACGAAACACATTTTTATGCCGAGATTCTAACCTGATTGAGGTATGTGAAGTATTCTTTTTCAAAAAGAAAGATGTCTCCTAAAAAATGGAACCAAAGCAACTGACCATCACTCAGTCGGCCATCGGTTATCTTTTTCTTGTTGCGTCGAAAAGCAACACGGAAATGATTAGGTTTCTTCAGCCGGGAGATAAGTACACTTCCCATTCAGCCTTTCCAACGTATTACCAGAAGCCGATTTCCGTATGCACTGGACTGAACTCACTCTGATTTGTCTGTTATGTGAGAACCAATCAAACTCGGATATTTGAAGTTCAGCTAGAGTTACTTTGGGCATACTCACCTGTCCGACATAAATTGTCTCTCTCTCCCCCGTTTGCGAGCTCGCGCGCCCGCAGTGAAACAACACAATTACTGATTTGGACTTTGAACAAAGGAATTTTCTTGCTCAGAAGCGTCTCACAGTGAGTCCATTAGTTAGGTGATTACTGGGTTTCCCGTTGCTTTTATCCACAAATTCATACACTTGTTGGTGCATTTTGAGCAGAACGGATCTGTGTAGTTATCCGGGTGTGCGCTGACTGAAGTAGTAAACAAAACCGCTTTGTTTTGACTACAGACAAGTGATCTGAATGTCGATACATACAATAAAATTGTTTACGTTTACATGTGTAATCCAGCGTCAAAGCAATATTTCTTGTATTGGTTCTGTTTTTTTTTCAAGAATTTTACTTGTATTTTCTTGGTGTATACATATAGACTGAAAACACGTTCTAAAATATAACAGTGAGACATCTTCAGCATTGTTCCAGTTGAGACATAGAGCAGCTCTTGTGAAGCACGTTCGGTTCAAGAACATGATAGACGAAAGAGTCCGCTGAGGTTCGGTCGAGTCTGCTATCAACAGCAACTTGATTTGCAAATGTGTAAATACTTTTGAGAAATACACTAATTTGCAAATCAATTTGGTTTTGCGAGAGACTCACATGGAACCCAGCTGAATCTCCAGTTTTTGATATCTTGAATATCGTAGCAACTGGAACATGAGGCGGCCTGGTGCAGCACATTCAGTCGCCTGGAAACATCAAAAACGGGAGATTCAGCTGGGTTCCAGGTGAGTCTATCGCAAAACCAAATTGATATGCAGATGAGTGTATTTATCGGAAAACAGTCCAATTTGGGTTCAAGTGGAACATGAGGTTGACGGAAACTCGGGGACTGCGCCTACCTGATGAGCCCAAGTGGAAGGGCAAAACCGGTCGTGGGTTGTCGAAGAATTTTCAGCAACCTTGTGAGTAGTGCATTACGCACATACGTGTAAATACTTTCATTCGGTTTGGTTACAGCTGAAGTTGTCTTCGGATGTAACACCCTCTCATTGCATAGCTGCCAAGCCAAGGGAACACGAAGACTTGGAGATGTTGCCAGGATGCTTAAGCCTAGACGGAACCAGTCGAGATACCGGGGTTGGGTTCCAACCACGGACCCAACTGGTCAGTAAATTCGTGCTTTAACTATTGAGCTGTCTGGAAGTGGTTGACCCAGTGGATGAATGGACAAAACACGGTAAAAAAAAGCCGTTAAAAGGATTGAGGTTCACACCAATCTGATAGCGTGACCTAATAAGGTTGCCCACGTCTGTCAAATAACAACCATTCACCACGGACCAGTCCGTATTGGCTTTCCTCCACATGGAGGGAGAGAGCTCGCAGCAAAAAAAGGTTAGAAAACAGGTCCAAGTGAGAACGGAAGTTTTTTAGTGAATAACTAAAGTTTTACACCATGGGAAGAGATTGAATTGTGTAACTGTGTGCCACTCAGCTTGCCTTGTAAATATCAGGGCTAAGGTTACAAAACACTTGTAAATTACATTTGTAAAATGCATTGTAGAGAGTTATACAGAAAAAAGTATGCCTAGGTGCTGTGTGACTGAGAGGGAGCACGAAGGCACAGATACTGTCAGGCTTCCCTAGCCTAAACAGGGGCAGTCGAAAAGCGGGAACTGGGTTCGAACCATGAACACTCCAGTCAGTAGGTCCACAGGACTAAACTCGAATTACATGTGACGATGGAAGTTTGTTCTACTACTGTCAGTTGGTGGGCGTTTCTCAGGAATAGCCAATAGCGTTCGTCGCAGACTGAAAGGAAAAATGTGGAACACCTTCGTCATATCGCCACTGTCACATGTCGTCACCTAGAGGCAGTGTTATTTCTCTCCATCCTCGATATTACTCGCTCGTCCATCACAAAAACTCACTTCACATCAACTGAGATTTCTCTCTGCAATTGAAACCAATTTATTTTGAAAAACAAATCAGAAACAAATCGAAATTCGTATGTATACGGTGATAAAGTCATATGATTTTCTCCTGAGTTGCGTTCAATCTGCACATCACCACCATTTGGACTGTACGGGTTCGATGCAACAATGGCAAAATTCTCTTGTGTCATTCCCGCTTCCTAATCATCCCTCTTCTCTCTGTGGAAATTCAAGAGTCACCAGATGTCGTTTGTCCGGACAAAATCATCACTGTTAACCAGAAAAACAGACACGATTTCACGTCCGTCAACTCCAGATTCCATCTGATCATGATGTGGGTCAACATACTTGATCCACTGCGTACGTCGAGATCAGCTTGAAGTCGGAGGAACCGCGTCTGCATCCGCGGCACATAATTGGATTTTGCCAGTTCTCCCAACGGAATACACAATGGATAGACAAGTATCGCAACATTCTTTACCACACCATAATAGGAACTGAGCCAACTGAATTACCTCAGCAACTAGGAGTGGGAAATGAGTGGTCCTCAGATAAAGGACCAAAATTACGCCGTAGGTGTTTTTAGACGGAATGAGATTTGGGGCTTGTTTCGGTGCAAGAGTCGTGGGATATTTCTTGAATCCATCGGAGATTTATCATGCTGGAATGTTTTGTCCTCAGGCCACTACCGCGCTGCCAAGGGTGTGTATGCATACGGGGGTTGCTTGTCACCATTTGGTTAGTTGTTTTTTCCCTAATCCTGTTTACCGGATGCCACCATAGCCTTTCTGAACGGTCAGGATCAATGCCTTTTGCAATACCGTACCATCATTGTGCCAAAAATTGATCGGGAGTACTGTGGTCGATTTCAACCAATACGTATTATTCACTTAGAAATGCGACAATAAAAATTTGTCAGGATTCAGGTGGCGTCTTCTGTGACGTTATTTGCCGAATAGACAAGAAATTTTGTGTAAATATTCCACAAGTATACAGAGCTATACAAGATGAGGATCTTTTTTGGATAAGTCCCGCCAAAAAATTACCCCCCTGCCACCCAAAAAAGATTAGAAAAAACACCCAAAAAAGATTAGATAAAAGAGGATATGAAGTTTGTACTTTTAGTTTCTATTGAAGAAGGTGGGACATGTCATTAATAATTTGCATGAAAAGGTCCGTTTTTCGGCATCTTTGCCTTCAAACGAACTCACACAAGTAACTGCCCACTAAAGATCAGTGTGTGCCACAGTGGCGTTTATTCTGCATGTTGTAGACGTGCCAAAGAGATTCGATGGTTTGTGTGTGAGCTCCAGTCGTTGGATCCACAAAGTTTTCGGTATGATTAACCGCTTCATGAGTATAATTCATGTCAATCATCGTTTCAATTCCTTATTGAGCCGGGAGCGATGCAGGCCTGGATTGTGTCCACCAAAGTGGCCGCAGTTCGATCTGGCACTGCATACATGAACATCTCTTTAGTTTCCCGGCAGATCCCTCCGAAAATCCCTGCGTGGTTTTTACGGCGAGATATTAGCGTTTTGTCGATCTCAACGCGTAGACCTGGGCCGCCGATAACTGTTGGAGTCTGCAAAAGCCGCCAGGCGCAAACTTCGCGAAGCGGTCGTGTGGTTAATAGATAATTCCTGTGAGTAGAATTTGATTTTTGCCAAATTTTTGGACCAGCAACAAATGAATAGAATTACTGTCCTAAACTCTATCCTAGACCGCTTAAGCCAAGTTTCCTTTCGAAGACCGATTTCTTGCCGACACTGTCGGGCATTACACCTCCCCCTGTCAGAAACAGTTGAAAGTGTTATTTGGTGGCCGCTGTTGCATAAACGTTGCTGATGGATCACTCCGTGACTTTACAAAAAAACGTATTGCCGTCCAACTGTCATGAACGAGAGTTGAAAGCGTCAGAAAGTTTATTTAAGATTTTACGTCCGAACGGAGAAACTTTTTGCGCAAAATGAGCCTAGATGCGGATAAGGAATTGTTTCCACCAAAAATAAATCAAGGTTGTGTGCGTACATTAAATTGGAGCTGGGAAAAAGTGGCGGGGCTTAACTTTTCGCACATGCACTTTTTGCATTAGTGGCGGGACTCATTCGGAAAAGATCCCAAGATACTCAGGTTTGCTTTCCTTCTCTACTGTCCACGCAGTTGGGGGTTCTCGCGCCGCCTAGTGTCGCGGCCTAGTTTCTCGCACCAGCTGATTTGGTCATCACACCCGATTCTTGATCGTATCTACTACGCTGTTCCATTTTCTGGTGACCGAAATTTTAGTGGCTGTAACCAACGTACAGTTGGCACATTGTTTATAGCTGAATAACCGAAGTAACCGAGCAGAAATATCTTCCTCTGAGCACATGAGTTCTCACCCTGTGACATCTGAATGTGCTCAAGCTTTGTCACGTTTCAGCTTCTCGATGGAAAAAAAATTCGGTAAAGAAAACATCATTTGAATCAGTCAGTTGTCATTCTACTGATTAAACAGGTCATGAGTTGCGTTCAGGTATTAGATGATTGTCGCATTGTTGCGTGTTTTGGTTTCTTAGAATTCGGTCTACTTCGCTTCAACTGATCAGTAGTATAGAATTCCCGAACGAAACTATCAAGCCCTATTCACACTTGAATTTGTGCTGTCATTCCAAAAAATGGAAGGGATCGCGCACTTTTTCCTTCCGAAGTGCTCCTCAAGAGGACGTTCCTCGTGAAAGAGGTGTTGAGTTCCTAATAAGGAACTTCGGGTCGTGCTTAGATTCGACAATTCTGAGTAAATCGAAGAATTGGGTTCGAACGTCTTCGGCAAAGTTCAAACACAAGTTAGAGAAAGTATACAACGGAAGCCCATTTGTCCAAATTCGTGGTGTCAAGGGGCTCGCAAGTCCGTTCCTGACCGGCAAAGACCAGGGTCAAGGCCTACTAGCCAGGAGGAATGTTGGCTGGGTGATGTGGGTTGCCGTCTTCCATCCCGAGACCGGGTTCGTGATTCTGACCAGCCGTATGATCACACAGACATCAGGACAGTCCAAGTTAAAGGAGGTCCAACAGATGCGGATAAACAGTTGGACGATGCCTTACAAGCGCACACATGCTGACATACCAGTACCTTACAGGATGGCGGGTGCGGATACCATGACGGAGCAAAACAGGTAGGGATCGGTAATCACCCAGGCGGGATAGGTGAATGACGAGTGCGGGAATTAGCAAGCTGTCAATTCAGATTCAGCGGTGTGCTTGCAATGTAGAACTGAAAAGGTCAAAACTGTTTTGCCGAGATATAGGAGAACCACGTTCCCTCAATCTGTGGCATCTAGTGGCTTGGTGGACGACACACCTCACTCGGTTATGCGGACTTGGTTCGCTTTACCTGAAGACATTTCGCATTTTTGAGCCCACACTCACATTCCTCACTGTTTATGCAAGCTACTGGATTCAGTGCCTACCTAGGCTTGCTACCATTGTAACGGTGGATACTACTGATGAGGCAGGCGAGTAGCATGTCTTCTCGTAAATCCGCTTCGCGTCTCTTGAAAAGTGAGATCTATTACGGAATTTGTGGAGTCGCTTTGTAGCATTTGCTTGCATTTGAGTAACAGTCAATGAATACCCAGGAAAGTTCAGGAAGACGCGTTCAAGGAGAAGGTGGATATTCAGTTTTGTAAACAAGATGCATGTGAGAGTTTTGCTCCCCTGTTCTGTAACGGTTAAGTTGGTGTTTTTCTAATAAACAACTCCGCATGGAAGGCCTTCTTCCTTTCACCATGGCTTCCGTCCGAACCGTGCACGGTGGAAATGGCCAAACGAACGGAGATAGACAGACTCTTTTAGTCTGCGGTTTATGTTACAACAAGACTCACAATTCACTAGTCGTTTCCACCCAGACATTTGTTTGATTTTTTAATGAGAGAGACTCAGCCGAATCCAGCTAAATCTCTCGTTTGTGATGGCCCACCTCAGTCGAACTTGTTGCTGCAGGTCGGTACGGAATTTGAGATATCGTAACACATTGTCTAAACGTCCTCATAAGGCTGCCGGCCGATGCTCCGCGGCGGACCCAAACTGTATCAATCGCACATTCCCTGTAATTATTGCGGTACTACTGAATGAAACTCACTGACTCTGTTCTTTAGCATCCCCATTGAGTTCCCAGGCTTAGCAACAAGTTTGTGTTGAAGACATATGACCCAAAACTCGGAAAAGAGAAGCAGTGTATTAGACAGTTTACTTATTGGAAAAGTTTCGTGATACAAGTCAAACCGGTTGGCTCCCAGTTGGAAAAATGACGGTGACTCTACGTTGGGCAATCAACTTTGCCAAGCTAAGGATTTTGTGATAAAATAGGGCTGAAAATTTCGTGAACAGTGGAGCAGATGTGATAGCCTCTTGTCCGGTGTACGTCGGAATGCACTGGTCACAGATTAAAAACGCATGAAAAAGGACCAACTAAAGAGTGTTCTAAAGTATCTCGGATTCGACTGGTTGAATTGTAGGTTTCTGGTACCCACCTGCAACGATATACAATATTGCCCATGTTCTTCACCGTTTTTGTGCTATCTTCTCATTTATTAGCAAATACGTGTGAGCTATACAGTTTCTAGGACATTCATGGTTACATTTTTAGTAGCGAATATCTTGGTATTTCCGATTTGTCCGGTGATTTTTCGCTAGAAATCGGTACCATCGGAGTGCAGTTTGTCAGAGAAATTTCCTCCGCTTTAAATGTTCGCCGGTCTTGTTGCATCTCATCACAACCTCCCATTTAAATGGGTTTTTAACCGCGTCCCTAAGGACTACAAATCTGTGCGCCATATGAGAGACGCAAATAAATGATGGGCGCGAACCACAAAAACAGACGAAAACTGAAATAAGACAGTAAGGGTTTCGTTAGGGTTGTTGAAAATTCGTCGACAGCCCGCGACCGGTTTCGCCCTTCTTGAGGCTTACAGGTAGGCGCTTAGAAACGCCACAAACGAGAGGTTCACCTTTGTTACCGGTGAGCCTCTCACAAAACCAAATTTGTTTGCAAACGAGGGTATTTGATTGGGCCTAGGACAGATTTTTCGGACGATTACCTAGACGAAAAATTCAAGTCAAAAAACGGTCTTCTGTTTGTTTCGCTTTCAAAGATTACTGTTGCTTGCTTCCGGTGGGATAGTTGAACCACTCTACAGACACACTCGTTTCTTGACATGAGACTAACCAATAAAATAAGTTTTTTAAACTCCTTTTTTTATCGAGTTATTCGCAACGTACGAATTGGTACCATCTGTTCACCATATTTCCAAAACAACTCGATAAACAATCGCATTTGAATAGTTTCAAAAAATGATTTCACAGAAACTTTGAACAGTAACACTTTCGTCTGAGTGTTTGTCACATAAAAGTTCTCTAAATGGAAATTTTAGCCAACTGTTCAAGACGGAGGAAACGTTTTAGCTGACAGACTATCGGATGGTGCAATCAATAAATTATTCAAATAGCTTGGACAAAAGAACGGACCTATTTTCCTGACAGGTTTCGTTCACTCTGATGGAACAAAGTGGTTTACTAATTTTCAGCCTAAGTCAACTTAACCTTGTGTCTTTTTTCTCTTCCGTTCACTGATTTGATCAAACAATAGTAACGGTGATTCCGAGTGACGTTTTTGTGACAGTCCATAACGTTTTTGCTGACAAAAGTTCATTACTGAACGTATTTTGACAGCGGGCTTGCAACCGAATCAATCCGGAACGAATTCTGTGAAACTAAAACGCTCCATTTAATTTCAATAGGTTTTACGTTCAAAAGTTCATCAGAAACGAATACTTGGACATGCCACAAATTGCTCGGTCATGTGACTTGTGTTATAACAAACTGCAAAAAAGTCAATCAAAAATTCGGATGAATCCATTGTTCCGGAATGCCTACTCTGTGTCATAAACGCAATATCCTGAAGCTAGTTTGAATGAAGAACAAAACTCACACAAATGCTTCCATTTGTAATCAAATTTGGTTATGGCGGGAAAACCATCAGCTGAATTCCTCGTTTATGATGAACTAATTTGGGTTCAATTCTAACATAGGTTTGACAGAAACTAGGCGGGGACTAAGTCTACCTGATGGGACCCGAGAAGAGAGAGACCAGTTGTGGGTTGTCGCAGAGTTTAAGGAAAACTTTTGCTTGGGGATTTGCATCTACATATTCCACAACCTTAATATCCCTCCAACTATATGAAGGACCATTTATCAGGCAAGGGGAAAATAATTCTGCCGACGAAAAATGCTTTGGTCAAATGTCTCACACGCGAAGAGGTTAGAATTGATGAGAACTAGTTGGCCGAATAATTCGCCTGAAAAAGACTTCGACATTATTAGTTAAAGAGTTAGACGCGGCGTAGACGAAAAGCCACCCCTGATGACAGAATTCGACCGTCAAACTTCGATTTGCTGAGTGGAAGGACTGAACAATCGAGAACGGTTGCTCTCCGTCACGCTTACGCACCTGAACTCCATCCTCACCATCGTCATCATCATCGTCATCATCATCATCAGGACCATCCTTATTATCATGACCACCACCGGTAGTTCTTTTTGAGTTTGTAGCGCAACTTGTCATACAATCGCTGTCCCAGACCCTCTTTCAGGGTACCAACCGCAACCTCATGTAATCGACCATGTATATACAGCGCACATGGATTGGAACTGTGTACTTGGATAGGGAGGAAGCTGACGGTTGTTGCGACAATTTATATGGTCGCATCAAGTTGAGCTGTTTTGAGTTGAGTTTAGACACTTAGCGAAGTTCGTAGCAAATGAACATATTGTTTTTTTCTGGAAAATTGTTTTGCAAAAAGTGGACGAGAACAGAGTGCAATCATACAAGATCTCACGGTTTTCCGTGATCGGTTTAGGTGCATCGTTTACAGTAAAAACAGTTTCATTGTTTTGTTCACCAGAAAGGCAATCAGATGGCAGGGATTACAATCCTATTTGTGTTATTTGAACGTAGGTGGGGTGTAATATCAAGCAGAGCAAAGAGAATGAAACTGAATTTTTTAGAAGACAACATCAGCAACTTGTAGTAAACAACTTCCAATAGAGATTGGTGATTGGTTGAGGAGAACACTTGTGATCATAATTACTTGGGAACAGAAGGCAATCCACAATGTGGAAAAAGCTTTCGAGTTGGGGTTTCCCAGTTCGACGGTATTGAGTAGATTGAATACTATTCAACAGAGATTTCGTCCTCCCGGTGAAGCCAAGCTATGCTGAAAAACTGAGGGAGCGTTGTACAGCTGTTTCATCCTTATTGGAAACCATAACCAATGCACATCCCGCGACATTCCGACTAGTGGTTGAACACTTGAACGGTTGGCCACGAGAGCCCTGTCAGTAGTGTGATTAGCGCTCAGTTAGACAGGGCACAGTGCAGCAGCAACCACATCACGTGGTCACGTATTGACCGGCTTCTTGAGCAATGAATTCTTAGATGGAAATTCAAGTCGCCTTGTGAAATCGCTCTTCCTGTGAGCAGCTTATTGATTCACGCACGCAACCAAACTTACGATAGCATCTCAAAACAAATTTCACCAATTTTTTCGAACTGAAGCGAAACCCCAGCAAACAGTTTGCGCCAGCTGTTCAAACCAAGTTAATTTACAACTAAATGTCGTTTGCGGACATCATTCTATTTTCAAAGCATAATTTCTCCTCGATTATAAAAGCTGAAAAGACAGTCGACTTGAAACGGACCCACAGGATGACATCTCCGTCCAATCCGGACGCAAATAGCTTTCTTGAACATCAACAGCCGGATCATCGATTTCACATTACATGAGAGGCAGAAGTTCGACTAGCAAGTGGCGCTTCCTTCCTATATGTTCATTCCTCAATACAACGGTCGAACCAGCAGCGGATTTAGTTTCCCCCATCCAAAACCACCGATTACTAAAACCGTAAATAAATGCCTCCTCTGACTGTGTTCATCCAAGTGCTAAACAGTGTGTCACCTGCCTACAGTTGTTTCACGTAGGTACTTAAAGCCCAATATTATAGTTGATGATTGATGGAGCCGTCCAGAATAAAACGCAAACCCCTTGATCAGCGATAAGCTAATTCCCTACCTGTGGTAGTTTGATAACGTTGACGCACAAGCTTGTACAACTGAGCACTACTTCCGCGTTCATAATTGTTGACGCAATGAACCAATGGAGTAGCTTTGAACCGGGATTGGATATCGTCGGATCGATGGTCGGATGGTACTCACATGAATGTCTAATGCATGTAGGTTTCCAGTGCGTCCAGCCGTACATTGAATCGTGGTACAGACAGGCTGACAAATGCCAAACAGTTTCAATCCGATTCCAGAATAATGCTAATTTCGGGCAGGTTCACGCCCTATGATGTTTTCCGCGTACCGTGGAATGGAACATGCAATAATTTACGCTTAGTTATCAGCCACTACGTTCAACAGAAATCTGGTCGTTCAGCTGGGGAGAGATGTACTTGTCTCGCCCCTGGTTCAGAGAAAACATTTATTTATATATTTATTAGTCCATTCATCCACTTATTCATTCATTCATTCGTTCATCCATCTTTTCATTACTTGCTTTAATCGTTTTCAACACTAGCCTATGCCCAACAGATGATAAAATCAGTTTGAAATTAAGCCGTCCTTGTTTATCTCTACAGGTGCCATTGTCCGATAGTTAGGTCTTGCCCTGATCCGAGGTACTCTGTGTATCGATCACTAAGATTTAAACGGCATTTCTATACTAAACTGGGCTAATCTCAGCTAAGGTCCATTTTAGCTAAGTTCACAGTTAGACAACTCTGAATCTAGGTGGCGTAACTTTGAATCCGCGATGCTACTGGGACTCAGCAACAAAGACTTGAAAGATTTTCATTATTGCTGCAAACTACTACTAAAAACGAAGAAAGCAAACTGTTTGTGACGACTGTCTGGACGACTGCGACAGTTAACCTGCGCAATGGTTCCCAATTGCGATGACGTCAACATTGACGTAATCCGAGAATTCATCTATCTGGATGCATAAACTCACTTGAGTTGAGTTGATCCAGACCTGCTGTAGCATTCTGAAGTGACGAAAATTAGATTTGAATTGAATATTGATGGGATATCTTGAAATTAAATCAGGAAGGGTACATTTGCCAATACGTAGTTCTTAGCAACAGGAGCGTTGAGCTGAATACGGATATGACGTTTATGGTGCATGCCGATAAATTGGTTAATGGACCCGAAACGACCAACTGAAAAGGGAGGTAGAGCCCGCTGATGATAGATAACGATGGCAATAACGTCATCACCTAAACGAGCAACCGGTTGTTAACTGATCCGTGAGGTAGTATCTAAAGGCAAAAGAGCTAATGCAAACGCGTCCGGGTCCACTTAAGGCTTTGAACGGTAGAAATCAGTTTCCCCAAAAGGTCCGACCGCAGTAATTTCAGGTCATTTTGGGATGGATGCGGATCCAAGCACAGGGAAGGGGTGGTTTTGTCCAATTTGGCAGAGGTATACAATTTCCATTCAGGCGGCTTCATTTGACGGTCATCATTGTGTACTTAGGGCAATTTGAAACGTTTGTTGAAGCGCCTTACCAAATCCTTTCAGTGGATGGCGACAGCGGTCTCGTTCATTCTCGTATATTTTGAACCACCATCCTTCGAGCACGTTGAATTCCAAATCGGTTTCTTCTTGTTGCGTCACATTTACTTACACTTTTGAAAAGTGCGTAACTGAGGTTGGCTGCGTACTTGTCGTACAGCGGTTATAGCTGCCACAGTTTCGTTAACCAATAGTTTGGAGAGGTTTGGTAGGTAGCTGCACATAGGAGGCGAGAGCTGATAAATTGGTGCGTAAATACAGCACTGTGAGTGGACTTTTAAGTAGGGGGATTGGGAAGGGAGCTATGCATTGATGGCAATAGCTTGGATGCACGAGCACCACTGAGGGCGCAACTGGGTCATGTTTGACAATGTCTGTCATGCTTAATCTGGTCCCTCTCGGGGTCCCCATCCAGGGAGGTGACAATGACCAGCACAGCTGAGTTTGCTGGTAATGGTTTTTGTACTTCGCGACCAAGCCAGTGTTTGATTTCCCCTGGCTCTCGTGATTCTGCAAAAAGAACCCTCCGAGAAAGTCGGTCGACTGGCATACGGAGCACGTGGCGAAGCCAGCGCAACTTGTGCAGTATGATCAGTTCACCTATCTATCTGCCGAATACCATTCAACGTACTTCAGCATTGCTGGTCCAGAGTTCCAGTCAGACTCGTGCAATGCTCCGAAGACAGTGATGTTCATACACTGAAAGTCATTTGACGTCCTCGGCGAGCAGCTGCCCAAGGAAACGTATTTGTCCGCTATCTCAATCGGCTCATCCGCAAACATGAGGTTAGGTTCCGAGC
This sequence comes from Clonorchis sinensis, assembly GCA_003604175.2. NCBI lineage: Eukaryota > Metazoa > Platyhelminthes > Trematoda > Opisthorchiida > Opisthorchiidae > Clonorchis > Clonorchis sinensis. The sequence goes on along the minus strand of CM030373.1, from coordinate 29,212,919 downwards.
CCACTCAGTCTTGCATCAGCACTTTACACTTCGCCGGTGTGAAGCGCATTCCAAATCGGGAGGCAGATTTATTTAGATTATCTAATATTGTTTGCATTACCACGGGGTAAGATCCAAGAAGAGCTATGTCGTCTGCTGACATAAAGGTCAGGGCCAAGGTAACCCAAGGCCTACACCATACCTATTTCGGACACAATGAAGGCTCGAATCGATTGATTGCAATGACCTTGAAAACGTGCGTGATTGTGGTTGGTCGCGTCGTATGGTGGAGTGGGCTGATCATCTTTTACCCAAGTACGTATCAGTTTCACGCGCGAGTGTTGGATGAATACTGTTAGAGCTTGAGCGATTTTTCCGTCCACGTGTATGTATGTTCGGCTGGCTGCGTGCCCGGACAACATGCACTGCATCACAGTCGATACACCACTAATAATCACAAACGGGAGATTCAGCTGGGTTCCAGGTTAGTCTCTCGCAAAACCAAATTGATTTGCAAATGAGTGTATTTGTCGAATTGGATTTTGCTGTTTTCCGCTTACATAACACCGTAGTGTTGCTTCCGAGTTTCCGGACACTTTGTGTTGCCCCATAAGATACCGTTTGCTCTGAAACTTAAACTTGGGTCGATTCTGTTCTTCCGTTGCTTCTGCCTCAGAAACCCACTGTGTCACCTGTCCAGCTAGAGCATGTCCCACTAATGTTGCCGTGTTTACTGGATGGGAGAAGTCAGTTTCGAGGTAGCGACCGCAATGTGTTCGTCATCCTCAAAGAAGCAGGTCTCAAATCCTTTATCCACGTACTGAAACAAGACGGCCTGATTGTGACGAAGTTCCGTCTCTATGTTCGGTTTCTAAACGATCGAAATGTCATTATTCTGAGACATTCTGAGTACAGCTCATTGGGAAATGGTCATTTATGTATCACCACCACAAAATCATTTAGTACATCTGGCCCCAGTTAGTTCAGAAAGAGACTCTTAGCAGTGGGGGAAAGGAAGAATCCGCTGAGATTCCGTCAACCTAATAGCACAGAATGTGTTAATGAATGAACACTAGTTAAGCGAAATACACTCATTTGCAAACAAATTTGGTTTTTGCGAAAGACTCACCTGGAACTCAGCTGCAGCACATTCAGTTGCCTGAAAACATCACAAACGAGAGTATCAGCTGGGTTCCAGGTGAGTCTCTCGCAAAAACCAAATTTGTTTGCAAATGAGTGTATTTCGCTTAACTAGTGTTCATTCATTAACACATTCTGTGCTATTAGGTTGACGGAATCTCAGCGGATTCTTCCTTTCCCCCACTGCTAAGAGTCTCTTTCTGAACTAACTGGGGCCAGATGTACTAAATGATTTTGTGGTGGTGATACATACTCCTCAAGCTTAATACACTTATGGGCCAGGTAGAATGTCGTGCGTATCTAAAGTTGTTCGCTTCTGTAGCGTGATGTTGTTACTTGACAGAAGGCCAACCACAGAACTGCAGAGGTCGATTAGCCAGGAGGAATGCAGAAGCAAAACAGCATTGCCAAAAATCTTTTTTTATCTTCATCATGAGTGACAGAATCCACAGTTGCTGAAAGTTCCTCACTAGCCCGTGACCAGCTTTCACCTTCTTGCGGTTGATCAGATAACTGTAGTCCCCAAGTGTCCATCAACCTTGTGTTCTACTCGAAGAAAAACCTTCAATTTCAAACTGTGCGTGACTTAACTCGATCTCTTGTTCGTGATATCGAGGTTTTTGTTTAAAATCTAGAGAGTCTTCAGCCTCAATTAATTCCTTGGTTCTCAAAATGTGTTTAGGTATCTTGAAAAACCACGCTGAACAGTGTAAATAACCTAAAATGGGGCAGGTTTGGACGGTTGACTTGTGCATTTTTGCTTACCCGTAAAAGCATCCTTTGCAGAACGGAAAACGTGATTTCAGTCTCCGTTTCTTATACGACAAGTAGTTACTCATTTTGGCCTTGGTCTTTCTCGGAATAGTTGTGGCTTGTCTGTATCCGTCTGTTTGTGAGGCCAAGGGGTTTGGTGTTCGACAACCTTTTTTCCATAGACTTTGTGGTTTGGAGTGTCTCGTCGGTAGGAGTCACTGTGAATATTGAAATCTTGAGGATTTCTTCAATGAAAGACTTGATTCAGCTAGCTACCGCTTTGTAAGAGCCTTAGCTGGTCAAATGCTGTTTATTAATGAGGCAAATGTTTCTAGATTTATTCGGATTTGAAATTCAGACTACTCGAAGAAGGGATTCTTCTTGAACGATGCTAATTTGTCCATCAGAGCGATTAAAAACGTTCCGTTTTGAATCCGGACGAGGTGTAAGACACCACGTTTTTCGGCATTTTTCAGATCGCTAAACCCATGTGATTAAAGTGTTCTCTACAATTTTGCTTGTCCTCAAGTTTTCCAGAGAATATTTTACTAGTTATATCGTTTCCCAAGGTAATTGGTTGTGAAATTCACTGTCGAGGCTTTGAATCCGCACGCGCTTCAGGTCAATACGACGGTTTGTTAACATAGGAATGTATGGAGTCACACGTAGAAATGCGGAATGGAAAATGACATCCACAACACACAAAGACTTCAACCGGACAAATGGCTTGAGGATCATCTGTATAACATATGGAAAGGACTAGTGCTAAACATCATCCCGAGGTATTCTGCTTTTCCGCAAACTAGGCCAAAGACGTCATTGTCTCATCTTCGTGTGAGGTGGGGGGGGGCGACAGATATAACCGGCGACCAACAGAATGGTGTTTACAGATTCGTCTACGAACAGTGGAGAATACCTCCGCTTCTAGAGTAGCTGCTGTCCAAGGACAACCTACTGAGGTGAACACTACTAACACAGTCTTTGACTCATGATCATATCAAGAAGTCGAATACAGTATTCATCTTCCTACAACTTCTTGCTGGGCTGGGGAGGAGGAACCAGGCGGTGGTTCTGGTCTGCCTCGGAAAGCCTTCTAGCATAAAAGCTTCCCAAATTTGGGTTAGGGAGGTAAAAATATCAGGTCCGCTACTGGTGTCAAGTATAGTTCTCCTCAGCAAGTCAGCGTTAGAATTATGCTGTTCGGATGCGAAAACTTTTTAGCTGAAATCATTACTGCAATTAATAGCAATTACTGACCGGGTAATAGAACTCTCGACAGGAGACAAGGGGGAATGTTCTAGTACGTAGTGGCCACGTGACTAAATTTTGTGCTTGCGGATGCTCAGATCTGAGCAGTAAACACTCATGTCACGTTCGATACAACTCCTATAATTGATTGGGGCGAGATGACTCAAGTGGTTAGAGCGCGAATTTACCGAACGAAAGGTCCGTGGTTCGAACCCGGCCTCTGCCTCTTGACTTTTCCTGTCTAGGCTTGGGCAACCTGGCACTATCCCAGCCCTCGTGCTTCCTTCGGGTGGCATGGCAGCTAGACACCGGAAGGGTGTTACAGCTGAACAGTTTTTTATAATCGATTATTAGGGGCGAATCAGTTGAAATGGGTTATCAGACCGCACTATCTGTGTATATGAGCACAGCTGATCTACATTCAGAATTGCATGAAACAGAAAACTAAGTCGACTGATCGGCCTTAGAGGTCAAAATTAGAGAAGCCAATCACCCTAACACAACAAAGGAGGTGATGAAAGACACGATGGGGTATTTCACTGGCGATGAACTCAGTGAGCCAGACTGGTGTTTAAGACACAAATGAGTAAAAAATACCACAAAAAGTGTAGATATTTCGCTAACTTAAATCAGATTCTGTGTGTGTGACTAGTGGGTGTTTTTCAAGTCCTGGTCATTAGATGGAACCTAAGTCGTTATATATTCTCACCGATTTGGTTATGAAAGTGGGTCAAAACGTCCAAGAGTGTTGAAAGTTCGCAGATTTTCACCACCGTGGACTTAAAAGGACGCATTGCGCTATTAGGTGGAAATCTTCCGAAAGGTTCCAGTAGTGTCCGTTTGTCAGTCGAAAAGGTGGCAACTTGGGTGCACTGGTGCAGCGCGGAGTACAACAACCTAGGGGAATTGCGATTTTTCAGGAAAAGGTGACTGTGTAGCAATGTTTATGACAGAATCATTCACGTGACTGATTACACCTGATCCCTAGCAAACTGTCTTGTCAACTAGTAGTTGTTACTTACATCAAGATAGTTTGCGCTAAGGTAGATGGACGTATTTTACGAACTCCTGCCTAAACGGTGGGATATTAACCTATGCTCACTGGTTGAAAACAGAAAATTGCAAAGGGCAAAAAAGAAAAACGGCAATAAAGTGGAAAATAGCGTCTGGGATTGGCTCGCGATGTTCTCGTGGTTATTGGGGTGATGAGCCGAAAACGGGATTGTTCACTGTTTTTGCATGGGACAACGGACTTACTAGCTTGCTGGTAAAAAAAACCTGAATGGAGGTGTGCCTTCGAGCGAGTGTGAGCCAAATTGTGAACAAGCAGGTAGTTGGAAGATGACAAGTAAGCGTGGAAATGGTAATAGGAGTTATCCGGTAAACGAATGTCAGGCCTCGATCGAGCAGACATAATTTCCCAGTTAAGCGATCAGAGACTATAAAATCACGGGGACACAACTGACAAACGGTAGCTGGTCTGGCGTAGCTTTTCTGTAAATAAGAGAGTTGAGATGAGGTAGCTCAGTTGTTAAGGTGAGAACTTACTGACCGGATGTTTCGCGGTTCGAACCCAACCCCGGCTTCTGGACTGTTTTCGTCTAGGCATGAGCAACCTGGCAATATATAAAGCCTCGTGCTGCAATGCGTCAAAAGAGTATTACAGCTTAAAGATTCCTCTAATTATTACTTTATTATTTTTCTCCTTGAGAGGAGTTTTTTTCATGAGCAGTCCATAGTAACGCGGAGGAAAATCTCCCCCTTCAATCCATAGGTTCCTCCAAGAGGCCAGCGGCTATTGGGTATCGGATGATAAAAATTATGATGGTGATTTCTACTAAAATTTACGTAGAGCTATTGTCCTTAGTAGATTGTATTTCTGTTGAGCTTCAGAAACACCTTGATCGGCCTTTGTGTGATCGTCGGAGGCCTATTGTCCGGTGATCAAGTTGCAGTTTATCTGTTTGTTGAGCTTGGCAACTGGTCTGCAAACGCTTTGTCCTAAAACGAGGAGACAGCATGATTGCGCGCTTGGTTGGGTACTTATCTGCTATCTGGATTTCGGAGAGCATCTGTGTTATATCTGCTGATTCGCCAATCTGTTGTATCTGCTGCTGATCCCGCTCCAGTGCCTAGTACCGGAGAAAGATATTCACAGAAGGGAACACAACAGCTACATTCCGAACAAGCGGGTGCGAGAGCTTGAGTGCGTGCGAGTGCGAAAGTACAACGGCCTCAAGCTATTTATTGGAGGGAAACTGGCTGAACTCGGTCCAACGCTAACGCACACTGTCTGGCTTTTGTACGAGGCTGCGACGCGCTGCATATTGCGGGGGCGTTGTCTGACCTTGATCAACGCTGACTCGCGCTGTCTGGGTCTGATACTAGGCTCTCACGCGCTGAAACTTGAGGGGGCGTTGTCTGTCCGGTCAGCATCTAGCGAAGCTGAGGGTCTCAGTAGATTTCGGACATTCATTGGTTGTTTTCAGGAATCTGGCCTTCCTGATAATCTGGTACATCTGAATACGATTGGATGCTTGAGTGACAACGCCTTTAATTCACCAATCACTTCAAGCGATTGTAGGTGCTCTTCAAAAGCTATATAAATGCACACAGGCGAGGAGGACGTGCCCACCCAACTGCACTCGTTGTGGACGAGACGTTTTTAGTAAAATTGTCGAGCTCGACAAACATTTCAATAGCTACCCGATCAGCAACCTTGAAAGGCACCAAGTTCCGACACGTAGCTAGAACTTCATTAGGTTTTGTTGCTTCACACCTGTCCAGCTTGTTGAATTTGTTCACTTTCTACAAGGTTCGATGTCCATTTAGGTTGTGTTGGTCTCACCCCAGCAAGTTACGCAGATGTATTTCAGTCAACCTCTAAGACCACTGCATCCTGATTTTACTTCCGAATTTTTTATCTTTAAAAAGAAGCACTACTCTTTGTAGAAAAAATTAAACCTTCACGCGAAACATTTCCTTCCACTTCACTTGAATAGGTGTTTTAGGGAACAATAGGAGAGGGTAGATCTGGTGTGAAACGCGTCTAGACGGTTGCACAAGTTGTGGACCGTTTTAAATTAACCCACCAGCCATATCACAGGGATATGCAATATGAATCGCCTAAAAATTACGCGGTTGGTATAATAAAAACAGTTGAAGTAGCTGAAATCAGGTGGTCGGTGACGCAAGAAGCAAAACTTTACAGACATTTGTCCGGAGATGAATGAAACTTGAGTACGACAAATCCAGAGATATTTGGAAACTTTGTTCATTGGAGACGTCAATGTATGCAATAAGTTCACAGAGGCATCACCAGAAAGTAGAACCCCTTGAGCTTTAGTGCACGATCTCTTCGCAAAAGCCTATGAGAGGAAACATCAAACACACGAGTATCTTAACCGCTGTTCACCTTTGATGTTGCATAACAGTGGCAGTCCCAGTGGCTTACTTAATTGTTCACCTCTTCACCGAGAAATAAACTTAGTTTGCTAGCGTGTTTATTCACCACGCACTCTGGGAAACCTCTTCAGCACACTGAAGATGGTAGTGAAACGTTTGCGAACCACTTGTCAGGCTCAGCGAGAAGGTAAACAATCAGTGATTCTCCAACTACTGACGATGTTTGCGCAGGGATTATTCATCACTGAACAATGTACTAAACAGAATAGACCTCTGAATTAGCTGGTGTACTGTCAAGGACAATCACATTCATAATTCTAGGAGAGTTCGTCCAGCCTAGTTTAACCCTCAAATGAACTACAACGTTATTCAGTCCAGCAAACCGATTTTCCCTCTAATATAGTTGGAAAAAGAACGATGGAAAATCCATTTTGTTTGATAAAAACCCACCCCCATGAATGGGACTATTGTCACGGCATCCATTTAAGATGTGTATTTTTCCGGAACCAACGTGAAATTCCCAACTGATGGACACCCATAGAGAGGGAATAATAGCCTTGGGGTGAATCCCTAAGTGATAGCTCAGAACAATTGGGCTGTTAATCACAAACCTTTTATAATTTATCAATCAATTTCTGCTGTCACGGAACAGCAGCAAAAAATACCAATGATTTCGCAGTGAATAAATCAACTAAAACGATCCAGTGTACCCAGTAGGCGGAGGAAATTACGTTTGTCACTGAAGAGCAACGAACCAAAGCAATTGAACTGTCCTAGCTTCTTCGGAATCGGTTTTCACACAACCTGTGCAATTTGAATTTCACAGAGTCTTTAAAAGGTTGTTCCTAAGATTACAGGACAAAGAAATAGTTTTTTTCATTTTGAGAAATACACTCATTTGCACATCAATTTGGTTTTTCGAGAGACCCACCTGGAACCCAGCTGAGTCTCTCGTTTGTGATGTTTTCAGGCAACTGAATGTGCTGCACCAGGCCGCCTCATATTCCAGTTGCTACGATATTCGAGATATTGCGATGCATGTATATTCGTCATGCATTACTCATAAGGTTGCTGATATTTCTTCGGTAGCCTACGACCGGTTTCGCCCTACTTGGGGCTCATCAGCTAGGCGCAAACCAAATTGTACGGAATTAGCGAACTACACTCATTTGCAAACAAATATGGTTTTTGCGAGAGACTCACCTGGAACCCAGCTGAATCTCTCGTTTATGATGTTTCCAGTTTTTTTCATTCGTTATTGTTATCTTATGCCCAAGAGTGTATAACTGTCAGTATTTGTCGCGCATAAACTTGTGTTCCCCCTTTTTATCTGATTGTCCTGCAAAGTGTTACAACTAGCACTTAGGATGTGTCCAAAAAGTAGCTATAAACATAGGTATTTTCATCACGTGCTTGTCCTTGCCTCGTTGGTCCCGATTATCTTGAGAGCATTGAGGTAATAGGCGAATTTGTATTTCTCCCCTACCATAAAGTGGTGAACGGTTCGCCATGGACTCCATTCACTGAGAGGACTTGCTCAAACTTCGTTAGGATATCAGCTGAGCCTGCTAAGACGCTGTCCGGAGTCTAGTTAATACAGAAAACATCTTGCTAGTGTCCACTTTCTTCAGTCTTATTAAGTTTATTGATGGACTAGATGATGAGATCAAAGCTAGAAGTTCTTCAAAACCCTGGTGTTCAGATAGCTCCTGACGAAAACCTTGTCGATCCTGAATATGTAGACGATATCGTTTGTTCTCGTCTTCAAGGAGAAAAAGAGGGTGGAATTGTTTTTGGATGAACTGACCAAAGTCTTTTGGTATGCACTTTGGACCCACAAAGTGTAAGCTTATGCTCCTGGACACGCAGTCACTGAACAAGCCAATCACAATCTAAGGAAGTTCATTCGAAGCTGTGGAAAGTTCTCCACGTATCTTGGATGTTGTGTTAGTTTTGACTGTAGAATGACAGATGTGGTCAACGCACGAATCTGCAAGGCCCGGATCGCGTTTGCTAATTTGAGACACCTATGGAGGCAAACTGGTATATCCCCAAATCTCAAAGGCTACAGTACAGGCTGCTTTGGTGTATGGTAGTGAAACCTGGTCTGCATGAGCAGTGGAACTAAGACTTCTTCAGGTGTTTGGCAGTCGACCCCTCGGAAGTGGTTTAGGTGAGTGTCGGCAAATCCAACACGGGACAGCTAACAAACGAATGCACGGATACGCGACAGATTATATAGTCGAGAATCAGACTGGTGGCCAACCCCTAACCTGGCAGAGGGCCATGAAAGAGATCATGAAACTTTTGGGTGCTGTCGGTGCTACTCGCCTACCAGCATAAAGACTGTGTGATCTTCACTGCCTCTGGTTGGAGACACTGCGAGCTTTGGCTGTTACCCGATGTCAGTGGCGTCCCTGTTGTCAGTTTCCATCCAGATTGCCTGATAGAGTGTCTGTAGGTGTATGTACCTCGGAATGATTGTAGTAAGCCAGCACTAAGCCCCCTCCCCGATCCACTTTCCTTCTTCCCTTCACAACAAGGATTTCAAGTAATCCATGGTTGTACGACAGCAAAGCATCATTGTTGAACACTGATGTTGTACTGTCGGTGATGATGACCTTCTGGACAGCCTTAATGTGTGCAATCTTCTAAGATTCATAAACCCGTCCATATACAAAAAGGGAAGTTTCTGAAAGGATTTTCACAATCCACAGCTTCAGAATGAAGCTTGTTGAAGTAACGTTTGTTGTGAAAATAAACTCGTCATCATATTTTGGTTTTTTCTTCTGAGCTAGGAACATACAGTTCAGGTGTAGCGCTAATCGATGTAGTATGGAACCTGGTTGGTAATCTTTTGTGCTTCATTGTTGTTTGAGGAAAGCTACCACGACAATGGGGCACAAACGGAATCCGTGTTTGTCATCCGCATCTCCTTGTTCTATTGTTTTCTGTCAGATAAACTCGCAGATTATTCGAAACAATTTTGAAAGGAAAACACGAGGGGCACTATTTCCGGGATCGAATTCCAAAAAGCAACAATGATGTTCCGTTCCTGCGTGTTTTTCTTGCTGGTATTCGCATTTCATACCACTGTACTGCGAACAGGATATGTGGAAGCAGGTAGGAATTTGTGTGATGTTTACACACCGGTCATTTGTACACTAGTAAACAGTACTAATCACGTGATTCAGACAGAAACCTTTTTACTTCTAACATGTATTCGCATGGTTATTTCACTTGCTGTGTCCCATGGAGTGGGCGGAAAGATTAACAGTCATATCTTAATGCGCAGTATTTCCTTTGGTCATGACCCAAGATAAAGTTAACTGGGCTCACGTAGATGGCAGTCGCTGAAAAGCAAATAGACACAAATTCCTGGAGTTTATGTCACGTACGACATGAATTTTGCTTGTGATGAACAAGACAACAACTTGATATGGTGCGGCCAATGCGAACTCTTCAAACGTGTCACGTCACCTAATCACTTCCGGTTAGTAATGTCCCTGCCTTTTGTTTTTGGCTAGTGAGGATATTTCTAGTTCCAACCAAAGGCATAGGTCCTGTTAATGGAAAACCTCGAAGAACAATTCAGCCGCTTTCGGTCTTGTTCCGAGTTATCCGCACTGCGTACTTCATTAGTCGATCTCGGCCCAAAAAAGAGCGGATCCCAAATGTCCAATGGGATCAACTCTTGGATGTCGTCACTTGAGGAGCTAGCAGCCTCTAAACGATGTGAACTGAGTGATAGTGGGATAGGCTATCCCATGCCTAATTGTGTTTCATCCACACTGTCTGATGATGTTCAGCTGTTCACTGGAAGGTTGTTGTACAAGCGTCCCCAGAGTTCCATAGGATAAGTATTACTCTGCAAATTTCGCGATCACAACTTCTTGAAAACCTACTTGCTAATTTAGCACCCAAGCAAGGTCTGTCAAAGTCTTTACCTGCTGCTTGCACACCGGCACGTTTGAGGCTGCTTCAGAGTTATCTTAGGGGAAATAATGACCACACTGCCACCTGAAGACCTCCATCAGGCTGACTTTCGAAGGTCGGGTGTCTTGATGGTTCACTTATCACTTTAGTGTGATAACAAGTCCGTTCAGATAATGTTCCTACACTACACACAACCGACAGATGTGTGTTGTTGCACCTTCATCCTTAAAGCTTCTTACAGACTCCGTTTACAAATCCGGGGGTGGGGGAGTGGGTGGGCAAAGTTACGTGCCTTACCCGACACTTATGCTTTTAAATTAAGGCGTCACTTCTACCCGTTTTTTTTCTGTTCTTGGTGTGTTAGTAGTATGTCTGTGCTTGAGTCCAGGATTTATGGCAAATGTGCCGTCGGTGTAGAGCTTGGCTCTTAAGACTGGTGTTTCATGCAGCTATACACAGATTTCTGAAGTCAGTACACGACTTCAACTTGAAGTTCTGGAGTTTCCCGGACGTGCTCAACGACCCGTCCACCTCACTGTCCAATCCCTGCACTTTAAAGGACAAACTTGTCAACTTTGTGGTCAGCAAGTTCAGTAACGCTTCTCGTAACCTTTCTCTAAAGATCGTCAGTGTCCAACACCCTTTGCATTGTATTCTGTGTAGGCCCGTTTCAAATCCCGAAGCCCACTCAAAACTCAAACGTATATTCGCTCATACTACAAACTTCTGTGTTTGCGTTAGTGCTCCCTTGGTCCGATGCCCTGTTGCCTGACAGTTTAAGGCTACGATCCTTGGCTTGATATCAGTAAGCAACCCTAGATACATGCCTTCCTAACTCCGCTGTAATTTTGTACCCTGATGGTTCACCTCCGTGTGTATTTGTCTGTTCGGGTCTTGACTTGACCGCCTACAAGATACAATAGAACTATGGTAATTATTTGTGGAGAATGGTCGGGGTAAGGATAAAACCCAAAAAAATGCGCTCAGTCGAATTGCGGTACGACACAAAATGCTGAGGTTTGGGAAGGTCAGGGAGGTCAAATTCCCGAAGATTTTCACACAGAATATCCGAAACTTACTAAGACCCTCAAACTCCACTAAACGTCAATCAGACAGCCTTGGATCAAGGTCAAACAGTGCCCTTCAAAATATAGCGCACTCGCATGTCTGCTGGGACAGAAATATGATATAACAGGAGTCTAAGTAACCATGGTTCAGCGACTGATTACACACTTTGGCTTTTGGAGTCCTTCTACCGTACTGGCGAGCACCTCACAGAATATTAGGTCTTAGGTAAACCCCGTCAGGTGACTCAAAACTGACCATGATCGGGTAGCATTGGACACAACCGAGCTTTCATCCTGTGAATAAAGTCACTCTTTGCTCAGCTCACGAAAGATGCCATACAGCTGTTTCATCCCCATTAGGAATAATCAGCAACGCGTGTCTCACGAAACGGGTCGTGGGTATTGGAAGAGTTTTCAGCAACCATATGAATAGTGAGCTACGTCTAAAAGTTCTAGGAGGTTCCACCAATTGACAGGCAGTGTAATTAACTCGATGCAGATTTCATCCTGCGGATGAAGCCAGTCTGTTCTGAAAAGCCGAGGAGCACCGTACAGTTGTTTCATCCTTATTGGGAGTCATCAGCACTGCGCATCACGCGAAACTGACGTTTGAAGTTTCGAATCCTCACCTCCGAGGTAGTAGTCTGAACGGTTAATCTTTCGGCCGCGAGCGGCTGATCACGAATGTGAGTAACTAGCAGTTTGACAGGATAGACCTACACACAACAGACCCCCATCCCCGGTGGCCATATCCTAGGATGCGCACCGCTGCCGTTTTCCAATAAGGATGAAACCGGCTTCTCGGCTTTTCAGCATAGGTGGACTTTACTTACAGGACGAGAAATCCATTGAAAATCCCCGACTTCCCTCATACTACCAGTAACGTAAACTTAGCCAAGACACATCACCCATAATTTTTCGCGTGACATGATATTGGAATGGGGGGGGGGTTAAGATCCGTATTTCCATTAGTCTAGGCAGTTTTTTCCTTGCTCAGCTTTTACATAAGTGGGTCAGGACCCCCCACACAGTTTCGTCTGAATTTCACACATCCGTAGCTCGTCGATTGAGTGTATCTACAAAAAAAAAACCCGTGTGTATTAATTCAGACAGATTAGGGGAGATTACCTAACGTCTAACAACGAACACTCTACTCAGTCAGACAGTCCAGTCCCTGTAAGTTACATCGCATTAAAAACTGTAGTCATGCAAAAATCCTTTTGTGGCCTTATCGTGTTGAACAGCGGTTTCACTTTCGCTCGTTAGTTGATGATGTGTACCCTGGATTCATTAAAACTAATGGCTAAGTCCATTTAGGTTATCTGAAAAGTGGCGAACCAGTTTGCAAACCAGTTTGGTTTTGCTGGAGACTCACCTGGAACCCAGCGAAATTTTTCGTTTATGTTGTTTTAAACAACTGAATGCGCCGCACCAGGCAGCCTCATGTTTCAGTTGGTACGATATTCAAGATATCGCAATACATGTATAGACGTAATACACTACTCATATAGCTTCTGAAAATTCTTCGAAGTGCTTTTCAGCCCATAATTCACGTGAAGAATACAGTAAACTGAGGGTGGATCTGCGACTGCGCATGATTGTTGTCCGCGCTGTCGTGAAAATGTCGTTTGACAGAGCAACATATGAATAGTCGTTGCAAAGCTGTTCAGCCACTACTGACAAGTTGTACGCCGCCTTCAGCAGCTAACGGATACCGATAAAGTAATCGGCGGAAATAGGTCATCTCCAATGTTGAGGAAATATTCAACTCGCTAGAAAATTCACAACGGTCGGTCAACGTAAAACTGGGTCATCGTCGATTTCCACGGGCATCTGAACAAATATCTGGTTGTCTAACCGAACTTTCTAGGGCACTTCAGACATTGTCAAGTCAGGTGTGTTGTAGTTTGAAATCACGTGACTAGACGTATCGTATGTTGTGCCCATGATGTGCTTCGATCGATCATCCAAACAACGGGCTCACATGTGAGTTCGCGTCCTGTCCTCTAGTAGATCATGTTCATTCCAGGTTCGGTATACGGTAATATGTAGTCATCTTGGTTGTGTTTAGGAGTTTTAGGACCACATTTACTGCTCCTCGAGCGACAGCAGGAACTGAGATTGAACGTTTAGATACCTTGATTGGCTTCCCCGCTAAATAGGGTTGACTCAGAGTGGGCGTGCTGTCAAGTCTTATTTCATGAGCACCCTACCATAGAAAATTGTGTGGACACAGAATTATTGTTTGGGAAAATATAGGGTTGGTGCACCCAGTCTCCAGTGACCAGCTCATTTCAGTAGCCTCACGAAGCTTTCACGGAGGATGGAGTGATAAGGCTGCAAGGCAGTGAAGCATCGGTGTTGAACACTGATGTCATGCTGTCGATGATCATGATGCCACCTGACTGTATTTTGTTTTGCAACCTACTGCTTCGGTATCCATAAGCAATGGGACCCTGAAGGGTTAGGATGAATTCACGCAGCGCGATGGACCAGCTTCGGTTTGGACCGATGATGCTCAGAGCAGTGTGGAATGTTCCAAGTCCCACAGTTTGAGTCGGTGTAACAAGGTCGAAGCAGGTCTTATATGAGTTGGTCAGATATACCTCTGGTACCATGCAACCCACTTTCCTGTGAATTTCGGCAGCATTCTTTGATTAATGGTGTGAAGGACAATTAAGCTGAAGATCAACACAGTGTGATGTGAACATAAGAATAACCTTTAACTGGGAAACCAGACTGACTGGGTGCACACAGTATTTGAGTCCCCCTCCCTAGTGGAGTTTCGAAGAGTTTTACTCGACCTTTGAAGTACTGTTGTACTGACAAGAATAGCGTGAGTAATTGGCCGTGAGAAAGCACCCAATGGTCACATCGAACCTTGATTCAAATGCCCTTTTCCCCGGGCATTTCTGTTCAAGATAAACATAATTTTAGGCTTGAGTGAACACTACTCACAAAGTTCCAGAAAACACACGAACGAGCGCGTGAGTTGGGACTCACTTAAGTCTCTTGTGCAAACTGCTATATCTCATGGATATCTGATTATGTTCCTATATGTTTCCATCTTTCTCTGACAGCTGCAAACCGCGGAAACGACTGTCCGGAGAGCAAACCTTGGCCTTGTCGCACGCCCGGAATTTGTCTGTCGTTTGCTCTTATCTGTGACGGTGAACCGGACTGTCCAGAGGAATACGATGAGGATCAGGAAATGTGCACCGCAAGTTAGTCCACAGTCAGAAGCATTTCAGTCGATGTTCTTCGCTATTCATTTAAAGTTTGAGTTTTTATAGCATCTTAAACGGTTTTGGACAGTAAAACCGCCGGGAAATTTTTTCCTCCTGTTTTGTTGCAGCACACGGTGGAACATAATGCTTTGTTTTTTTCCGCTAGATGTGGATGTCAGCGGCAAAGAAGTACCGATTTTAAACCTATGAATCAGTTATCTATAGCAGATAACCACACGGTGGCTTGGACACCGGCGCCAAGTTGAATGCAAGCAACTCACGGCCTTCAAGTAGTTTTCATCTATTGGTTCATGCACGACCAACATACACACGCTCGGTCTACATGGTCGACACCGCAAGCTCCTGCTCACCGTGCAACCTAACCTTGTCATAATGTATTCACAAAGGCCATTTGCTAATGGATGCACCCTCCTGACTCATGGGCAAGATCGTAAACAGAACTACCAAGGTCTGAAGATGTCATCCTCAAGGAAGACCTCTCTACAAGCGGACCTCTCTCTACCACTCTATTGCAGTACATTTAGGCTATAAGCTCTCAACACGAATGGACTACTTGACGGAGTGGATCATCGGTTGTCTAGTTCAAACCGAAACAAATCTAGTATGCTCAGTGTGCGGGGTCTTCGTAAGAACTTGATAAACCTGATGGATAACTAGTGCAATGATTTCCGTCTTGTCTAATTTTTCAATTTCTCAGGATCGTTGCTAGTGACAACCCAAGCAATGTATTACATTGACTATACACTGGGTTTTTTCCAGAATTCGGCTACCCAAATAGTGGAATACAGGTGTTCTACCCAAAACCCATTTGGCATTTCATCCGGGTCATTATCAATGATTGACTGGCACTGACGGTGATAGACAAGTGGCTGTCTACATACAGTAGCAGCAAAAACCACTCCAGTTTTGCCAGGCCTTTTTCAAAACTAATCGTTTACCTCCAGTGGACTTTCTTTGCCGTTATAACACACTAAACATAGGTCACAGCAGACTGACTGAATGGTTCCCTCGCACCCTGTCGTTTTGATGGTCTTACAGTTAATCCCAACGACACAGATGAATTCGTCTTGACCACTTTCACTGTTTTGCATGCATTTGTCTCACCGTCGCCAAAATCGATTTTTCGACTGAAAACTGTCATAGCAAAGCAAGCTGTACAGAGTACCCTGGAGAAGCCTCTCCATGCGGCCAACGTAGGACAAGACGGACAAGTATTCATCTGAGAAATCGAACTTACATGACTTGAGTTCTACTTAACCCCTCCAATTACGCTCTCGCGAAACGGGATTAACACTCTGGGGTGATCACTGTCCCGCTTTGCTCTTATCTCTCTACCATAAAGCTGAATTACTTGTGACGAAATGCAATTTCCCTGCTTGTTGCTCAAGTGTTACACCTCAATCTCACGCCACGTAGTCAAACGGTAGAGAAGTTGAGAAGCCAGACTATTACAATCTTGGCAGTATGGCGACTGTAATTCAGCATACGTTGGTGGAGTAGTGGTACCGCGATCGTCCTCTATATCACATGTCTGGGGTCCAAATCCTGTCGCCGCTAATAGGCCACCCCCAACAGTTAACAGCATGTCAGCGATTGGTTCCTGTATACATAAGAGGTCGCTTCTGCTCAACCCCTTGGGGTGTTCTCCCGAGAGCGTGCAACATGTTCCAAAGGGGAGGATGGCCAAACAACAGTGTAGTTGTGGTGTACAATGTGATTTTTGGACAATTTGGTAACTAGCAAACAAGAGCTGCATGGCAGTGAGGAGATGACTAAGAAAGAGTCAAGTCTCAAAACTGTTAGAATCCGAAGTTGCATGACTTGGCGGCGATTGTTAAATGGTCATCTAGAATGGTGCTCGAAAGCCTTATTCATCCAACGATGCGACGGAGAAAGCGATCGATCGTTTTCTTCTTTTTACTCTGTCTCACTTGCCCTCTTTTTTCTTTTTTGTTATATTCAACTTCCCATTTATCTGCCTATATATAAAGTCGTTTTTTGGATCATGTTTCTCTGCTGTTCATGTGGTCAGACTTATTCATGAACAATTTCTGAGCGTTGTCTGAAAGTCTGAACGAATAGATCAATAGATTTAAACGTGATGGCCGAGGTTTTGAACTACGTGCAAACGGCATTCGCACCAGTAGTAGGTGCCACCACACTGATAATCAAATGGAATACAGTGCTACCATAGAGGAATTCAAATACTACTAAGCAAGATTTAAGTAATTTCACAGACGATTCCCAGAAAAAAGGAATAACTTCAATGTTTACATTTGGATCCCATTTGTTGAAATTTGTTTTATGGATTACCTCGATTTCAGAACTTCGTCCAGCTGAGGAACACCTTCAAGGCTTCATCAACAAGTACCGAGAGTGGCTTATCCCCGATATACTTGGAGAAGGAAAACCGGAGGACCTAGCTACTAAACTGGTTGGTAAGTGTACTTGCACACTTTTGACAGTTGCCAACTGACGTAACCTTATTCCCCTGGGATTTTACTGGTTTTCATTTCATATTGTGAGTTTGATTCAGATCACAATCCCGCCTTTACTCTCTCTGCTTTTCTGTCCTCCCCCTGCAGAAAGTCGAAATATCGTGGATTATGCCAGAGCTGCTCACCTAACACCAGCGCAAGTCCAGCGCCTCGTTGAGCTTTTGATGGGAGTGAAGTCGGGCAAACAGATTCTGCTCCACATGATGGGTATGCCCTTGGGAGCGTGGAGTGAACTGTACGTGCTGTTCTACCGCATCTACTTGAGTGGATTCCTTAACGACGTTGATCGACTGCAGACCACCGAGGAACAACGGGATAAGTACTGGACCAAACGCAGTTTTCATCGCTACTTTCACTGAGTCCACAAAGAACTGATGAAACGAGCCATTCTTCAATTCTCTAACACTTGTCACAGATAACTGATAGCATTCAGACTGATGCTCAGTACTGAGTAAACAAGATATGCATATTTACATTTTTGGTTCTATGCAGTTAAACTCTGTCCAGTTAACCAGCCCTTTAAGTGTGAAAATTTTCGACGAAATTTCGAAACCGGAGTGCTTTCGACGAAGCCAGTCTTTGATGAGGATATTTTTCGATGGGGATGGCTATTCTGACAATAGAGAGAACAGAACCCAGTCCATCCTAGTCGAATAAGATGGAATATCCAAGCAGATAGTCTGGACTGTATTCGTTTCGGGTCAGCAGATCAGGCTGTCCAAAGTAAACTAAAAATAACGAAGCTTGGATGCAATCAAACTACACATCGGGCCGCAATGGTGAATAAATAGAAAACACCAAACATTTTGTCGAAAAGCCGACTCCAAGTTATTCCGCAAGCACAATTAGATTAAGGGGTACTCAGAACATGTCACAGGTTCCCCAGTTCCAGTTGTTTTGTACGAATTTCCCGATCAGGGTCTTCGCAAAGGGGAAAAGTCGTCAGAGTGGCAAGCCAGGAGACGTATTTGGTTATGAGACTAACCGAATAGGGCCTCCGGAAACCGGGAGTTCCCCAAGGTGTCCACAAGACTGGAGAGCCAAGATCAACCAATCAGACAGAGATAGACAGCATTCTGTGTTGTTCGTTTGTTCCTTCAATGTTCTTGACCTAACAAGGGACAAATTTGGGTACAAAGCGATTGATGACAGAATGCTTCTCTTTTACTTTTCGTATACTGAATCTAGGATCGTTTCTGCTAAATCGGTATAATATCTCTACGGGGCATTTTCATTTATAACACTAAGTGACATCCTGAGATGTGTGAAACGATGTCACGAAAGTAATTCTCAAATTATGTAATACCTCGAGAGAGGGGGTAGTTTAGAAAAGAACGCCATTCTGGTCGTTTCCCAGTAGCGCAATCCCCGGTGGGAACGCAGGTGTGCCTTAATAATGTCATCAGAAATCCTATCCAGTTAATGCTACTCTCAAGAACCCCCTTAGAACACGCAATCGCAACAATGAAAGAATTAGTTAAAGACGCCTGTTTAGAGAGACATTAAGTCAGCTTCGTTCTGCCAGGTGCTCACAGGTGACATCTTTGTTGCTTACCTTTGTTTTTGAATGTGTGCGAGCAATGCAGTGAAAATAGCTATCTTTCAGTTACAAAGGATAGGAGTGACTGAGAGTGTCAAGTCGAGTATGTGCCTACTTGCAACCCGGTCAAGCGCCTTGCCGTTAGGAATCTGCCCGCTTCTGCCAAAAAGGAGAACGAAAGACTGCTCGACGATGACAGCCATACTGCTTGCAGGCCTCACGCACTCAAGTCCATTCACGCTGGGTGTGAAATGCGACGCCTAAGAAAGTTCTGTGTGAGGCGCGGGTACCCTAGCAACAGTTATCAGTACACTACCAACCGCGAAGCACCGTGTTCATCTTCTCCGAAAACCTGTACTACGGCCAAGTTACAAGGTCTAGTAGCGCAGGAATCTGTGCCTAATAGTAAAAGAAATCAATCAGGAACGCCGCGAATCTTGCTGTGAAATAATTCGTTCGAAAGTCGATTTTGGAGTAACGTGACCACGTGATCGTCCTAGTCCTCAGGTTCACAATGAGATACCAGGCAAATGTTCCGGCGGATTGTGTAATCAGTGCCTCCTATCCTCAGGAGAAACAAACTGTCCAAGAAAACCGAAACTTCTTTACTAAAGCTCTCTCCCTTCATGTTTGTGTGGCACTTAAGCACCAGTATATATTGCTAGTGTATTAATCTCTATGATGACGATGCTGACGATGATGATGATGATAACGATGAAACAATGCTTCACCGATTTCATGCAGTTTTCGAAGATAAATTACTCCTATGAATGCTTCACTGGGATCACAACACATCGAGCTGAACCCTCAAACGTGACTCATCTTGTATATACGTAGTACATTTCTCATAAGGTTACTGAAACTTCTTCGACGGCCCACGACCGGTGCCACCCTTCTTGGGGTTCATCAGGTAGGCGCAGTCCCTGAGTTTCAGTCAACCTTATGTTCAACTTGACCCATCTTGAATTAAAACGTGGCAAAAGAAGTGAAATCACTTTTTTCCGAGCAGTTTTCCTGCTAAGAAAAGCTGTTGTAAGACTGCTTGCTCTCATCATAGTCATACGCAGCTGGAGACTTAACAGAGTTGCGAAAGCATTCGATAGGCAATTAGCACGACTGACCAGGTCGGTCTCACCCAGACAGAACAGTCACGCCTGATTGAACAAACAACTCATAATTGTGCGTTAAGCACACTTGTACGACGGTATTACTCCTTTGGAAACAGCTCATGTGGCAAATCCGCTTTGTTACGGTAGATCAATTCTCCGAAGAAAAAAATTCTCTCTATCACGAGTTGTTCCGCTTACAGTGAAAGAGTTTTATTCAATTATCTCAATTAATTATCGAAATTCAGATTACCGAATTTCTTCGCTGTAGCAGTGCGCTACCAACAGAAGTCGGTTTTGCCACATCCGTCCTTCGCTTTTAAGTACCCGCGCTATGATTTGTTCAACAAAAATCAGGCATTTGAATTCTTCACTGTTTTCGTTTTGAAAACTAGGGCACGGTTGTGGTCCAGTGATCTACTTCAAATTGAGACGAAGCGGAGGGTTTTGTCTGGTTCAAAATATGTTTGAAACCGATTCGATCCGCCGGAGCGCGGTTTTCCGACTGAAACTGACGAATGCTGAACCCCTCCCTACCGTATTTTGGCGCTAAGCCTCAGTCAGTTGAACGGTACTTATCAAAACCAATAGCCTTTCGCCTCCGCATCTGGAGCATACTTCCGTTAGCCAGTCCTGAGTCATGAATAATCGTATATATGCATATTTCGAATGATTCCTAACAAGAATGAAAAACCTTCTCAGCTTTCTAACACAGACTTTCTTCACTCACAACATGGGAACCCCGTCATTTTACCAAAAAACTTAGAAGAGAATGCGATTTCCATTTGGGAAGTCGTCGGCTGATAAGGCGGTCAACTTTCGATCACATGATTTGCGTAGAGTACTGTCATGTGCACTTTAGAGTTAATAACATTTCCTTTCGTCTACTGGTGGTTGAATGTTTGGGTTTTAACTGAATTTCGCCTGATCAAATCTCTGTAGAGGTTCAAGAGGTCGGAAATGCCGATAGGTCCCATTTCTCCGGCTCTTTACGAGAGGTTCAGTTAAGTTATGGGAGAGAAATTCAACTGAACTCTCAATTCGACCAGTTTTCTGAGGCTGACCGTTTCGGCTTGCAAAGTTCCTAAGAAGAACCATGCCTTTTTTTACACAGGATAAACAATACATTGACATTGACGATTAATCGGAATACCCTGTTTTGCTCACCCTCTTTTCGTAAAACATATTCAACCACATGAGCACAACCCAACTAAGATTTAGCGGAGAAAAACCACCGGGTGACCAATAAATCTGCACCACGACACCTCATGAATCATGAGTTCAGTTGTTCCCGTCATCGTTGTTATGTTTCGACTGGTGTTCGCAGGGCAACAAACATTCAGTTTGCTATAGGTTTTTAAATAGTCTGGTTTGGAACTGAAATTCAGCGCTACCTTGTGGGCAGAAACGGAGGACAAAATAAAATAATCATGGGAAAATGAGGAAATGGGCATATCTAACGGAGTGATACGAAGCACGGTTTGTGCACCGGCAGCAGGTTATCAGACAGGGCGGTTACCCAGCCAGTGTGATGAAGAATACCTGAATGTGGTTCAGCGCCCAGCCTATCGCCGAACGCGTATTGTACCGCCAAGAGCTGGTGGGATAAGGTGACCAATCACAGGGCGGCATGGACGAATGACAGGATCCACCAATGAGAAGCCAAATAACAGCGGAAAACGATTGGCCACACAGGCGCCCTCCGTCATCAGAATAGCCGTCCTTGTTCCGCTGATTAACTTACATGGACTGAAGATCGTCCTGGAACCTGTAAAAATTTGTGGCTACGACATATCACCGTTTCAGTCATGGGGTTGGTAGTCAATGTCATCATCATCATCATCATCATCATCATCATCATCATCATCATCATCGACATCAGTGCGTCACTGCTGTACAGCCACAATTTATTTGAAAGCCTTTTTGTGAAGAAAAGAAGAAAAGTTGATCGGGACGGTCCTAATGCTAGCCTACCACAACCATTTCGACGTGCCTACACGCTCATTCAGACAATCTGAATAGAACTTGCAAATAGAACTGTCATTGACATTGGTTAGCAGCCATATAATGCAGCACCCAGAACCAGACACAGTGGAGGGTAGCGCTCTCCGTCCTAGAAAGCACCGGCATCACCCAGACTTTTCGTAATCTCTTTCATATCCCTTTTCCAGGTCAAAAGTTGTCTACCTGTCTGCTTGCACCACTCTGAACTGGGTAAGAAAGAGATCAGCCTCCCCGCCAAATGATAGATCGGTGCTGGTGCCGGACACATTCTTCGACTGAAGTAGTCATCGCACCAACCGTGGTTCTGAGACAACGGTTTTGGAAGTCCTGAAGACGCTTCAGTTCGGCTTCTCGAGGAGGTCAAGTCTCATAGTCATAAAACAAAAAGACTGCTATTGATGCACTCATTGGTATTACGAACATGCGTAAGTTTCACTCACCTCCACACCTTCAAAATGAGGGAGTATCAAACATAAGCCGGGTCCAGCCAAGCCCAAATGTATACTGAATACTTATGAACGATCGACAGTGAACATGTAGAAAAATCAGAGGAGGAAATGCATACGGGGTTGAGCACCGCCAGTACGAGCAACACAATCTGAGTAGAGAACCTTCGTTGGAGAAGAAAACGTCCTTTATTCTCAGATGCTGACCTACGCTGTTCTGATCTACTTTCAGTGAAATGTGTGAAAAACTTTTCGTCAAAGTTTTACCATCTTATTTGGTTTCCGAATGTCAGATCTTGCGGAAGATACGACTACCCACGTAAAGCCCTCTCATCATGCATCTCCGGACGCACCCGGTGGAGGACAAATATGAAATCGAACTGAAGTCAGGATGATGAAGATGATGGTGATGCTGGTGGTGGTGACCCGCCTGCATTTTCGACCGCAATTGACTGGAAGTGGTGAACTTGTAAACTCTACCCCAACCGTTAAGCCCAATTAGGTTCACCTGAGGCAAATGGTGAAAAATCAGGTTCATGGCAAACGCGAACTAATATAAACCTCAGTGGTTTAGTACAGTTGCACTCACCATCATATGTCGGTCATGCAAACCGTCGCAGATTGCTTTGCACTGTTCAATAAACCGCTACTCAGCGGTACGTGGGTAACTGCACAATCCACTAGGTAGAACGTAAATGAGGCAGCTCATACTCGCGATTTATAGAAGAATGTCTATCTCCTTCTCAAATGAAACAAAATACCTTTATTTTCGGTATGTCTTGTGGACTCAGCATGCCTGTTCGCACGTTTCTTTGACCCGCACAATGGCGACGACGGCCTCCGGATTTTTCTTTTTATTGGACTTCCCTTTTGAGGCTATCTCAAAGGAGATATGCTTAACAGATTTGGTGCAATCCGGATCCCCGTAGAACACATGGTTGACGAAAACTGGCGGACTGCACTTGCCTGATGAATCCCAAGAAGAACGTAACCGCTCCTTGCCTGCCGGGGGTTTCATCAAACTTCGGGGGCATATATCTCTAATATCCTACCCATAGAGGCATAAGACGGTCTTTGTGCACCACATTCAGTTGAATAATACCACAAATGAGAGTCTCAATCGAGTTTCTGGTGTGTAACTTATGAATACGAATCTTGCTTGATAAATAAGGAATATTTCTGACTTTCCTATTACCTCATGAAATAGTTTGAGTCTCCACGCTTGAGATGGCCCTACCATTATACAAAACTCAAACAGGCGCATCATCCGTTAAGGTGATTTTTCAATCTGGCGGTATGTAAATCTTCCAGTACTGGTCCAAACTGAAGTTCTATAGCTCTTTTGCCCCGTGTCTTTAAAACCCTTTTCTGAAGAGTAATTGATATCTCCAGCCTAAAGAATAGATTGGCTTTTTCAGTTTATCAGGATTCAGAATTAATGTTGATATTTGCTTTCACAAGCTAGGGGGAATGTCTGATGTGCGGTCTACAATAAATATACAGTAGTAAAAAGTGTGGCAACATCTGGGAATAACGAATACTTCTCCCCCTAATTCTTCATATCTACAGGATTGAAGGTGAACTTGTGCCCACCGACCACAATGTTCCTCAAAGTCATTTGGTAGTTTTTGGGATGTGACGATCTGCATGTGTCAAGAACTGGATTTAGAAGTGATCTGACCGACTCGGTGCAACAAGGTGGGATCACTGATTCGGAAGGTGTGCTCTTCTGGTCTCCATCCTATTTTCATTCTCATGCACTGATAATACCGGCGTTGTTGAGTTCCTTCATTCATTTTCTCAGTCGTCTTTCCACAACACCAAGTACACAATAAATGGAACTTGGTGACAATGAGTCAAATGCGTCTGCTGGTGGTTGCTCAGATGGTCATTGGTCGGTTCGTAGAAATAGGCAATCAGTCTGCAAAAGTTTCGAGAACTACTGGACAGTCTCCGTTAAAACGCGGCTGAGTGGATACTTCATCCTTACTCGCTTGCGTTTACATAGTCTTAAAAAAGCAACCAATCTGAAATGATGTGATTTGATAACTGGTGTAAACCTTTCACGTAATCTTATTGGTCCGTTTGCAATTCGTGCTGCGTTGTGGTCTGCATTTCTTGCATCCGATGGCTTCTCTGAATAGTTCCCTCCTGACCTCAGATTTGATTTGTCTGTTCTTCTTGGTGAAATGGACTGCTTCACATGACAACTTATATTTTCGCTAGTTTTGTTCTGATCTAATTGGTCAGTTCTTGGTTCGTGTCAACATCAGATCTTTAATTTGATAGGCCAGCGCAATGCCTCGTTTGGTATAGTTTAACTTCTGAGCGCTTTCGTTACGTGCGTGATGTGCATGAGTGTATGAAAATTATCCAAACTCATTGGGTGCATATTCCGAGGATAGCAGCCAGGTGGGGCTGAAAAGGAGAACGCGAGGTGTTAGATGAGTATATCAGTAGGCTGGTAACTTTTACTATCTATAAACGGAGAAGCACAAGAACACAGGTTCACAGTTTATTCTCTGAGCCCCAGGACACGTGGAGTGGGGTGACAGAAGTATGCGGGGGTACAATCTTATAAATATACAGGGTGTGTCAGTGATTTGGGGAGAGGGCTCTCGATCTCCTCTGGTATTCAAGGAAGTCTTCATGTTCTAACCGCCACTGTCTCTGAAAGTAGACAAAAGGAATTGTAAGTAACGATGGCGCACACTATGACATCTGTCGGCGCACTACACATGTGATGAGCTAATTAGATACCCTTCTTGGCTGAGTCGCCCTCCATCCTGTGAGATAAGTTACCCTCAGGTGGAATACTCCTTTGGATTTGGATCCTCCTACTTGCATACGCGCTTTGTAGCTACGGTTTTCTTTTGTTCTTGGTGGTTAACCAATGGTGTCGATTTCAATTAGTTCGCTGATGGCTTTTCTAATGAATTGCCATAATCCACTTTCCCTTTTTGTTTTTTCTACTTGGACTAATATGTACAAGCTGCTTTGATCGAAGTTGTGTCATTCTTGATCTTGGTGCACGGAGATAAGTGGAATTTGGTCGTGTCCCCTAGTTACAGGTTTGTATTCAGGGAGTCTGGTGAAAAGGTTTCTTCCTGTTTTTCCAAAGTAGCGTTTATCGCGATCGCTGCGCTGTGAGAGTGTACCGCATCGATGTATCCTATTTTCTTTTTGGTCTTGATGACGCTGTTCGCAGGAAGTTCTCCCGTAGATGGTCTTGAGTGGTTGCGCGATTTGTAGGGCTCCCTCGTGCAATCCTTCTGGTGAATCCATACCAAGGGAAAGAAGCACTGGACTCGTTTCGTTCTCATTAGAGTTAATCAGAACTACGCATCCTTGGCCGTGCCGGGGTTTGAACTCTGGACATCTGACTTGCGAGACGGGCTTCTCGCCCTTAATCCCCCGGCTCGCACTGAACCTGAACTCTAGGAAAAGCGCAATCAAACAGAAATTGTCCAACAGGCTTTGGACGTCTTTGGCGCCGACATTATCAAAATTATGTACTACTGATTAACTCTAGTAAGAATGAAACCCGAGTCCACTGCTTCCTTCCTTCGGTGTGAATTCACCAGAATAATTGAGTGAAACCAAAGGAGGACCGTTCAAATATGGTGGTGTGAAGGTGAAAGTCATCTATACGTTATGCAGCCATTACACTCTTGCAGTAGTTTCAGCAATTTTCTTGATTTTTGGAAGTGTGATCCGTTCGACTTCATTCTGTGATGTTTCGTGGGTCGAGTTGAGTTTCTTCGGTCACACTAGATAAAATTTACCGGCTATCAATTTGTTGGAAAAAACTTCTCACAAGCGTTTCTCTTCTCTGGTGTTGGACTCTGCAATGCTGGAATGCGTCTCAATCCGCTTAGAAAAAACTCCGGTTCAGGTTTACAAAAAGCGGTTAATCAGTCAGTCACATTTCAACTGTCCAAGTGATCTGAATAGTTACTTGCATGACTTGATTTTAGACACTCTAGGCACTTTTCGGAGTGCTTTCTGTTGGTTCGAATTCCTGTGTTCGTTTTTCTAAAGATAGTTGACTGGACTTAGTTTGAACGTTTTTCACAAACAGGTTTATTAGCCGGCTCTGAAAACCCTGTGAAAAGTTTCTAAAATGAATTGGTCAACATATGTGCCGCTGAACTGCTGAAGAAGATGGTGACTGCCGGTGAAACCCTTTGCCAGTTCCGTTACTTCCCTGAGATTACAGTAAACCGGATAGCCCCGTGTACAGTTGGATCCGGAGGGTTCATTTGTTATGGTCTTGCGGAACTGCGCACCAAGCAACTGTTCGAAACGGTCCTTAGCTTTAGCCTCGACCTACGAACTGGAAAGTCTGTTCCGGCCGTCGACCTTACAGGTGGACAGGGTGATTCCGAGGTTGACTATTCCTAACCTCTTCGGTTTGAACAGTTTCCAACTGTAACTGGACGATGACGAAACGATACTAAAAGCGAAGCTCAAAACGAGGTCAGGAGCTCTTGCACCACGCAGAATATGTGTACTTCAGTGACAGCTCCCCATCTATACCGGAATTTTACACCGGTGTTCTTAGAGAAGCTTTCGAAGTTTCCTCAGGGATTTCAAGGTTCTCTTTTGTACCTCCGCCAGGATGATCGGGTAGTGTTTGTGGAGGGATAGCCGTGTGCAAGAAAAGGACATTAGTAAGAAGAAACATGAATGGGTATGACAGCACGGGCCATCCTACTGATGGTAGTGATTTCGTTTAGTGCATCCACGGAAGTTTGCTGGCCACTCGACCTTGCTATTCCATGGTATCCTGAGCTTTTCTTGGGAGCCTACCCGTGATGTGATGGATTCTGAATGAATCCATTGAACAGAGAACCAACTTATCGCTGTCGTTCGGGAGGAACAAAATTAAGGACGCTTTCATGGCCTTCTGCTTTCGATATGCATTCAAACAAAAACATTCCAGAGCTTTGGGCCCCCAGCGCACACTGAGCAGTACGAAATGAGCAACTACATTAGGTCGCTGACAGAGAGGTTAGGGGATTCAGGCTCTAGGCAGCAAACTGGATTACTCAGCTGCCACTGAGTGTTTATGAGAAACTCTTCATCCATATCAGAACCCACCCAGTGACAACACCATATTCCTGCCGTGTATCCGCAATGAACTGGTGCATAAGCGACACCTCCCAATGAAACAGAATAGCATCTAAAAAGAAGAAGGCTAGGGGGTTTGAAATATACACTACGTACACCAAGTAACCTTGCACCCAAACAAGTCTGTTTTCCACTTGCTAGTCAAGAGTTCTCGAGGAAACAGTTCACACAAAACGAATGCGGAAAGGAAGTTACTACGATCAAACGAAGTGATGTGGGAGATTCACACCCTCCTGACTTGGACCCAGGTGGGTCTACTTGCACGCTGTTTTAAACCGATCCGAGTAGCGAGTATGCTTTTGACCAAATACACTCATTCGCAAACATATGTGATTTCGCGAGAGACTCAACTGGAAATGAGTTGTCTGGAAACATCACAAACGAGAGATTCACTTGGGTTCCAGGTGAGTCTCTCGCAAAACCAAATTTGTTTGCAAATGAGTGTATTTCGCTAATTTCGTGCAATTTAGTTTCAAGTAGAACATAAGGTTGACGGAAACTCGCAGACTGCGTTTACCTGATGAGCCCCAAGAAGGGCGAAACCGGCTACGAAATTGTCGTTTGAGTGGTTGCGCACCAAGCTAGTGCTGAGTGCAGTTCGCAGCCCTGCCACTCATACAACAGTCACAGCATACGCACTCACCCCTCATATTTTCCGTTACTTTCCACTCGACTGGGACGGTCTTCTTCTGGACAGCTTTAGGACAGCTAAGGATCAGTGTTTACTATCGCTTAGTATCGCTGGTGATATCTTTGCCTCCACTGGGAATCAAGTTGTAATTAACAAAATCCACCGAGCAAAACGCAAATGTTTCGTGGTATGCGATTACTAGTGTTCAAACTAAAGATCCAAAGGCGTACAATTAGAAGCGAGGAAGTCAAGTGGGGTGTCTTCCCTTGCAGTATAGGGGATGAGTGAGCGAAACAAGTTAAACAAGTAGATTGCGCTGTAGTTTCCCGTTGGCAACTTGTTGATTCAATAAACCGACCATTGACGATGTTTCCCCAGTTAATGGGATGAAAAGTTTGCAAGTTAATTGCTAACCTGGATAAGCTGATCGCCAGCCTTTTCATACACACAGAGCATGGCGTCGACGAAGCG
This sequence comes from Clonorchis sinensis, assembly GCA_003604175.2. Lineage (NCBI taxonomy): Eukaryota > Metazoa > Platyhelminthes > Trematoda > Opisthorchiida > Opisthorchiidae > Clonorchis > Clonorchis sinensis. Next base: position 29,184,314 of record CM030373.1, on the reverse strand, counting down.
CGTTTTTATTTTGGAGTAAGACACTAGACCTTCCTCACATCGCATACCAATTGTGCGTAGATTGCTTCCACGGCTTGCCGTAACATTTACTTTCATCCTTGTTCGCTACAATAACTTCAGGAAAAGCAACGTACATTAAAATTAGTTTCATCGATTGGGAGGGCTTTTGGTCCTATTTCCGTAGTATGCTCATCGCATAAGATAAATGATTTTGAAAACACATCAAGCAGTTATTTCAGCTTACTATTACCGCCTGAGCTTGTAATCCGTTGTGTTCATAGTCTCCGAAACCTTGGAGTTTATCGAACCGTAGGAAACCCAGTTCTATGAACGTGGTCAACCGTAAACACTTGGAATTATCAGCTTCCCGGACCTCAAAAATGTCTCCAAACAGCTTTTAAGAAGGTTTGACAAACAATCGGTTCCCTAAAAAACGATGAAAACCTGATTGTTCGTAATTTTTCCCAGTTGACTTGGTCTAATCTACTGACGAGTTTATACAAGTGTGATTTTCACTCAGAAGTGAGGAAACGACATCACCTTAGCTAGGTATGTTATCCTAACCACCTCGCTGGGATGAGCTACCAGGAATTCTGACGGTGTATTAGCAAGTTTCTTGGAGGCGAAGCATAATCTGTTCTTGACGGTTTGATGTTGCGTACAACTTACGCTCCGTCTGGAGTTTGATCGGCCTCACACATGAGACCGCATAAATGCAATCTCTCTCAAAATGGGGACGCAGAAAATTGTTGGGGGAGATGAGGAGTCTTCAAGCCTTTTTCAGAATTATTGCACTGTTAATGGTCTCCAAAAAAGATGAGGTGGCTTTACAATGCCATTATAGCATAAAATGAAATCATTTTCAGAGGTACAATCTTTATCAGGATTTCACAATCCTTTCATACCCCCATCAAACTGCAAGTAACCTGTTCAGATGGGAAAACTCTTTACAAGTTGCTTGAGCCTTCCAGCAGCGAATCTGTCAATCTGGAGGACCCAAGCAACCCGTTATTAAGTGATATGACAACTTATTCAAGTGGAAGTCACTCGCTCTTGGCCGGAAGGTTGGATTTAATTACTTTCTGGGAGGATGTTTGTTCTGACCCTTTTGGAGATGCATGAGATACACGTGGTTGATGTTTCCCAGGGCGGTTAAAACAGTACTTCTCAGTATTTTAGCACTGATTGACTTAACTGGCATTTTGTCCTGTCAGTGAACTCAGTCTACGCTGAAAAGCAGAAACACTGTACAGCTGTTCAACAGTACTCATTTCAAGAAACTTCAGAGAGTCAAGAACCCGCGACCTCCAGGGCTATCGTCTTGAACACTTGACCGTTCGGCCACGAGCGGCTGATCAGCAGTGCGATTAACAGTGCTTGTCGGCTTTACAGAATAGATTGGCTTCACTATACTAAAGTGTGCAAGTTCTCAAAGGTTAATGATGACTCGAGAGCTAGTGAACTCACACCTAATACTGACTGTCCTGAGGCCTAGAAATCCCTCGCATTTTTAGCAAAAGTTCTTAGGCTGTATGCTTTTGTGTTCGAGGCTGATGGACTTATTTTTTATAAAAAAACATCCGACATTTGTTCCAATTATCATCCCAGAAGCTGGCGTGGTTAATTCTTACTGGACTGTGAATTAGTGGGACTGCTAATCGAACTGACTCCAGTGAGAACACACCAGCAGTTCAGCAATTCGGGAATCCTGATTGAATTTGAGGCTGTCTTCGGAGCCTTCGTTTCTTCCGCTGACAGAGACTACGTTGAAAGCTGCTGGGAACACATTTCAGCATGATACCTATCCTGTAATCAAATTATCTCTATTCTGGTCTTAAAAGTATGTGTCTTCAATTGCTATTCATCAAACGTTCCAGAAAGTCGTCAATTGATTCAGAAAGTCATGTTTACTTTTTCCGTTCTACCAAGCTCTTTTCTAGAAAAGTCTTCCTACTTCACAATCAACACTTGGAGACCAATCAGCCTCATTAAGATAATGCTGTCCAACCAACGTAATTGTACAGCCATTCCTTGGTTTTTTTGGGGTTCCTCCGATATCCTACCAACAAGGTAGTGTCTTGCCTTTTGTACACTCAGAGAAGAAACAGCTGAACCTCACTGTTGTAGTTTGCTTTTCAAACTGAGAGCTGACAAACAAATATTGGTTGGGAACAGCGCGAACCAATCTACTACTAACTACTCATGAGTAACGTGATTTACTATAACACCGTTTTGCTTCTTTGCTGCTCGTTTCCTCCAGTTTCGTTCCTACTTAAGGTCTGCTTATTCTCCAGTAGTTCACGTCAGTATTTTGTTGCCCGTACGTCATTACTTGCAAGTTTGTCTCAGTTCTATCTGTTTTTGAGCGTTCGCTCTGACAGAAAGCGGACCGACCGGGGATCGAACCCAGATGGTGAGCAAGCGTGTTGTCCACTACACCAACTCGGCGCCCGAAGGCTCTAGTTTTTGTATTACCTATATACGGCATCTGCCAGATAGCCTTTGGTGAGATTTGTTTTAAACGGACCTAAGCGCGCAATCCGATTTGTCACGTGAAACAAGCTGTTGCATCACGCCGTCAACCAAAGACGGTTTTCTTACCTCTCGAAAGTAGTGACTGTTTTCTGCGCCGTTATCTCTATATGGCTGACTAACACAGACTGACTGCCCATATCTCTACGTTTGTGCATCGTTTGGTGCTTACTTGCTGTTGCTTCCAGAAATCCCTGCTGCTTTACGGACTATTTTGTGCTCCTGCTGACTGCGCTATTATCTATTGTACGTTTGCTTAATTCACGATGCTTATTAACCCGTTTTTCTATAGAACCAGTTCCTGCCAGTTCTCAATACATCATTTGCTGTCCTCGTCCGTCTGTTCCAATCGTCTACTGGATACGAACTACGCATAATCGGATAGCCGCAATTGTCCTGTGAGATCCTACGCTGCCCGGATCGTACACCTATAATGGATCTCCACTTTTGCTCAGCTGTGGGTAATCCTTCGAGTTGCTGCTTTCCACTTCAAGTGATTGCAGCGTTGATGTTCCCGTGAAGCGGTCCGTTCAGCTCGGGACTTTTTCCCACTACAACTTCAGTTCTGTCTGTCTGTTCTGTCTATCTACTTTGATGCAAGCCGGATACTGAATCAAAACTGGTCATTTGTTTCAGTTAGACGATGACATGGTAGTGCTGATTTGTCACGAAGCATTGCCTCTCTCCTCGTTTGTCATTTCGTCTGCAGTTGCAATGGTAATTAATGCAAATATACTAGTTGTATTTGCTGACAGCAGGAGGAGATTTTGACATCTGAATCGAGATTTAATTACTTTTAACCTGAACTCAGTCTACGTCTGAAAGGTTAGAGGCAGTGTACATGTGTTCCTTGTTTGTTTGGACAGCGCCTTAACAAGCGAGCTACCTCAGCTCGCCACATGGGAACCCATTTAGGCAGGACCTGAGCTTTGAATCATAGACAGGTCTCGACAAGTCCCGGGGGACGTTCTGTCAAGTCTATGTACCCGACGGTGGGAAACGTTGCGGGAAGTAGGTCATTCTGCAGCGAAGAGCGGTTTGTCACAACAGATCAGACAAGACACTCCAATGAAAGTGTTCGTTATTCTTTGTTTGTCTGTTTACTAGACACCTGTCTGATCATATGGGCGAATATATCAGTGTGCTCATTAAAAAGAACAAATGACGACAAAGTTGGTCGATCGGTTTTCTGTTCGTTGTTCTAAAGACTAACAATATCTACTTTTGCTTTCGGTAATTTGGTACAACAACTCTTCGTGAGAGCTATTTGTGCACACTTAATTTTTTACTGGAAAAAGGCATAAAACCGCTGGTAAACGCCTGTATTACTTCTCTCAAGATAGTCCATTTCCAAGAAGGACGAAAGTTTGGCACCCTCTTTGTGTAAAACACTGTCTCGATTTGAAAACATTCCACCCTGTTTGAAGCACGTTCACCCACCCCTCTGGTGCTTTTGTCGTTTTATTGAGTAGCCCTGTATCCCCGCTACAATCCCGCTCCATGGTAACGAATTCGGAAGGTGTCCAAATGACACTGGAGTGTCGATCTAAACCTGTGGTTGGGGTTTTCCATACATCTAGTGGAAACGCAGGTGCTTTTGCGAATTAGCACCAATACTCTCATATTGAAATGGGTCGTTTGGGTCAAACCAATTCCAGGCTGTATGCTGAAAAGGTGACGCGTTTGAAGAATGGCCGAACTTATCTTTGTCTCCGTCGTCGATTGATCAATAAGGCGACGAGCTGATGCAGCACCCTCAACGATCGGCTGATCAGGATGGTGTTTCCTGCTTTTTCAAACAAACGATAGGAGCAGACGTGGTAGTGTTTTCTTGTGTGTGTTTTCTGTGTTTTCTGTCATTAGTTTGATAGAGGATCCCAATCACTTCACTATCCGGATCGCGACGCACTGTCGAGGTGTGCTGGACCCCACTTCACAACTTCTACAGATTACGTAACTAACTTCCACAGCGGACTACGCGAAGCTTTCTGATAACCAAATGGTCGCTGACCACTACTAACTGCCCCAACTTTTACGGATTTCAACCACACTCGTTTCGGCGCTTTTTAGGTCTGCCCGACAAGTACGCACGTCATTAACTAGTGGATCCTACACTCTGAAATTCTGAGCGGTACACATGCGGCGATGTGACGAAACGTTGAGCAAATGTAATTAGCCTCTGAAAGTGACAGACAGTTATCTGGATGGAGAGAGAAAATCAATAATCTCAAACAGCCAGTACGCCTAATCAGTCTGAGACCACGTGTCCGCCGCCTACACAGACGAAAGGACTGGTAGAGATTGTGGGGGGAAATGGACAAAGTACTGGACAAACCTGTGCAACAATAATTTGTTTGGTAAGGATGGGGAGAGAACTAAACGAGGTATTCGGTCATTAATTCAAAAACCAAACTGATTAGAACAATTATCTCGGACGAGAGATGCTAAGCTGTTTTGCTTTGGTTGAAAATGCTTTTGGGAGAAATTGCTAAGCTGTTCATTTGTTCATTTGTGGGTGGAGACCCTCAGCAAGACGCATTCACAGGAATGTACCCGTGTGTGGGGTGCTCTTCTCCAGCAGAAATATCGTGGATGTTTTTCCTTATTCCCAGGGTTGGTCAGCCTTTTGACTTCAGGTCTAATTCATTTGGTAATTTACCGCTTTCGAAGCACAGAATATCGTTATTTGAAACCGTTTACATTACGATAACTAGATGTACATACGCATTGTTTAGGAATATAGGACAACCGAAAATCCGACTGCCGCACAAGTCGTCAAAGGTGCCATTTCAGTCGTGTCCAGCTGAACGCAAGAATGATCGGCATTAGCATACGTTCATCATTCTCAGCGGTTTTCCCCTCATAGAATAACCTATTGCTCGAAATTACTGGTAGGTTTACGAATAGTCCTACTTCCAGTGACATTGCTTTCTACGCCTCCGAACCCACGCTGGAATTTCGGTGGAATGTTGGTGCGTTCATTGGTGGTTGATCAGGTGATCGTGGATTGGTTCGTCATGTTTGGTAATTAGCTTGCAAACGTCTCGTCACCAATCGAAATGCGCGAACTCATGATGATGGACCTCACACTGACGATGTCACCTCGATTGGTGACGAAACGTTGTGAAGCTGGTCGTCAAGCTCGGCGAACAGATCAACGAACCCCCCCCCCCCCTGATCAAACACCAAGACCCATTTCGGAAAGGCAACTCTACATTTCGAGGTTTCAGCTGAGAAACCAGTGTCATATTGACACAAGTCGTATGTGGTGCTTCAATCAGTATCTCATGAGGAACCGTTTCACTGCTGACAACGGCCAACCGGAAAGGAATCGGACGGACAAATAGTCCTCTAAATAGCCGACAGTTTCGTGATTGCTTTGTAAACACACACTCACAGATCTCAGCTTAAGAAAGCGGATATTGGTTGATGCTGAAAATTCCGATCTGATACCTGGGTAATACAGGGCTAAGGCACTGTGGATCAGTGCTTAGTTTTCATCCGGGCAATTGGGGCGTAGAGAAATTACACTGGGCAAGAAATTTGCGTAACAAGGTGACGCACTTCCTCCTCCGTAGAAAGGTGACTCAACATGACCTATGATCTACGTCTCATGCTCCTGGGGAGGGGGAGTTTTAGTGACAACCTGACAGGAGTTCCAAAGTATTTCAGAGTCTGTTGTCAAAGAGTACTGTTGTACTGTAATATGCAAGGTATTGATGTCACCGTTTTTTGATGTTATCCTGTCTCATACAAATTCCGAATACACACCATGTGCGTTTTTTTGGATAAATTTTCTTCAATTGCAGCGAGAAAGTGTCATTTTCCGCTGCACTGCGCTGGACACGAGCTTCGCTGAACTTGAAGGCTTATCAGCTATTCAGGCAGCGATGAATCAAGGTTAGAAACCCAGTGACTTCGATTTTCAGCATATGTTTAGCTGCGTGTGAAGCTGTTTGGTTAAAAGTAATCGAGAAATACCTTCCTAGCGAGCCAAAACAGCGTCGCCAAAGATCTTAGTAAGTACTATGCATAGTTTGGGAAGCACTATAGTTCTTCAAAACAATACAAGAAAATTTCAGACAACTGATCAGGTGAAATGCATGGGCAACCGGGTAGGTGCACTAGAATTTGTCGTTATATAATACACGTGGGTTGTTAGAATGCCTCGGAAATTAAATTAGCTACACATTTACCCGGAGCTCAAAGGGTATCGTGGGTGTTCCGTGTATGGGGCGTGTAGCGCTGTAATCTTATGTAGCTCACCATGGTCAGCCCAATTTGTTCCTCCCGAGTTCCCACACTGAAAGGACAAGATTTCATCCTGATCCGCGAACTTCACCGTTCGATTGGTGGGTCAGATGCAGACTCCCCCAAATTCTGGCCACCCCAAATGCATATTCCCGATATCGTCTAAGGCAATTGGCAACTGCACTTTCTGTACAGCGACACAGTTCCACAGGAAATCACTGGATTTACCATAAAGTGGGTTCAGTGATGTTTCAGCTGTGGGGCTGGTTATCGGCTTACTAAACAAACACGTCATATTACACTCATTTGCAAATCAATTTGGTTTTCACGGGAGACCCAATGGAATCTCTCGTTTATGGTGTTCTTCAACTAAATGTGCTGCGCACAGGCCGCCTCATGAGTGTAATTGTCGCAATCAGTCCAATTTGGGTTCAAGTAGAACATAAACTTGACATAAACTCGGTGACTGCGCCTACCTGGTGAGCCCCAAGAAGGGCGAAACCGGTCGTGGGCTGTCGAAGAGTTTTCAGCAACGTTGTGAGTTGTTTCCTTTATGAAAAAAACGTCATACTTAATAAGAAGTCGTGCTCCCTCCGAGGTGAAAGAAGGGCAGTTTTGTTCAGTCCAAGGTAACTCCCGGGACGTTGAAAACGTGTGGAACCAATGTATGTGTAATTGTGTCGTCAGAAATCAACCAAGCTAAGATATTTCTTGATTGCTGTTTTCTGAGGCAACTGCTTAGTTCTTAGTTAAACGTAGGGTAGCCTCATGAAAACGTGCCCGTTTGATTTTCCGTCAAAAGGCAAATACTGCCCCCAAATTAATCCACATCCTACCGGTCGTCAATTGGAACAGGTCTTTAAAGTAAATGACAACCGGAGGTTTTGATCACCCAAGCGTAACAAACATCGAAATGCCGACAAGTTACGCTAGTTTTGTGCATTTCGGAGCACCGACTGTGCATTTTCGTTTACCACTTTATCTTAGAGAGTGTTAGTTGCAGCTGATCAGTCAGACGGCACAAAAGCAGATGCGACAGTGACTGACGATTAACAGTGCACCTGATTGAACATACTACTCAAAAGGTGGATGAAAATCCGCGACAAATAATAACTGGTCACGATCTTCTTGGGACTCATCAGCTGGGTACAGTCCGCGAATTTCCGACAACCTTATAGTCTACGTGAACCAATTGGACGGAATTCGTCAGCTAACCCCATTTGCTTACGAATTTGGTTTTGACGGGAGGCTCAACAGAATCTCGGTCGTGACATTTTTTTTCAAATGGATATGCTGAACAAAGACCATATTCAAGATATGAATGTATCTGGCTCATGGCATACAATCGGGGTTAAGGTAAAACAAGTTTTTCGAAATCTCCAGGATTGCGTTTTCCTGATTAACCCGAATTAGGTAGACTTCTTCGTCTAGCCAGAAGTCCATATATTTCACATCAGGAGGCACTTTAAAAAGGATATTCAAACAGCCCTACTATGGTGAAATCTGTCGCTTTTTCCGTGGCCTTTATCCGCTCCCATTTGTCCAAACGCTATCGGATTTAGAAGTTTATGGTAACAATTTTCTGTTTGTCCGAGATTTGCCTTATTACAGCCCCTTTCAACGGCCCAACTCATTAGGGGTCCTTTTATGAAGGCGACGCATCAGAAGATAGTTTTTCTTCAAATTGCATGTGGCCTGAATCAAATATCCTACTGGATCCTACTGGAGGAAAAACAACATTGAAGAAGGAATTTCCGAAAGACCCTGTCCTTGAATAAGGCGTTATTGCCAGTTAGGAGACTCGCTCATTTTCAGAGTTGTCCAGGATTCCGACAAGTTTTCAGAAACTCGTATGTTTTCCCAATATAAATAATTTTTAGTTAGAGAAGCGACTTCGGAAAAGGTTTTCAGGACTAGATGGGAAATAAAACGCAAAGAGCCGTTTCAAGATGCACTCTGATGGAGCTGCACCTGGAACGTAAAGGCTACTGCGAAATTTTCCTTGGCAAAACCACTTACGCTTCCGGAAGAGTTTCTCTATAACGGCTTTGCTTTTTGGACGTATTTCCAAACATAAAGCGCATGAAACGCTTTTGATGCACTTAGTTGATTTGTGACCAGTCCAAAGAGGTGGCAGGAGCTACGAACTTCATTTCATGGTTCATCGCTCACATACCAACAATTTGGCTCCCCACGAATTGCTTCACATGGCTGAGCTTTTTGAAAGATTTAACAATCTTCGAAAGCTAACGCGGAAATTTAGAAGTTAACTGTGAGCTGCTGACATCTTAAGGTGCTTTGTTCCAGCCGGTTCTCATCTAAACATCGGACTGAACAGAGATTTATCAAAAAATATCGGGACCTTTTGATATGCCACTGATGGATGGAAAGGGATCCAGCTGCCCCTTGCTTCTGATTGATCGACATTCTGACCAATCAGAGCAACACTGGTTCACCATAAATCCGACCAATCACATCCTACTTATCTAAAGCTTGAATCCACCTCCGTACACGCCAGTGACGTGCTTGTCAAACGACAGCAAATAGGCAGAAATTTCGTCCAGTTTTAAGGCATCCATAGGCCGATTCAGGACTATGGACAAGTTCCCATTTAGGAACCTGTTTGCAGCTTCGTTCATTATACGTGGATGACGTACGGATAAATTCGGCGTCTCACAGAATGCTGTAAGATATGCTGTGGTACGAGAGACACTCTAGTTAGACACATTTCCTTCATTTTCGGCTGAACAGAATAGATCAAACGGAGGACAGTTCCTGCAAGAGTGGTGTGCTAATGGGTGTGTTACTTGTAACATGATTAGGTTTTTGGCCATTGATGTACCAGGTTATATTGCCCTAGGGCTCCAAGATTTGGATCCTCCTGACAAATATTCCGAGGAGTTTTCAGATTTTTGGCGACCGATTGTGCTGTTGTTTTACGGCAACGACGAATTTCGAATGGGGTAGTAGAAAACAAGTTTTCGTTTCTTCAGCAGGTAACTCAGCCACGGGAAACACCCAAAACCGTCAGTTGCGATGGCTTATCCATCGTCTACAGAGACAAGTGTCTTTCTCCGTACCTCCTAGGAAATTGCGTAAATTTCGAAGAGGATAACATGTCCTGTGGCAGGGTGGCGTTAAACAGATTACGAACATATTGCATGCTGTTAGGGCTGGCTTCACAATCTCTGATAACGATGTGGTTACCTCGACTACTCTAAAATAAACACTAAGAGACTTATGATTCGCTAATCGGAACCTCAACAACGCAATGGTCGAATAATCCCGGACAGGAACGTATCAGGTTATGAAATATGAGGCTTGATGATTTCAGCTATCAGAAGATAAAAATTGTGGATGATTCCACCCAGCATCGATAAGTTAATCTCAGCACAACTGAGGTAAACAGCGAATGCTGAATTGCTCTTAGTCTGAAAACTACCTGGCGACTTTGGCCGAAAATAGTGTTCAGACATTCTGTCTCAAATTTAAAAAAAAACATGAGACTCTGGTTTCACTATATTTCTGTTCCCGTCAATAAAACTCTCCTGGAATTTTCCCCTGCGAAACTCTGAATAATCGGGAAATTTTTACTACCTCAGAATAAATCTGGTACGTACATTTAGGAAGGCACGATGCAAACACTGACTGGTGTATGTGCTAGTCATGGGCTAGCGAGAAAAAATATGGTATGCTACAGACAGAAGAAACTGAGAAAGAGTCTAGCGAAAAAAAATATGGCATGCTACAGACAGAAGAAACTGAGAAAGAGCCAACTCGCAAAATAGTTGACAAGGTTGGTGACACGATTCTGACAGAGTGTCGAATATCAGTGAGGAAAGTTCACGTGTCCATGTAACACGTTGTATGCATAATCCATGAATAGATGGGTAGGCAATAGGTGCCATCCAAATTGGAATTGGTGTTAGGACCAACCGCTGCCCAGTGCAATGGCGACACAGGTTCTCGACTGCCAAGACCGAAAAAGTCGGTAAGGAAGTCACGATCGGTAATGTATTGTGATGACTGTGTTGAGGTTCGGCATACGGAACGTTTAGTCACGTGTAGGTTTGACGATCCCGAATATCAAAAGGAAGAAGGGTTCTAACAGCTACCGTACTATTTACTCAAATGTGAGCAAAATTATACAGCGAACCTCAATCGTCCGCGTCTTTGACGTCACCAGGTGCGAAAGTCTGCCACTGACCGGCACAGTGCAGTGTCAAGGCCCCTAACAAACAACGGCAAGCGGAATGTTGGCTCGGTAGTGTGCGCTGTGGTCGACCCTTCCGAGGCCAGTCTCGTGATGCGGTTACACGGAACTCATGAGAGAACAAGTCAGAACAGTTCTAGCAGACGGGACACGAACATGAATTGGTAAGTAGGTCAGCTGCGCACATTCACACACATTTATGTGTGCTAATACACCAGTGTCGGACGGGGCTGCCTTTGCGGTAAGGTGAATGGCACGTACAGATGGGCAAACAGGTGGAAACCAAAAGTACATGGACGGAGCAAGCGAATAAATGGCGGAATTCTCATTACGTCAAGTTGGTCAAGCCTAATAACAACAATAATAATAGTAACAATAATAATAAATACTCGATATTACTCGATTCCAACGAGAGATTCATCTGGATCCATTTGAGTCTTCCGCGAAAATAAACAAATTCGTATGGAAATGGGGCTATTTGTCGAAATATGTCCAATTTGGATTCAGTCAGAACATAAGCTTGAGAGATGCTCCTGGATTGCACGTACCTGAGGAGCCCCAAGAAGGGCGAAACCGGTCGTGGGCTTTCGATGCATTTCAGCAACCTTATGAGTAATGTGTTACGTTTAGACAAAAAGTCGGTGAAAGGGGACTCCCATTAAAGACTTGCGGAAACGGTGCTTGTCTTTAAGACAAAGGTGCCATTCACAGATTACAAAAAACTCCAGATGAGGTCTGATTTCGTAAAAGATCCATCGTACTTGTGCGACTCACTTTCCAGACCGTCGGAGGAGCTGCACCAAAGCTACGTAAACGAGGGAAGAGAAGTGAAGAAAACTTCCCAAAACAGTTTATTTCCCATTCGCAGTCTGTTTCAGGCAGCATTAACTCAGCATAGGAAGGTGGTCGTTTTCGGCAACTAAATCACACAGCTGTCAACTTTTTGCCTCAGTGTTATTTTAGGTAGGAATAAGGAGGCGATTATAATGAAACGAGCGCATGGTAATGCTTTGGATTACGTTGATAGCTGTTTCGGTATTATTGCGTTCTTTCAGATTTCGTCAAAGCACAGAAAATTCGCGCTCTAGCTACTAAGCCATCTCGCCTCGCCAACTAGATACAGCCTGATGCGTGTAGATGAAAAGTTGATCTAACCGAGACGGCAAATTGTGGGAGCGGTAATCACGAATACAGTGAATTTGATTTTGTAGTTTGCTCTAGTTTGCTTTGGCGAAATCGTATCCTCCACAGCTCGTAATATCTGAACTGGGATCGATTGGCCGTGGACACAGCCGAACTTCTTGTCAATTTAATCTGTTCGGCCATTGTCGATACAAGGATCGTCGTATAACCCAGTAATTTGTTTGGTTGTTAATCTGTTCACCGAGCTTGGCGATTGGGTTGCAAACTATTCTTCTCTAATCGAGGGTTGAATGGATAATTTCCTTCTCTTCTGCACGTGCTTATATTGTCTGTGAACGCGATCGAACAATTCTATTGTTGACTGGTCAAGAAATGGCTTTCGCGCAATCCGATTGGCCGACGCGTTGTGGACGCGTTTTCTTGCATCTGGTTGGTTCCCTGGAGATGTTTGGTTATACGAGCCTGTTTGTCTGTTGTGAATGGTTCCTTGACCTTTTTGCATTCCGGTCTGATTGTCCTCGACTTGATTAGTGGACCAAATAGCCTTCTATTTTTAGTAGTTTTCCTTCGATCCAAATGATTCAGTGAATACTGATAGGTTATTTGATTCCAGTAATTATGTAGTTCTTTTTCAGTAGCTTGGCTAATTCTATTGGGGCAACTCGAGTACTGAGCATTTTGAAACAGGATTGCTGGTTAGCCATATTCGTGCATATTCGTGCTATATATAACGATCTTGAAACCCTATGCTGGAAATCAGTACTCCTCACAAATCTACGGTGCTCAGAAACTTGTCCAAAATTTCCTCAGGACCCGCAGAAAAAGGTTATGGAAATGAGATTGCGGGAAATGCGAAGGAAATATCGAGATCACTATCGACGTTTCTTAACTGGGAAGACTTGAAAAAAATATACTGACCGTCTGTGTCACACATTCAGGCACCCTGAACAATAAATAAATATTGATTAGTTATTGGTTGCATTAAATGAGCTGATTAGATAAGAAAGTACATTCATTTGCATTGCAGTATGTTTGTTTGTTTCAACCACATATTAGCCGAATCTCTCGTTTTGTGATATTCTTCAGTTGAATGTGATACACAAAGGCCTCTTCAAGTTCCAGATGGGGCGTTACTCAGTGACCAATCCCGCCTGATGAATGGCGAAGGCGGTAGTTATCAGCGACCTTGTAAGTACTATTTTGTGCAAGGCCTATAACAATACAGGAGATATCTCTCCGAATGAACTTTGGGGCAGCATTTTTGCAGCACGTTCATCTGAACAAAATGCTAAAATAGAAGGTTGATTGAATCTCAGCTAATCCCTCCGGTAGGATTAATTTAATTCGCCCGCTTCGCTTGCCGTTGCACGTACCAGTGGGTAGAATTAGACCAAGTTTACGTCAGTTACAATCGGACATTAGGGTGTCCAGAAATGAGGCAGAAAGCCCATATATATATATATATAATATTCCAGAAAATACGTGGGAGCTATATCGGGCTATTTAAAGAAAATGGCATTACAGTAGACACATTTTTATGCCATTATAAGGGACCCATGTAGCAACCAATTGACTATCGTTCATTTCCTAATTCAATAGGGCTTTGCGTGGCAAGTGCTCTAATAGGATATCGGTTAACCGGAACAATCATCCAAGTCATGGAAAGATCAGAGTGGCGTGGATGCCGACTCTCACAAGTTAACACTGTAGAATGCATGATTCTCAAGCGTGGATCTCACAGTGTGCATCATTAGCAAGCCATTGTTGATGTTCATTAGCACAAAGAACTGAGAGAACAGAGAGAACATCACAAGGGGCCGGTAATGTGTTTATGCTTTTGTAAGATGCTCTAATTATATCTAGTAACGTCCGCATGTTATGGCAAATTTACCGACCTGTCATGCAAGTGAAGTTTCGAAACGAACGCGGCAGCGTTGGTGTTTTTTTCCAATCAATTGTATATGCTACGGAGTGCTTGCTTGTTTCTTGTAGAGGCGATGTATAGACAGGGTCCTGCCTACTCACTTCGAGTTATTAGACAACAAGCCACTCCTCAAGAAGAGATCTACCTCCCATGTGAGTTTGCCTCAAGATATTCGGTCAAAGTTTCACAGGGTCACCCACATTTCGAGCGGGTCACATTGATTACCTACACAGTCATGTCCCTCCGAAATCAATTTCGCCCTCTTAGAAAGGTCCGAAATTCCGAACTCTGGAGGATAATGAAGTTGAAAACACTTGTCTACATGACATATTTGGGCACCATGCATTTGAGACATGTGTCATTGTACCAATGGTCTTTAAGTTTTCCAAAAGTTGGGTAAACCAAACAAATAAATACATATTCAAATTCATTTTTATCGCTACTAATTAAATACTTGAAAAAATGCCACTTCTTTGCCGCTTGCTACGACTTTAGTATCGATTCAACATGTGCAGAAAGTCCCAGGACGCAATGTTACCAATCGGTTTGAAGGTATTAGTGCACAGTTGACGATAGCCATAATATGATTCAGAAGCTTTATATGCACTAATAACAGTCTTTACTATGGTTGACAGTGGTGAGTTGCAACACGTATAAAAATAAATACAATGCCGAATGTGGAGCAAGACAAAAGGGGAACTTATCGGTTGTGAGAGTCCCTTGGTGAAAGTCCGGACGGAGGTAACGTGTTTTCTCCGCAGCATAGTTGCTACACGTGTTCCATATTGTCCGTGGACTTGTGGAGGGCGGTTGACGTCCTGCTCCCTGCGCGCGCGAGTTTTGTGTGTTGACTATGCTCGGCCTTCCTATATGTAGCTGCGTCTGCGTGTACGTGGGTGTCATCATCATCATCATCATCATCATCATCATGACATCAGTGTTCAACACGGATGCTTCGCTGCCGTAATGAGAAATACCACTTTGGACCATTCGGGAAAACACTTCAACGGAAAGACTTCCTTATAATCATCGTGCATTGATGACGTCTCCTTGACTGGTAACGAAACGTTTGCGACCAAATTGCCCAGTTTATGGAACAACTTAGAGGCCATCACTACAACATGAACTACCAGTGAAAGGAAGAAGGCCTTCGCGCTGAGCTGGGGCTCGAACCCGCGTCCATAAAACGCTAGTCAATGGTACAATCTACCCGGAACTATCGGTAATCGTCTGGTCCTATCGTTAGTATCGTTAAATACTCATTTGCTACTTTCTGGTTTTGATGGACGAGGTTTTGTATCCTAGTGCAAATATATTCATCATCATCATCATCATGATCATCATGATCATTATCGTCATCATCATCATCATCACCATCATCACCATCACCATCATCATCATCATCGTCATCATCATCATCATCATCATCATCATCATCATCATCATCATCATCATCATGAGCAGTGGACACAAAGCGGAAACTGGCTCAGCGGCCATACAACCACCAGTGAAGAACGCTCTGGAAGACAGAATGGGAGAAGGAGAATCAGAGGCCCAGTGGAAACGACAGAAAACAAGCTTATGCATTCTGTAACAGCAATAAGATAGATAAATCAGAGCATTGCACTCAGATATGGCAGTATCAGCAAGATCGATCCGGTGTCCCCCGCGAACCCTAACCAATCCCGTTGCAAGACACACAAACCTAAGCCAACGGGTCCGTATAGGAACTGCGAGCTTGCTGATCACGTAGATTTTTTAGCCAGTAAAACAGAAAATAACGGTCTTCTAGCTGAGAAAGCATAGTTCCAAAATATTCCATTTCATATCGTCACGTCCCAGCCTGTGCCTCCGCGAAATTTAATCGGCGAGGGCCGGGAACAGAAAAGTATGCTTTGTTTGGCTGACAACAATTGGTTGCGCCCATGACTAAAATGTCTATTGCTGTTCTCTAGATTCTAATTGGTTACCAGCACCGCCGGGTGGCGAACCCATTTTAGTCAGTTCACTTCCGTCATCAATAGTCAAGTGTTACTTCGAGTTAGTGTAAAATGAGTAAGGCTCGTGTTGCCTAATCCCGGCAGTGTAACCTCGCGATGAAATCTCATTCAGCGGTCGCAGCTATTTCATGGTGATGCTTATGACAGTCACACAGCGTGTTTTTGCCAGTGCTCGATATCGATTTATTGTTGGATATGAGTGGAAGTATTGTTGTGTGTCATTCACAAGAAAAAAGATGGAAACCGGCCGAGGATCACAAAAGGCAACTAAGCGCGTCAGACAATTCGTTTTTAAGTAATAACCAAAACTTTTTCGAAGCATACTTATGGGGTTCTCACAATATTTGTGCAATTGTGCCACAAACAGGCGAACTGATGTTTGGTGAGGTTCGTCAGCTCCGATAACACTGTATCCCCAGAAGGGATCGACGAATCCCCTTCACATTGGTGGTTTCTTTTCGGGCAGTAGGATGAGTTCCTAATAGATGCGATGAAATATTATGCATTGATCTGAATGAAACACTCCTGAGCTCGGTAATTACCTGGGAAGAACAGCAGTAATTTAGCCGGGGGGGGGGAGATGGCTCGGTGGTTAGAGCGCGGATTTACTGACCGGAAGGTCCGTGGTTCGAACCCGACCTCTGCCTTTTGACTTTCCCTATGTAGGCTTGTGCACCCTGGCAGTATGCCAGCTCTCGTGCTTCCTTTGGGTGGCATGGCAGCTAGGCACCAAAAGGGTGTTACGGCTTAACGATTTTTTAATTTTTTTTATCTGTCACATGGCACAGATCGTGTTGGACGGCTGCAGGAAAGCCGCAAAACATCTCATCCAATATGCAGTTAAGCCGCCAGATTTCCAAAAGTAATAAACCCGTAGAATCGGCTTGTCATTGAGAATGAGGCAGATACAATGTGGTTTTAAAACCAGTCATTAAACAGTCTTTCAAAATGCGTCTTCGTTTGTGAAGAATGAACAAGTTATTCTCAAGTATTTACGCATCTGCCATGCTTCGTTGGCTGAAGAGAAACCGCGTCGCAAACGATCGTCTTGGAATCCATGATTGGGCAAAATTAGGCATGAGTACAGTCGGAATTGATCAATTCACTCCAACTTCTGTCGCAGTATGCTTGGCTGGTACCGAAGAACCCCATACATGGTCACAACGGATGAGGTCCAACAAGGCTTGTCCCCCTCTCGCACGGAAAGACTGTGTTCAACAGTCTTCTCTGAGAGGATTGTTCAACATGAGCCTAGCTCCCTAGAGAACGCCCGATTGTAGGCCACCGAGTAAAAAGGCAGTTCCCAAAAGATCTCCAACTTACCCATAGATGTGCCATTCTGAAACTACCCCGCCAAAAGGTCACCTGAGAAATACCACATATTGACGATACAGCTTGAGTAAGTTATAAGCCGACTGCTCACAATCGTGTTCATTCAAAAGCATTCAAGAACAGTTGACAGATACACTAAAGCATAAAAGATGACTGGTGGAGAGTCCACCGTGACCGTTGCTGCTTCGGTGCCTGACGAAGATGAGGAACAAATTGAGTTCTGTTTCTTCCATTACAAATGCGGTATCGACTAATTTCTGATGGTGATGTCCACAAATGTTGTGTGACCACCTCCTGCTGCTGCCTTAGAACTGCTAGTTACTACTGGCCACAAACTCCACTGTTTTTTTCATTATTTTTCTATTCGTGCATAAGAAATCGGTTCTCTACGCGGCTACAAAGGATCTGGATGTCTTGTTCCGATTGACCCAGCTGAACTCCAAGGATGGTCTTCGTGGATTTCCGCTAGGTTGATTTTGCGGAACAGCATACCGTGGTCATCATCATAATCATTCGACCGAAAAATTAGAGAGCACCCATGCCTCGGTAGCAAACCGGTGAAAGGATAAACTCCCGTCACTGTGGGTCAAGCGATTACAAGCCATTGGGCACGAAAGTGAACATCTCATTTGCACAAAGTTTTTGAAGAGCGAACATCCCAGATGCGGGGGGTGGGGCGGAGCTTGCATACCAGATCAGATGCTACTCGCATGCTTCATCGGTAGTATCGACCGTTACAGTAGTAGCCGGAAGATTACCGAGTTAATCCACACCTGGATACACCAAGAATCAGACCTTAACTCAAATTCACAGGCTGCTTATAGTGGTGAGCAGAAGCATGTTTTAGAAGTAAGAGCCAAGCGCTGGTAACCAAACGGTCACGTATCTAATCCGTGCACACTGAGTTGCCTAGACTCAGTAAAGTCAAAGCGCTTGTGCGTCTAAGCTGTCGGGAATCCTTGGAAGCCGAACAGCAGTACCAGCCTCTAGGCTTTTCGTGACGTTCTTCGTTCTCTTCGGCCACGTCATAGTTTCTCCCCTTCAAGGGCTCTGTCATTCCGAATTTGGTGAGGGAAACGACGCAGACGGCACGCGTGGCATCGGTTTATCCTTACAAGCGGACATAGTCACTGAAATAGGCACAACCACCAACTACACTCCCCGTTCGACGGAAACTCATTTTAAAGTACCTTGCCGCTTACGTAAATCTTCTCTGGCAATTTAGTTGAACCGAAAGGAGACGGTTAAATTCTGTGCGTGAGATCTCTGGACTCCTATAGGAACGTCCATTGTTGATTTCACTGTTTGGAGGCATTTCGGTACACGTATAGAAGACCTAATTCTACTACTCACTCTCTGTGTGCCTATTTATTCCAAACAACTTTGAAATCACAAAAAAGCACCAACTTTGAGATTACACATTTACTCAGAGAAACAATGTTCGGAACACAAACAACAGTGGGAGCAGTAGAGCCTAGGGTCTAAGCAAAAACTGCGTTCATCAATGGATCGGACTTTTGGGGATCTGCAGATTTCTATATTGTGAATAGCCTTCAGTTAAATTTATCAATCTACTATAGGGAAAGGTCATTCATTGTCCGAGATGAGAACAATGGTTTCACGTTCTTTCCTCTAAGGACTATTGAAATAGCCTCGGATGCTCTCCGATAGACCTAGGTCAAACGCATTCGTCTGATGAGAATTCACCGAAGGCATGGCTCACAAGCGATCCACTCTTGAAGCTCAGTGGTAAATCTACGATCCCAAAACGAATCACCTCTTTCTGTCCCTGTTTTTTATAGTCTGGAGAAAAGTGTTCCCTCTCTGAAACAGGCACTCCGAAGGGTTAGCTTTTGTTAGTCAAAATCCTCGCAGTGGATCAAGGAGGGTGTGCAATCCTGGGGAACTCCCTTCAGGTCCCGATCCTCCAGTTCCTCTGTCCAAGTAGGGTGATATAAGTTGCACATTCATATAATAACTGTAAATGTGGATAGATTCATGTGTACCCAGTTCGTTTATAACGATTAGCATCAGTTTTCAGCGACCGCAGTGGTTAATTACTTTTCAAAGTACATTTAAGTTGATAGACCGTCCCAAAGTTTGCTGTGCTGTGGTTCAGCTGTAGCACCCTCTCGGTGGCTAGCTGTCATCCCACCCGATGGAAGCCCGAGGGCTGTGATACTGCCAGGTTGCCCAAGCCTAGACGGGAGTATTCGAAATGCAGAGTTCGGGGTCGAACCATGGACCTTCCGGTGTCACTCCGAGCTCCTTCTGCTCTAATTTCTTCAGATAAAAGTGCAGAATGGACTTCTCTCCGTCAAATGAAGCATACCTGTTGAATCTACAGAAACTTCCCCGTCAAAAACCGTATAGCATGTTCTGTCGTCTCGTACAAGGTTGACAAAATTCACTCCGACTGAGCACGGTTTCGCGAATCGTCCAATGGCATAGGCCTCGGGTAGCCAGTTACAACATGGCTGATGGACGACGCCCATGCATCGAACGCGGACGATGTTCTCTCCAGAGCGGACGTTTAACTGTTTCACTATAGGTGTTCCTCCAGGGTAGCACGTAGTTTCCAAGTGTCGACACACGGACAGTTGGCCTGAGAGAGAAACTGTCTAACAGCGATGGTGGTTGCTATGGTGTGACAGCAGAAAAGCACACTTCGCCCGCCTTACCGTCGTTCATGCACCCGTTAACCCAGTGTTTTGCGTAGATCGTAGCGTGGCCCTGTCTCCATTGCCTTTATCATAATTGGCGTCGATGTCAGATTTGTAGTAAAACTCAACGCCAACTGCCATGACAACAATCAAGCCCGTCCGCGTTGGAGCCATGCCCAGCTGTCGGCACATGAGTGGAACCAACGCTGGAGTTTGTTACTGCCAGTGGTGCAATTCTGGGGTGATTGAGCTCGATACTGTCATGACAACCAAAACACTGGCTTGACGTGTTTTTGAAACTTGAGAAGTGGAGACTGAATATCACGGGTGAAAAAGTCGCAATTAAAAAAATTTTTTTTTAAAAAAATAAGTGAGGCCTTCAGTGTCAAACTACTTGGTGGTTAGTATTACCCAGTCATCACACTGAGCACCTCCAGGAATGATCAGTTTGCTTGCAAACCAAACAAAAGACCAACCACTGTTGCAGTTGCTCGCCCGAAGCATCAAATTTTGAGCGATCTGGATGGTAGTTTTCACACGTGTTTTCTAGACACTGACGGAGACTGGATTTGCAAGACAGTGGTAATGTCTGAGACCATATACAAGCACGAACAAGAAGACATTCATGCCACATCAGCCGTCGCATGCTGAAAGTCAACGGGTTGCTTTATTCTCTGAGCAAAGACCTGCGACTGCTGATGGTTGCCATCTTTATTGATTGTTATCTTCTGACTCCCGTCCTGTCCCACTTGCCAATCACCAGAAGTTGACACCTGGGGAAGAGACACATTGCGCGAGGCCAGTTACACGGTGTCTCATAATAGACGCAAAATTTGATTGGAAGTAAACGTAGCCAGTCAGAGAAAGGATGACAAAATCTTTCATTATTAGTAGCCACATACAGGAGGTTTCGTGTGCAAGTGTTGGCATTTTTTCTGTTTACGATAGATGTCAGTACGCGCATTGAAATTGTGAAACTCTATTATGCCCTTGGTAAAAGCGCCACCGCTGCACTTCGTGGTTACAAAACCAAAAATGGTCTCATCAAAGATCCTTTCACCGTGTCGACCATTACACGCTTGATTGCGAAATTTGAGTCTACTGGATCTGTATTGGAATTACCTGGCAAAGGGAGAAAGTCTCTGAGTGATGAAAGAGCGCCCATTGTACAGAATGCCGTCGAGCAACTTCAGTCCCAGAGCACCATGGCATCTTCGTCAATAACTCAGGTGTCTCAGTTGACCGGCATTCCCCGCGCCAGCGTGCATCGTATTATGAGACGCCACCTTGGTGGAGTTAAGAGGAAGAATTGAAGAGGAGTGTGCACGAGTGACGCTTGAAGAAGTTAAACATGCTGTATCTCACATCTCATACCGCCCCCAACTTGTTATAGAAGAAAGGGGCGGTTTCTTTCAACATCTTTTGTAATGCCAGTTTGTTCACAGTAAACCTCCGTGATGCACGTATGTTCACATAAAAAATGATAAATGTTTAAATTAATGTTAAAGTTAAAGTTATAACATGGGTATTATTTTTTGCGTCTATTACGAGACACCCTGTATATCTACCCCATGCGTCCGATATTCAGGCCTCCCATTTCTATTGTAGTCTTTAACGTGAGAACACTTAATTAGACGGAACAGCAGGCTGTTTTGCGGTTGACGGAAATTCGGGGACTGCGCCTACCTGATGAGAAGGGCGAAGGCCAAGAAGGGCGAAACCGGTCGTGGGTTGTCGAGGAATTTTCAGCAACCTTATGAGTAGTGCATTATGAGCTCTCCAAAAGCTTTCCTACGAGAAACGGTGGCCGACAAGGATGGTCGTTCTCACTTCACTTTTATTCACTCTCGTTACTGAAAAGATAATGAGGCAAATACTGGACGGTCTCCAAAATCGATGTTCAGATCTGTCCGTATCGATCCCGTATCGATCCGGAATACGAAGACAACATTTTTGAAGAGGGACGGGAAGTGCAAGCATATTAGGAAAGCTGACCGAGGTCAACCAGTCCTTCGACATGAGCTTCATGCCCACAAACTTCGAAGTCATACTGTAGAACGTTCAATCTTTGAATGTGCCTCTAGAAATTCAATGAGTGACAAGTTGTGGAACATCAAATGTATCTTGGAAGTTGCAGTACCTCTGACGGCAGTATGACAGATGAACTGAACATTATGCTTGCCAACTGACGCCACGTGTGGCACCAAAAGACACCTCACTAGGTCTCAAAAGACGCGTCTATCAGACCACAGTGTGGGCTGTATTTCGTACGGTTGCAACAATCAGCCGCTTCGGGGAAAATTTCTGAGACATCTACTGGTCTTTGGCCACCGATGTATCATACCAATAGCTAGAATCGGTTGGACCCAGAGAATTTGGAATGAGGTGGTCAGCAGACAGGATTTGGTGAAGCGCTGGTGCTTCACTCGAAGAGTGTTTTTAGCCCTGCAAGCTAAGGTGACTAGGTCATGTGTTATGTATGCAGAGCACCCTCCGTGCCCCATTTGGAGTGGCAAAAATATAGAGGTGGACAGAATGTGATATGACAGATGAGAACGAAGAATATTACGAAAAGTTTGGGCGCCTTTGGTGATGTTCGCTTGCCAGACTGTGATCCACGTGACCCTCTGTTTAATTGGATGGAGACACTGAACAATATGCCGGCTAACCGGTGTCAGTGGTGTTCATCCTGTCAGTTTGTTTCCACCGGACCTCTGCATCTCGACTTCCCCTGTCTAGGCTTGGGCAACCTGGCAGTATCCCAACCCTCGGGTGGCATGGCAGATAGGCACCGAAAGGGTGCTACACCTGAACGTTTTTGTCTCCAAATTGCTTGACAAAGTCCTGAAGGTGTATGAATGTTTGTGGTAGGCTCGCTTTGGGTCCCCCTCCATGTCCCATTTCTTTCTTGTTCCCATTATAGAGCTTTCCTTACGTGATGATTTGCCAGTGGGGCACCAGTGTTCCCGACTGCTGTTGTTGTCAATGACGGTGGCGATGAGTACGACGTACTCTATAGCTAGATGCTACAAACTTGGGTTCAACCTGTGTCTGTTGCAATGGACTGAGTCGGTGTTAGCATAATCCAAAGTGAGGCTGTAATGTTTGACAGGATACGTGTAAACAGCAATCACTGTGCTGTCCGACTGTGCGACACAAACTAGCTGAAATACTCTGTTTGTCGCGTTTATTTATGCAACAACGAACTTTAGCTCCCATTCATTGAAAGATACTTTCTACCGAAAACGCACCATCCTCTTTTCCAGCAAGAGCTGGTGAAACGCCTCAGTTCAGCACAAGCATTTATAGTGGTGGTCAGTTGCAACACCGTTCTGATCACAACGTACCTCACCACAGCACCGAGTTTGAACACAGTGGCTTCCCACCACCGGTCGGCCAAAGGGAGCGGCTGAGTGCTGGATTGCTGGTCGCTTAGGGATATCCCGTTTGAGCCAGATCCCTCCCTTATTCGGTGCAGATTTTCCTGGTAAATCCAGAAATCAGTTTCCAATTGGTCAGTTGAAGAGCTTGGTGAGCCATAAATTATGAAAGTTCGCTGTGCAGTGCACTGCAATAGGTTAGCTCGGAATAGTTTGGGTAACTGGGTTGACATAACAACGGCTTTAGGCGACACCTGGAAGTCTGCTTGTGGCGTTTCTGGGTCCCTGGATCTCAGGATAGTCACAGTGATGCAAGAAGGTCTATCGCCACGGGCTCGGTTAGATGATCGATTAGACGACAGCTCAAACGTGATCTGTGTGTTGGCAGAGGCGCATGGCGGAACCGAAAATCCCAAGAAAAGCAAGTGGCCAGTGTGGTTGGGACTAAACGGAAGCTGTTTTTGCTAATTCGCAGGAAGGGGTCTAAAAGCCTTCCGTGAGTGATGTAACCAAGTATGTTATTGAAAAACTAATAACTGATGAAGACAAGCTTCCAAATCGCTGGATGGAACTTCTCTAACAACAGATTCGTTGTCTCGATTCCTATGTGCCCAACAGTTTCACTCGACTAGCTCAGTTCGACGCAAGTTTTTTGAGTTTAGATCTCACGTCTGCTACTTATGTCTTTCTGTCTTGAAGTGTCATCTTGCTTCCGTCAGTGTAAATCAAAGATGGAGGGGACTATTTGTGTTCCTCTTGACCAGTTTGATTTACTTTCTAGGGAATAGGAGTATGTTTCGGAGAACAAGGAATAATCATTAATTGTAAGAAAGTTACCCAAACTGAAAGCAATTTGGAATGTTGGTCTATACAAGACTGGAACGTTGTGTTTTGTACGCAACCCATCTCGCTACTTGTTTGGATCATTGGATGATTCAAAGGTCAGAGTATTGTAAGGTAGCTTTTTAAGTGTGAGTTCCCTTCGCAACTGCTTGCTAGGTGTCGAATTCGCGTGGGCGTGCATGGGTTTAAAACACAGGCAAAAAAGATTGTTCTATACAGATTTTGAAAAGAGAAGTTCAGGTGTCCCGTAGCATCAGCTAGGTTGCCCGAGCCTACACAGGAGCGGTCAAAACGTTGAGGTCAGGATTGAGTCACGGGCCGTAAGTTGATCCCTTGCCTACTTAACTGTCTCGGAGATTTTCTCCACTCACACCCGAATCTTACCGCTGATTTGCCACACCTCTAGCTAATGGATTAGCAGTTTATATCTGTCAGTGGCAGTAGTGAGTGCGTGATTTGACTTCCACAATGGATCAGGTGCTGACATCGTTTAGATACCCAAGAAGGGGGAAGGGTTTGGTAGATCCAGGTGCGCTGATTGGCTGTTGGTCTGTTCGCCGAGCTTGGCAGTTGGATCGCGGACGTTTCATCACCAATCGAGGTGACACCCACTCAGTCCCGCACTGACGATGTCACCTCGATTGGTGATCAAACGTTTGCAATCCAACTGCCAAGCTCGGCGAACAGACCATCAACCAGTAATGTGATTCGCCCGAAAATTTGCAGAAAACTAACTGATCGTCCTTCAGACACCGTCGACGGTTCAAGGAACAAGTCAGCATCCGGCTGGTGGTTACGAAAACGCTGTTTTTCGAGCCTCAATTTTAACTTCGTTTTGGAGGGAACCTCTTAGTCGAGTGTTTCAGAATGGTGTTTTTGTAAACAGGGCGTATTGTGCTGGAAAACAACTTTTCGGGCGTGAGGAGTTTCCTCCCTTGATTTGACGTACTATGCCGTCATGGAGATGCGAGGCTACAAGCTCTACCTGATTTAAGCCTCACACAAACCAAGGAGTAGCTTTCTATGCGATTTGCCAAAAAATTTGCACCGGCTGTCAACCCCTGCTAAGCACGAGTAGGTGGGCTGAACACGTTTACGGAGGTGAAGCATTGTACGCGGCTGCTCCTACGAATATATATGTAAACATTCCCATGGAAACTTGAACACAAGACCTCCGGGAAGTAGTCGAAGACCTGATCGTTCGACAATGAGTGGCTTCTTAGCAGTGCGATTAACTCGCACTTACACGGGATATTATGCCAATCATTCTTCAGTCACAGAACTCCAATGATGGTCACGTGCTAATCGTCCCTTTCAGAGGGATGGTTCACTGGAAGTACTGCTTTCGTGTCAGAACTTCATGATAAGCGTAACTACATTTTCACACACACACAAACACACTGTTTACATGCAGATTCACTTGCTGCAAACGATCTATTGACCGTGGTTCTAAGGAGTGAGCAAAGCAACTGTTTAGTGTTAACGGACTTGCGTTGAGGTCAAGACACGTTCATTCACGAATAGGCGTTTCAGTGCAAACAACCGTGTTCCCCTTGACGTGTATTAGCTTGTGTGCCTAGGGCTGGCTTTGATAAGACCATCATAACCCGATTATGACGGAAACCACTAGTACACAGTGACTAACCCAATTCGCAGTCCGTCAACAACACCCGAGCCACAGTTTCGGATAGTAGACGGTCGTTCTCGTCTTATCGCAATGGAAGTCAGAAAACACAAGTGTCGATAGGTAGTCAGGTCCTCACTCAGGTTCTGTACTCTTATAAACACATTTGCTGTTAATATCCTAAATTGACAGATTCATTGGGTAGTAAACCCGTGTCAAGCTAATTTCTGAAGGATGTTTGATGTGCCCTGTGGTATTCGAAATGTTTATTTCATGATCATCAAACTGGATGACACGAAATCTCAGTATCTCACTTAGTAGTGTGCGAAATAACTGGAGGATGTAAATCTATAGAAATCGTTCAGCTGTAACACCCTTTCAGTACCCGGCTGCCATGCCACTCGAAGGAAGCACGAGAGCTGTGATACTGCCAGGTTGCCCAAGCCTAGACAGGGGAAGTCGAGAGGCAGAGGTCGGGTTCGAACCACGGACCTTCCGGTCAGCAAATTCGCGCTCTAACCACTTGAGCCATCTCGCCCCTGAAGGGTGAAGGATGGATTTATTCCCTTTATGGGCAATTCGTCCGCTCCGCGGGATGCCATTCTAGAACAAGGTAAAGAAATCTTCGGGGCAATTACCCATCGAGAAGACTGTGAACTAAATCCTGACTTCAGAGGAGTGATTTTATGGAATCTCCAAGGGAGCGGCCTCTGGTCAAGGAGGGAGGGAGGTTTATTAGTGTGCAACATCAGCGTTCTTCAAGATGCTTTTTAACAAGCACGACTCTGCTGTTTATGTATCATGTATAAGCCAGGCGTGACGGTAACGTACACTGTGCGCTAAAGGGTGATAAGCTGAGAAGCTTCAGGACTACTGAACTATATAAAATCCCGAAATTTCCACGTGAATGCAGCTAATGTGGCTTAGCTGCTGTTGGGTTCGACTTTTCGCTAGGATTTTCAGGTTTCCACATCCCAGTAGGTTACCGAAATGGCCGATCTCCTCAGTCGTGGATCACAAGGCATTCTAGTTTGTAGCCCCTTCAAAGGCTCGCGTTGAGGGCTCTATTTCTGAGGGATAAAAATGATGTCTTGGGACCTCAAGTATGCTGGAAGCAAATTTTTGTATACTGAGATTGGTCGGCTAGATATAGGGGAACTGGAGACACTAATCTTGCATTCTGGTCTTTGATGGGAGTGGAAACTGCTTCGCGAGAATATCCATGGTGATCTTTTTTAGAAGTTCACAGTGGTCTTTCGGAAGATGCCAATTTCATGGGACTGGGGTGAAGTGACCTTAATTTGGGATGATCCCTCTTGAGGGGGATCAGTTCGATTAGTC
Source organism: Clonorchis sinensis (assembly GCA_003604175.2). NCBI lineage: Eukaryota > Metazoa > Platyhelminthes > Trematoda > Opisthorchiida > Opisthorchiidae > Clonorchis > Clonorchis sinensis. Next base: position 29,157,068 of record CM030373.1, on the reverse strand, counting down.
TTGCTGCTGTCTTACTGCAATTTATCTCTGCAAGTCAATGTAAGAAATCAATAAGTTGTATAGTTGACGTGAAACACCAACATTATCGAAC